>WOFM01000212.1:17391-353446 GCA_011428145.1 Ericerus pela
ATTTTTTTTAACATTACTAGATAGCCAAATTTTATTAGAAAAATTTGTAAGAAAAACCAGAAAAATTATTTTTTGTAAACGTTTTGATTCAATCATTTATCACAGTATAGTAAAAATAACAGATTGACAGCCATCACTATGGGACTGTCAGTTACACAATCATACTGTAATTTCTTGTTCCAATTTTTCCCTTTTAAGTTAGATTTAATCCGAAAGCCTATTGCCATATGAACACCCTTCTGCCTCTTATAAAAATAAGTTAAGTTAGAAGTTTTCTGAAAGTTTTTATCTTCTCAGGTTAAGCTGTCATAAAATAGGATTAAAATATGATTTTATTATACTTGTGTGAAATATTATAATAATCTTTTCATTAATTATGAAATTCATTTAAGCCAATATTGTAATTGTTTTTAAACTTCAATTGAAAAACTTTTTAAATTATGATAGGTAGGTGGTAAATTAATTTTTTTATAAAAAGATATTATAATCTAGGTACTGAATTTTTTGTTATTTGAAATTTATAAAAATAATAATGACTATATTTTTTATGGAATGTTTCTTTGAAGTCCCAAAGTTTATCTAAAAAGGAGACAGACATAACTAGTCTATAGAATTAAGAGTCATAAACCTGCTTTTAAAAAGCAGTTAACTTTATTCAAAAGTAAGATGACATGCTACAATCAACATTATCCCTTGGAGCAAAAAGCCGAATAAAGAAAATTCCACCTTCAACTTTTTGCTTTCATATTATTGTTGTTCTATTTGTTTTTTTTTTCTTTACTTTTGCCAATATTATTTCATTAAATTTAGATACTAGCAGTTTATGAAATAAAGACAAATAAATTAAACTTTAGTATCATACATAATATATAATAATGTTTTCATATGTTATCTTTCTAATACTCAAATAAGTTATACTTGAGGAATTTTTTCAGATAAAAAATTAAATAAAATATGCGTTATTATGGTTACTGAATTACATCTGCCACCTGAGCTCTGAAGTAAAACCTTGAAAACAAAAGACTGTCCTAACTATCTTTCAAAAAGTTATATTGAACAAATGTTTTTAGGAAAATAACACAAACTAGAAAATAGCTGCATGAACCAGCATAATCAAATGGCAACATCAAATTTTTCAATATTTTCTGGTTACAGTTTGATAACCCAAGGTCACAAGGTTATTAAATCTAACTGCTTTTACGCCATTTTGGTTGCTTTCGGATGTAATTTTGTTTTTTCCCCCTATGAACTTTGTTTTTCAATAATGTCATTTGGGCAGGAGTAAGGGTTTTGAGTGTGGTTTTTTTCATCAGCACAAACGTAGCACAGATGATTTATAAAATTTTCAATTTATTTTTTCAGTTTTGAAATTCAACCACATATAAAATTTTCATTTGTCCTAAGGGGGAGAAGGTTGTAGCAAAAACAATGTAATGGCCAAAAGAGGTGGTAAAGTACCTAGTTAGAACCACTTTCAGTGTTACACCATACACGAAATATCACGTACTTAAAAGCAGTAATACTTCTAGAATAAATTCAAGTTTATCATTCACAAACTATAGTAGACCTTAACATATGTTAGAGACTCAATAATATTTTAAAACACACGAGTGAGTTTACACATTTAATAAAATAATAATTCGTACATCAAGGTACATAAACATACGTTAATATTTATACAATCACAATTCAACAAGCAAGACTATCTGTTCAGCAGAGACTTCTACTAGAGAGGTTCCAGGTACTTAGAAGTAGCTGTCGAGGAACTGTCTCTTTTTCCACGGAATCGAGGGATTATATACTCGTTCAGGGTATGAAAACGTACGTGTCGGATTGTTAAAGTGAGGTAGGGTGTTGTTATTATAGGGTTGTGCTGACTCGTCGAGTACTCAAGGGACAGGCACAACTAGGTCATGAATATACAGAAGGTATATCTACATTTGTAAAATCGAATACGGGTAATTTAGTGGTTGTTTACAAAGAGTTATAGGATGATTATTGTTGATAAATATCTACGTTTTTGGTGTTCGAAAATGTGTGGATGAATATGTTCGTCATTTCTAAAAATAGATGAAAATATACGTTACAAACAAAACGAATAGCGGCACAAGCCAGCACAAACATATCACAAATGATTTATACTACTTTATATTTATTAGGTCAGTTTTGAAATTCCATCATATATAAAATTTTGATTTGATGTAGGGGTGAAGGGGAGGTAGCATAATGGAAAAAACCAGTCCAAACAAATGCCATATTGAAACTTTTGATTGCTTCTTGATGTGGGAGAACATGTCATTAGTTCCTCACTGACCTTGAAAATGTTTTTCTTCAATAACTTTTTTAGGAAAATAGCACAAACAATGAAAATTTTAGCACAAACCAAATATAACATAGCATAAACTAATGACGCCTGTTTAGTTGTCATGTGAAACAATTATTCTCTTGCCCCCATAAACGTTTTTTCCAAATAATAGCTCTTGGGTAGGGGACAGAGGGTTGTGGTTGGTATATTCTGTCAGCACAAACGTAGCACAAACGATTCACCCCACTTTCAATTAATTTCAGCAGTTTTTAACTTCCACCATATATAAAATTTTCATTTGCCCTAGGGGGGAGGGGGTTGTAGCACAAACAAAAAAAATAGCAGCACAAACCAGCACAAACGTAGCACAAACAAATGCCATCATTAAATTTTTGAATTTATTCTATTTGCAATTTAATGACCAGAGTTCACAAGGTCGTTGAACCTAACTGTTTATTTTATAAATATAGCCTCCCCATGGAAGGGAGGTAGGGTATTATAGGTATATTCTGTCAGCACAAACGTAGCACTAATAAATGACGCCACTTCAGTTTCCCTCCGAAACTTTTTTTTTTGCCCCCCATAAACGTTTTTTCCAAATAATAGCTCTTGGGTAAGGGTCAGAGGGTTGAGGTTGGTATATTCTGTCAGCACAAACGTAGCACAAACGTAGCACAAAGGATTCACCCCACTTTCAATTAATTTCAGCAGTTTTGAAATTCCACCATATATAAAATTTTCATTTGCCCTAGGGGGGAGGGGGTTGTAGCACAAACGAAAAAAATCGCAGCACAAACCAGCACAAACGTAGCACAAACAAATGCCATATTCAAATTTGCGATTGCTTCTTGGTGTGGGGGAACATGTCTCTAGCTCCTCACTGACCTAGAAAACGTTTTTCTTGAATAACTCTTTTAGGAAAATAGCACAAACGATGAAAATTTCAGCACAAACCAGCACAAACGTAGCACAAACAAATGCCATCATTAAATTTTTGAATTTATTCTATTTGCAATTTGATGTCTAGAGTTCACCAGGTCATTGATCCTAACTGTTTTTCTTTATTTTATAATTACAGTCCCCCTATAGAGGGAAAGTTGGGTATTATAGGTATATTCGGTCAGCACAAACGTAGCACAAACAAATGATGCCACTTCAGTTTCCCTCCGAAACAATTTTTTTTTGCCCCCCATAAACGTTTTTTCCAAATAATAACTCTTTGGTAGGGGTCAAAGGGTTGTGGTTGGTATATTCTGTCAGCACAAATGTAGCACAAACGATTCACCCCACTTCCAATTAATTTCAGCAGTTTTGAAATTCCACCATATATAAAATTTTCATTTGCCCTAGGGGGGAGGGGGTTGTAGCACAAACGAAAAAAATCGCAGCACAAACCAGCACAAACGTAGCACAAACAAATGCCATATTCAAATTTGCGATTGCTTCTTGGTGTGGGGGAACATGTCTCTAGCTCCTCACTGACCTAGAAAATGTTTTTCTTGAATAACTCTTTTAGGAAAATAGCACAAACGATGAAAATTTCAGCACAAACCAGCACAAACGTAGCACAAACAAATGCCATCATTAAATTTTTGAATTTATTCTTTTTGCAATTTGATGTCTAGAGTTCACCAGGTCATTGATCCTAACTGTTTTTCTTTATTTTATAATTACAGGCCCCCTATAGAGGGGAAGTTGGGTATTATAGGTTTATTCTGTCAGCACAAACGTAGCACAAACAAATGATGCCACTTCAGTTTCCCTCCGAAACAATTTTTGTTTGCCCCCCCATAAACGTTTTTTCCAAATAATAACTCTTGGGTAGGGGTCAGAGGGTTGTGGTTGGTATATTCTGTCAGCACAAACGTAGCACAAACGATTCACCCCACTTTCAATTCATTTCAGCAGTTTTGAAATTCCACCATATATAAAATTTTCATTTGCCCTAGGGGGGAGGGGGTTGTAGCACAAACGAAAAAAATAGCAGCACAAACCAGCACAAACGTAGCACAAACAAATGCCATATTGAAATTTTCGATTGCTTCTTGGTGTGGGGGAACATGTCTCTAGCTCCTCACTGACCTTGAAAACGTTTTTCTTGAATAACTCTTTTAGGAAAATAGCACAAACGATGAAAATTTCAGCACAAACCAGCACAAACGTAGCACAAACGAATACATTTATTGAATTTCAAATTTTCGTTAGGTGAGGATCTGGGGACATGGAGCTCATAAAGGTAGTGCTAGTGGTGAAAAGTACACAGTGGTTGCCTATTTAGCGCCAGCATATCTAACCGCAGAGTATTGGCACGTCTAACCGTCTAACCACACAGAATAAACATAGGTAATAGATAACGCATGTCCATATAAACGTTGCTACGAAAAATGGCGCCACCTTTGAAGAGCTGTCCTCATCCTTTCAGTACAGAATTCAAATTTGTTCGCCGGTATTCAAGCCTATTAACAACGAGAATTTTTTTTTTTTTTTTCAAATAATTGAATAAAATGAACGAATAAATATAACTGACAATTCAGAAACCACATCAAACCGAATTTCGTAGATTAAAATGAGACGAAAATTATACCGATCCTTAGGGGTGGGGATACTTCGTCTCAAAAGCGATACCGCTTTTCGTTTCGCATGCTTCCTCTATTATATTTAACACTCAGTGTGTCTAACCAGACATCATCATTCTTTACTGGTCCAGTTCTACGTATAGTCAAAGGATTCCGCAAATGAATAGGCACCACTTTTGTAACTAACTCAATTAAAGTAGATAGTAGACCTGATGGACCATTAAACTGGAAAAAACAGATTTATAACAACAGTATGGCCAACCAAATGATGAACGTTTTTATTTTCACTCTCGTGAAAAATTGCTAAAATGGATTAAAGCCAATTTGAGAAGTCACTTTCCATTGATTTTTTTAAATTTTCATGTTAGGGGTTGATATTATTTTGTTGATGGAAGAGATTGCATTTGGAGAAAACAATAAGTGTTGATTTTAAATAAATTAATACGAGTCTCTAGATTTCGAATGAAGATAGGTAAGCAAGCCTACTCGTATTACGTAATCTTGACCATAAAATTAATAAACAGAATTTTAGTTCAGAGTGGACCAATGTTAGGTTTTCGATTGCGGTTTCACAATTGGTGCTTTACTGGACTATTATACCTACAGGTTCAGTTCCCTTTGTCATGCAGATGCTAATTCAGTTACACCACTTTGTCGCCGTTCTTATAATAATTTGATTCCTTGTTCGCATAGTATTAAGTGTGTTTCATTTCAGACCTTCAGACTGAACACATATAGGTACCTACTCATCACACTCTACACTGAAACGCATTAACGAAGAAGTTCGAACGTGATACCCTTGAGTATTGTTGGAAAAAAATAGTTTATTATGGAGATGTATTATACATTATTGAAGAATAACACCAAGTTCATGTGTATATAGAGTTAAAACGTGAAATAAGATATCTCCTGGTTAGGTAGGTAGGTAGGTACCATTTAATGAAACGCATTAAAACTAGATTGAAAAGATATATTTTTTCGATTTGTTTTTTTTTCCTCATCCCTCCTCATTTCCTTAAATATAAATACCGAACTTAACCAAACGAAAATTTCGTTTTGATTAGTTAATTAATAGCGATGATAACATATAATTATATTTTATCATAGTTTAGGGAAAGAAAAAAAGAAGCCTATATGATGGTGCATTTGAAATTTGAAAAGGCGAAAAGAAAAAAGCTAAAAATTTTTTTTTATTAACCTTTCCATAGATCTAAAGTCACTCATTAATTTGACTATCATATCATCAGCAGCAAATAAAATGTCGATTCCAATCATTCTTACCAAAAGATGGTTACAGAAATTTCATTCAAATAATAAAATACAATATTTAATTGATTAGGGAGAAAAAATTGGTCGATAGTTGTTGGTCGATTTTTACTCGATTTGCCTGTAAACAGGGTATTAAAATTGACCTCACAAAGAGGTTAGGTTGGGAATGATGAAAATTATCCGTTTCATGAGAAAAAAAAAACGATTGGTACCGTTTTCCTAATTACCTAACTTTTTTTATGTAAGATATAGGCGGCAAAGATGCCGCATTAATGAAGATGCCGCACTTTCACAAAGTCATGTTGGCAGCACTTACAGACTTTCTGTTCAAATTTTTATGACAAGAAACCTTGGTACCTTCTTGCATTTTATTTTAAAGTGAATTGTATGTTTGATGAAAAGCTTCAAAATAATTAACTTGAATATATTGAAGCTAGTTAATGTGGAAATGAATTGTCTTGTTTCTTTTGATAATTTATGAAATAATCAGAAAATTTTGTGCAGATTGCGGTAGTATTTAATTCCATTGATTTGACTGTCATTATTTAATTCAAAAAATGTGAAAAAATAAAAAATTCCAATCGGCTAATATGGCCAACATACATAGCCGACAAGATACCACACCAATATTGAAATTACTCATTGCAGAATGATATTTAGTTGATTAAATTTAATGAATCATTAAAATAAATACTATCTTTTATCATTTCCTTTTTATTTCTAGTTAAATTTTTGGGAAATACATTGGAAAAACATATAGGTAGTAATTTTAAAGACTAAATAATATACTTAGAAAACAATTCAAACTGATTTTTTTCTATTTTCAAAAAGCAAGAAAAATGATTTTATGTAAGTAGTTGTTCTTCAATTTTAATAGATTTTTCCAAAAATTTCAAAAATTTTGAATTTGACTTGTTTTTTGAAATACCTGCAAATTTCCATTAGCCATCTTATCCACCACTATGTGGCATCTTACCCACCCCATTAAGTATTTCAAGTGTTCAAAAGGTGCGACATCTTTGCCTCCTTTTCCTTATACAACGTACGTATCTCCAAAAATTTTGTGTTCAAGGTTTTGAAAAAATTACCAAATGAATAGAGCTGAAATTTTCATGAGAGATAGTTTTTATATTGAAGCAAGATTGAAAGAAGTTTTTTACCTATTGGTCCATTAGTTTATGAGAAAAATTAAAAACAATTCTTAGAAAAATTGTTTTTCTGGAATTCTAAATTAATGACAAAAGGGAGTTTCTGAGTGGACTGGAGAAGAAAAATTGCTGGAAATAATTTTGTGTTCACAGTTTTGAGAAAACCACAGAAGAGACAGAGCTAAAATTTTCACAAAAGGTATACCTCATATGTGACCAGATTTGGTAGGATTTTGGCATTTATTTGTTCAGTAGTTTCCAAGAAATCTAGAATAAACAAAAAAGTCCAGGAAAATCAGTTTTTAGCAATAAAACATCGATAGATCGATATTTTTGTTGAAGATATCAATAACTATCAATAGGTTTTGGTAAATTTTTTACTTTAATCTAACAATAAAATATCAATATACCGATTGCTATCAATATTTTTCTATAATTTATAGAGATTGAGGAAGGCAGTTTCAATTTAATTGAGAAAAAATAAAAGACGTTCACAAAGTTGTATCTCAGAAGTGTGTAATTACTGCCAAAGAATATGTAAAGTACAGAGTACAGAGTATGAAATGTACATACATAGTGGAAATGCATTAAGGTAAACGAATGTGTGGTGGAACAAGTATTGTAGTGTAGCAGTGAGTATAAATGTTTAAAAGTGTTTGTATGATTAAAGCCGAGTGTTTGCAGGAGTGGGAAAGGGAAAGGATTGGTAGTCCCAACACAATTTTTTCAAGTTTTGGGAATTCATATTTTTTTGGAATTATGGATGAAAATTGGCAAACTGTGTTTTCTAACAAAACTTTGCTGCCCTAGAGTTTTTTTTTCTTTCATTCTAACCAAATGAAATACCTATAAACAGAGCTTAAAGACCACTTTCACAGAATAAATAATTTGATTTAAAGATTTTTTCTTTTAGCTTGAATTCATAATTTTGACTTGTGTTACTATGTATTGGACCCTGTATTTGTATGTATATTTAAGGTATAAATTAAAACCAAAAAGTAAGGTGGAATATATAAATGAAATGATCAAAAAAAATTTGACAAAAAATAATAAACATCACCAAATTAACCAAGTTACAAAAAAAAATAGAAAAAAACAATAAGCATGAAAAATCCAAGTTTTTCAAGTAAAAATCAGTCATAATGTTAATAGATCTTTGTGGAATACCTTGTTGTGAGAGATATTCTCACCAGAAGTAAATTCTACAGAATTTAAGCGTGTTCAGCCACTTCGTACACAAGTACGGGTAAGCCAGAACCAGACCTAACACTGGCGATTTTAGAGCTGGTTTGGGTGGTTTATATACGGCTTATTTGCAAGCACACAAACACACGTATGTAAGATAATACGTACGTCGGTGAGGGTGGCCAGGTCGCATCATCCCCTATCGAGATAAGAAATGGCTGGCTGGTTCGTGTATGAATCGTGACATCATCTTATTGTGTCACGATTTGGTACTCGTACATTACCTGCAAGTACGTATAGGTAATTACGATCGAACGTATTTTGTGTATTTAACGTCACAAGGACGATTGTTTGCCTGCCCTTTGGGGCGGCAACTGTCATTGAGGGGTCCAAGTCCCTATACCTCATACAGGAGAGTCCCCACAGCTACAACCCCCAGTTTTTGCGCCGCAAAAATGATTGAAATGCGCAAGGCCTGAGGGGACATGCGGGATTAATGCCGTTTTTGATCGGTCTCCCACTTTGCCAGGGCACTACCTACTGCAGCCCCGACACACTCGTAAGATTCCTTACAAGCCTATGCTCGGGCCAAGTAGTTTGCCAGGCTGTCCTCTCCCCTATGTTTTGGTGGTCGGTTTTTGGTGAAGGCATAGATAGGGATGACAGTGGGAGTGAGGGGGCAGTGGACGTTTGAAGTGTCGCTGCCTAAGCATCGGGGAGTTTGAATTCCCCGCTGCCAAGGCGGCCATCTTCTCCTTTTTATTGGCTGCCCTCTCCGCCATAAATAGGAATCTCATTGGTTCCCTGGTGGTTCCTTCATCGGTGTCAATTCTGGTGGAGTCTGGGGAGGAGAGATGACCTGTGGAAGCGGAGTCGTCATTTCTACGAGAACACTCTCCACGGCTGGTGTCGTGTCCATCAGGAGTTCCTTCTCAATCCGATCAAGTTCTGACTTCTGTTTCAGAATTTGCCCAGTGTTCGTGGCTACTTTCGGAACTTCTAGGTTCTTGGTCTTGTTATGGAAGATTTGGGTTGGTAGCGACATTGGAATAGTTGTAAGGAAAACGGGGAGCCAAAAATATCGTTTAGAAAACACGTCTGAGAGTTAAGACAGTTCTGAAGTGGGTGAATTTACTGTTTTTTTCAATTTACCATTACAGTTTCGTTTCATTATTTTCACATCTTCTTATCAGCATGTAGAGGGGATAGCGCTTAAAATTCTCGTCCGTATGCAAGTTTTCCGGTTAAGTTCTGATCGGTTTAAGCAAAGTTATAATATATATAAGTATGGTAAATGTGTTCTTATCTGAATTGACAGACGAAGATCTGAATTTAGGCCTACACATATGAAATCAACAGACCTGATCTAGATCATTTCAAATTCCTCAGAAATGAAACTCAATCACTGCACCAAGTTGCCAACATCTGTAGATAATAAAAAATTTAATTAACTGGCCTACCTAGTAAGTACCTAAAAGGCAAAAAAACTAATTCACCATTTTTCTAATTTCTCAACGTGAGCCCAATACCATTGCAGATTTTTTTTTTAAATAAAATACGTAGGCCTACCTAAAACATTTAAATAATGACCTAATTTGCAAATTTTCAGGTACCTATCAATCTAATAGACTGTTGCATAAAGACTAAAAGTGACAATAAAAAATGACATGAGTCATTTTCTTAGAAAAAACTTTATCTTCAAGTAATACCTAGTTACCTACTGTGGAATACCTTGTTGTGAGAGATATTCTCACCAGAAGGAAATTCAACAGAATTTAAGCGTGTCAACCACTTCGTACATAAGTACGGGTAAGCCAAAACCAAGGCGAACACTGGCGATTTTAGAGCCGGTTTGGGTGGTTTATATACGGCTTATTTGCACGCACACAAACACACGTGCGTAAGATAATACGTACGTTGGTGAGAACGGCCAGGTTACATCATCCCCTATCGAGATAAGAGATGGCTGGCCAGTTTGTGTACAAATCATGACATCATCTTATTGTGTCACGATTTGGTACTCGTACATTACCTGCAAGTATGTACAGGTAATTACGATCGAACGTATTTTTTGTGTTTAACGTCACAAGGACAATTGTTTGCCTGCCCTTTGGGGTGGCAAATGTTATTGAGGGGTCAGAGCCCCTATACCTCATACGGGAGAGTCCCCACAATCTTCATTTTTAGGTAGTTGTTTGCAAACAGGATATTAAAATTGATCTCACAAAAGGGTTAGAGATAGGGATGATGAAAATTATCCTTTTTGTGAGAAAAGAATACTATTTTCCCACTTCAGCCTAATTTTCTTTATGTAGTTATATTCAGTAGGTTATATATACATATATGTATGTACAAGCCCCGAAGCGCCACTCTACGTCACTTTAATTTGTGCCAACCCTAGATTTTTTCTGGTAACACTGTATAATTCATTGTTTCGGATGAGAAAACAATTTTTTTTGTGTCTGTGTGTGACTGTGTGGATAGTGGTGTCTGCACCTCGAATATGAAGGAATATTTAGCGAAATAATATCAAGGAAATAAATTTGTGAAATAATTAATGGCTTGTACGTTTATTATAATGATGTATGTATGTATGAACTATTCTTGTTAACATGGTACAGGATATGATTTTTGTTTGATTGGCACAAAATTTGTACCAAATATTAATAATAAGTCAAAGAGCAGGCCATTCAAATTTAGGGCTATTATGTTGCATTTTGTAAGTTTAATGTTTTTAAAATAAGTAATTTTCAAGCAGTAGTTACAAAATTTAAAATAGACATTTATTCAAAACTATTCTAACATGCTTTCAAATTTGGTTGAGATTGGCTTTATAGTTCAGGCCCTGAAGCTGTTGGAGGGAATAAACTCAATAAATGTTGCAGTTCTTGTCCAACGAATTTGGTGCAAATATTACCTTTAACATAAGGGCCAGACTACAATTTTGGTTACCATTGGTCAATTTTTTCCTAAATTATTAGTTATTTAGTGTGATTTTTTTGTTTTTTACATTCAGATAATAGCTCTGAAAAATCCATTTTTCAAGCCCGATCGAGAAAAACTTTTCTTTTAGCTTAGAAAATCATAACACTCCCAAAAAGTCAATTTTTCATCCATCCTCTGATCCACTTCCCCTGCCTTGATTATAACACAAGCTATCAGGTTCTTAGCTTCATGCTTAACCAACTGACTACATATTCTATTAAGAATATGTGTAATTTTTCATATCTTCTGTTCACTCTGGGGTCTACTAACTTTATTTTGTATATAATAATTATTATGCTGGAATATCTGTAACTACAGTACATATTGTTACTTTTTAAGATGACTGTGATTTTCAACCTTATCATTGACTGTCATGTGATTCTTAATTTCAATCATTTTACAATGAATAGGTCTTTTTTTTCTTTTTTTTTTGCCTAATTGCTGTGACAATTTGTGATAACTTTACAATTGTTGTGAAATTTCGGCGTTATTTTTTCCCCAGAATAATAAATTTCCCCAACTTTTCACAGCAAATGTTTAAAGGATCAAAGCTAGTCATTAGCAATTTATGACTGGATCAAATCTTCTTTTTTTTATTGATTTTTGAATTTTGATATGAAATTATTTTTCTTGAGATTTTTCCATTCCAGAATAATTTTCTTTATGACCTCATGATAGAACTTGTAACCACAACCATAACCAGAACAATAATCACTAAAAACCTTAAAAAATTGACATTGATTTGGAAACCGATAACCAAAAAAAAAAAATTTCACATAACTAATAACCAATAAACAGTTCCCACAAAATGCTGAAACCATTAACTAGAATGACAACCAGAAAGAATTGGTTTTTATTGGTTTTTAGAAAATATCTTTATTATTAAACTTTTTTTCAAAAATTACCAATTATGTCCTGTATAATTATTATTTATCAATAATTTGAACTTGAGAAAATTTTTTTAGTCTATTTGACCCCAAATTATGTATTAACCAATGACCATAAAAGTTGTTATGGTTAAACAGAACAATAACCAGTAACCAAATAATTACATTTTCAACCAATAACCGCAAAAACATTTTGGTTACAAGCCCTATCTTGTTGTCCTCATTTCCATTCCTCATTTCTCATAACACTGTGCCACAATTTCATTTGATACAGTGACCTATTGGGAGATTTTTGGTATCTACCTAGTATCACTTCTACTTTTCACTGATTTTATTTTATAATTTCCTAGATTCAGGATATTTTTCTGATTATCTTTTAAGGGTGAGGCAGAAGCTAAATTTTAAAGATGGAGCAGAAATAAAACTTTAAAGTTAGAGTAGAAGCTACTCTTTGAGGTTGGAGTAGAAACTAAATTTAAAAAAATTTTGAATAATCAGTACCTACCTTACTAACCATAATTTGATTATTTCAATACATATATTTGAAAATTTACTTTTTTTTAGCAGCGTGTTGCTGCTATTTTTTTTTATTTTTTATTTTTTGGTTTGAATACAAATCACAATTCTATAGCCTAAAAAAATTTTCGATTTTAGTTTCTATTTTCGAGAATCTAGAAATGAGCCATCAGAAAAATTATGTGAAAATAGCAATTTTTTCCATTATTTTTCTTATGGTTCATGTATCATACAGTATGATGTCCTGCAGATATTGTTAAATTTCATTTTATGATTCTGGTTCAAGATTTTTCAATAAAACTGTCTGATCATTTAGTCTTTATTTTGTATTCGCAATGCTGCTCTCTTCTCTTCATAAAAGTTTTTGGCATTTCAGTAACATATTTAGGATACAATTTTCTTCCACCAGCTTGCTCATATTGTCATTATAAGGTTATTACTAATTGTAACGTCGTTTCTTGTGTCGTTTTTTGTCAGTATAGGTTGTAATTGGCATCAATATGTTCAGCACCAAAATAGTGCCTGATTCAAATCCCAAAAGGATGATAATTTTGAAAAAAAAAAAAAATTATTTGTACAATGGTTTGTTAGGTTCCTCGCTTTTTTTAAATGTTTTTAAAAATAATTACCCTATTTCAAGATTAGACATATTTTTTAGTTACAATGAGTTTAGATATTAAATTCACTCGAGTACTAGGTTCACTGATTGCGTACGTGGTGGAATCTTTCAAGCAGATGTGGAGGGGTGGTGCATGGTATGCCACTTTGGAGGCGACAACGATGGGGAGAAAGCAGGTGGGGCTTCCTCCCACCCCCTAGAGTTTACCCTGCCATTGGCAACATACAAAGTGGCATTCCTTGGCGAAGGCACCCGGCATCATCCGAAAGATCCCTCCGACAGTACTGTGCTGGTGTCTACTATGCTCACTAACTCACATGATAAACAGTTAAAAAATAAATAAAAATGAATTAAAACATCGATAAAAATTATTTTTTCAAAATATCGAACAAACTAAAAAATAATAATAATAAAACTTTTTAAGTAGCCCTATGTTGCGAGTGTAATTCAATACTTTTAAATTACCTCAACAAATAAGATAATTTCTGAATATTATCTTTTATTAATATTTCACTTCAATTATTACAAACACTTTAGAATTATACTTATTACTATTTCTTAATACTAGTGAAACCTAATGTCCATAACAGCTAGTATGGACCCTAACGTCTCTACTCCACTGTAGGTTTAGGAATGAACATGTCTTCGAAATGAAGATATTACATTACTTTCATTTCCTTTGTTTCAATCGAAAGATGGCCGACCAAAAAGGTGGCGTGACACAGAACATCCGCCAAATATGATGACACATCATTGTCAGCATATCTGGTGGTGTCTGATCGTGAGAAGCTAGGTAAAATATAGACAGCTATTATTCCGAGAATTAGGAATAATAGTTGTCTATAATTTGTTCGACACGTTTTTGTAGACGAACTGAATCGTCTGCAAAAACAGGACGGAACACCTAACTTTAATAATTCAAGAAATGAGGATGTTTTTTATTTTCGATGGTTGGGGATGAATCGCGTCACAAAAAATATTATTTTTTCAATGTATTTTAAAAATTACATTTTTTGTTTGAAACAACAATTAAAATTAAAAAGAATACTTACCAGCTTGTATCACTCCTGTATATTTGAAACAAATTTTCTTAAATAATCAAGCTATCACATAGACTACTGTAGTTAATAGGTTAAATTAAAGTTTGGTTTACTTACTGACGTATTTAGTTTCTTGTTTATAATTTCCAGTGATTAAGTTTTATCGTTTTGTCATCTCTAATCGTAAGTAGATTATGAAACACAATTTTTTGCTGTGTAGTAATCGTTTGTCTTACTAACCGTACATAATTTTTTTTTTTTTAGGCATTCCATTTTCGATGCTCAATGTCATATCTTATTTTGAATTTGTTTTTGACTTCGCTTTTTTTTTTTTCATTCTTCTTATACCAAAGTTTTATCAGCTTGTCCGACTCTATCGATGCTATATCTCGTGACGTGACGGTCTCCCTAAAGCGACGTTAAAACATTAAACATATTTCCATATTTTTTAATTTTTTAATTTCTTAATTTTTTTTTTTTAATTGTGACTTTTTTCTTTCATCCAACGCCGTCGCATCTCTCTTATCAGTCTGAAAAATAAGGATCTTCTATTATTAATGGTAAATTTTACTTTTAAGTTTTAAGTTGATCAAACTTTATAAAAATTGTTTCACACAGATACCCGCTAAATGTATGTTCAGCCTGTATTTTTTGAATTTTCATCTACAGATAAATAAGTTCACGGTGAACATTACTGTTTTTGTACTTGCGCATATTTAACGTAATACCATACACTAAAACGAAGGCTTATTGTAAACATCTAAGTTAATTTGGGATGCAGTGCCTATCAGCCAATGGTAATTGGATATAGACAAACTTTTAGTTATGATCTTCGGTGTTGTACAGGTTTTTTTTCTTTCAGTAACGTTTAATGAACTTCGATTTAGCGTGCTGTGCAGTAATGTGCGTTTATTTGATAACAATACTTTCACTACTGACGACAAAAATCAGACGAGAACATTCTTAAAACAGCATTAAATAAATATTTATACTCGGTCAGATCTCAAGTCCACTTCAATGTTTTGACTGTTTTTCTTCTGAGGATAAAAGAGGATTATGTTCCTAAAGACTTTCCACTTGTTGTTGGTGATTCGTTTGCGGTGATCTTATATCACTTCATACTTAATAAATTTATTCCTTTCCACCAAGTATCTAATCAAGGAAAATTCTTTCAACTACGTAGTATTACAATTTTTTTTCAACTTCTTTTTTTGTGAATTGAGTAATGCGGGGTAGGCCTGTAGTCCTATTCGTATCTCTCTCTCTCTCTCTCTTTCTTTCTCTCTCTCTCACTCTCTCTCTTTCTCTCTCTCTCCCTCTCACTCTCTCACTCGCTTTCTTTCAAGATTTTCGCTCTATATAAAAATAGGTATGTTTCTTTTTTAACCGATTTCAAAAAAGGAGGAAGTTACGGTTTTCTATCGAAAATCTACTTATTAATCTTGGAATCATGATAAGACCTGGCGTTGGGGGTAGAAACGTTTTTCGTTTCATAACTCGAGAAAAATTTTGGCCATAATAACTCCAATTTATATATATATATATATATGTATGTATATAGCAGTTAATTTCCAAAATCTGCCTTTATAAAAAATGCTTAGCCACTTATTATTTTGCGATTAAATTCTATAATGAAACCGCATTATAGTTTTCGACTGAATGAAATTAGGCATTGTATAAAATGCGCATCACTCTCAGGCATTTCCTATAATTATGGAATTTGCCTAAGTTTTATTAAAATTATGCGTTAGTCAAAATCAATAAACCATCAAATACTAATAATCAAATTAATCCAAAGTATTATCAATAAATATAACTTGGAAAAATTTCAGTCATATCAAGCTTTTTAAGTAGGTTTTCTCTAGAAAATCTACTTATTACGCTTGATGCGATATTAGCCTGCAGGGTTAGTCAGGAAAATTTTGGCACTCATAACTCAAATTCAGCATTATAATAAACGTACAACCAAATTTTTTAAGACAAAATTGAAGAAAAATTATTCAAACAAAATGAATTTGTACGAAATTTGAAATCAATATTCATCATAATTTATTAACATGCTACCAATTTTGGTGTGGATCGACTGAACAGTACTTCCAGTAAAGCATTTTTCTCCTCTTTTTTCCCCTAATTTGCATGAACTTTTCTATTTACAAAAATTAACCACATGTTCATGTTTTCTTTTTTTTTATTTCATAACTTTATTATATTTCTTTGGTTTTATTTTAATTTATATGATTATGTAGGGGCAAGGGTTGTAAGTTGACATAAAAAACACACTTTTCCCATAGAATGATTAATTATTATTTTTTTTCAAATTTTTTTTCATAGTTTAAAATAATAAACCTTGTTGCATAATTTAGCAAGAAAACAATTTTCCTAGGGGGTTTCTATCAAACATTATGGTTGTTTATTTGAAGACATATTTTTGTGTCAACTTATAACCTTAGTATTTTAAGTTGACACAGATGGTATTGTAAGTTGGCACAAGAGGAGTGTAAGTTGACACATGAGATGAGAGTGTGAGTTGAAATAGAAATAATATAAAAGTAATCAGTAAAAATATATTTTGTATTCAAAATCACTTAGTCTAAACAGCATGTCAAAGATTAAAAAATTAAAAAATTCAGAATTCAAAAAAATAAAAAAATAAAAAAAAACAGATAGGTAGGTATGTAAACAAATCAATATAAATTTTGAATTTCCCTTTTAAAATTGAAAGTAAAAATTTGATTCTGACGTACTGTTGTTCCACTTCTTTTCATAGGTTTTAAACAGCAAAGTAGGTTGTTTTCTGGTCTAGACACAAAACAAATAGTAACTAAATTTCAAATTACAGTAGCCTATAGAACTGAAGCCAAATCAGATTTAGAATATTGAACTTAAGGTAATAAATCATCCAAAAAATGAAAATATTCGCCTTCCCAAAGTCTTATGATTCAAATCATGAATTTGTGCTGCTGATCTGATGCTGTGTCCATTCTTCAACACTAAATCTACCACTGTATTCATTTTTTCAGCTGAGTACAACCCATTTTGGGTTTTCCAAACATAGCCACATCATTTCTTCATCTGAAATTATAAATATTTGTTGAAATTTTTTTGTATCAACTTACAACACCACTTTTATGTCATTTTACAACATGACGTTTTTTTTTCTACAATAAAAATTCCTTTGATTTTCATCTGTATTATATGTAATTGTGTTCATCATGAATAGCACTTCGAATTAATACCAATTTAACTTACCTTTCATTGAAAAAGTTGTACAAATTTTTGATTTTTCTTCTTCTCAGAAAAAAACCTTTGACATTCCAAAAACACTTTTTTGGTATTTCTGATAAGAGAAATATGCATAGAGAGTTCAATTATATCGACAATGTACTATCATATAAAGAAATATTAACTACCCAAACGGAGGATAGATAGTGCAACTGTATTCCTAAATAGCTAGGCTGAGTCAACTTACAACACTTGCCCTACCATACTTTATCACCTTAATTAATTTTTCATTTTTTCAAGAAATAATGCTTTTAAATTTCACATTGTTCAATATTTTGTCGGCAACTAACACATTTCATACAATCATAACATACCATTAACGCATATACATTTACAGACAATTACTGTGACCATCTGAATTTGTAATTATTTTTCTCAAAACCTGCTTTTTCAAGCAAGGCTTGCTATGCTAAAGTTTTTTTTGTATTTGTTTTGTGTTTATTCCTGCATAATTTCTCAACCTGGGCGCTAATTTTAATGAACATTTTTTTCAATGATAGAGGATGTTCCCATGATGGTTTGATTCAGTTTTTTAAAAATCGATGATACAGTTTTAGAGTTACCTTTCAATGAAAAATTGGTATTTCTAAAGTAGCTGTAAACAAAAAATAATTGAAAAAATATTTTCATAAAAAATCTAACAAATTTCAAAAAACAAAAAATGATTAAAAATGCTTGTGGGGACTCTCCTGTATGAAATATAGGGGCTTGGACCCCTCGATGACAGTCACACCCCAAAGGGCAGGCAAATTATTTGTCTACGTGACGTAAAACACACGAAGTACGTTCGATCATAATTACCTGCAAGTACATGCAGGTAATGTACGAGTACCAAATTGTGACACAATGAGACAATGTCACAATCTGTACACAAAATGGCGAGCCATCTCTTATCTCGATATGGGATGATGCGACCTGGCCACCCTCACAGACGTACGTATATTCTTACGTACGTGTCTTTGTGTGCATGTAAATAAGCCGTATATAAACCACCCGAACCGGCTCTAAAATTACCAGTGTTTGTCTTGGTTTTGGCTTACCCATACTTATGTATGAAGTGGCTGAACACGCTTAAATTCTGTAGAATTTCCTTCTGGTGAGAATATCTCTCACGACAAGGTATTACACAATGCTCCAAAGAGAAAAAAATAATTCTTTTAGTCAGTTCAATTTAATGGAATTAAAATGAAACAAAAAAGCAGTAGATATGGTAAATTACGACAATTTTTTTCAAAAAATAAAACCGACTTCAAAAAAATAATAAAACATGCGCTAAAAAGAGAAAAAAATATTTCTTAAATTTCTCCAACAAGATGTAGGTTTAGTTTGTCATAAAATTTTATAGAATTTAGATACGTATAAAGACTACATAGTACGGAAAAGAGTGCCGACTTAAATAATTCCAGTCCCTAGAACTTTATCTTGGAAAAATTTTAAAAATATTATTTTTCTCTTTTTAGCACATTTTTTATTGTTTTTTTTTAAGTTGGTTCTGTTTTTAGAAAAAAATTATTAATTTACTGTAATGCTTTTTGGTTTTACTTTGATTCCAATAGATTATCCTACTTACGCATAAAAATTTGTTCACCAGTGAAACTAATATTTCTCGGTATGATGAAATTTTTTTTTCTTTTCGATCTCATATCCAGGGCCGTAGTGAAGGGGAGTGAGGGGAGGTTCCCACCAAAAGTTTTGGTTAGTTGGAAAAATTGTACAAGTTGTTTATTAGTTGGAAAAACAAAAGGACATAATACACGAGTGTGTTAGGTGGGTTTTTTTTTTTAGCAGTTGGTAATTTTAAAAATTTTGGTTGGAAATTTTAATTTTTTTCCTCCCTCCCAAAAAAAAGCCTTTCGCTAAATCTCTGCTCGTATTGCCGACGCTTGGAAACCAAAAACTTGTTGAAAAACTATCATAATACTCGTGCCGACATATACTGAAAACATAAAAAGCTGAAACCAGGTGTAGTAATTTTACGTAAAACATCACTTGATGACCAATCGAGGTTGAAAATAATTACAGTAAGCGCATACCTAAATTTTTCCATTCACAAATAATTTACGCTACGACTAACAGCTTTGATGTTGAACAAGAAAAAAATAGAAAAATTTTCTGACTCCCATCTGTTGTAAGTAATTGTAGGTAGGTAGTTCCGAGAAAAAAAATTAATTTTATGTACCTATCATCGATTCGTATGGCACCATATAAAGTATCCGAATGTAAGTATGACGTTATGGGGGAAAAAAATTCAGTTACGTAGGTACCTACTGGTATTTATTTACCAAGGTACTTAAATATTAATCTATTCAAACAGCAGGTAGATTAAAAATTTTTTTTTTTTTCTGGAAAATCAGTTTTCCAACAAATTATGTACCGAATTAATGATACTAAGCAACTTTTAAGGTATTTTTCAAATAAAACCCAACTATTGCATTCAGTGCAGGGGCGGTATCACTCAAATTCTTCAGTACACGATAAATACATAATATACTTACAAGAAAACTGAAGGTAAAGTGGTGGAACTTTTTATTTATTGCGTATATTCATTCATCTATGTCAAAATGAGAATACATCTTGCTTTTTTTTTTTCATAACGTTGATATTTTTTCATCGAGAGATGTTCACTTTTTCACTGCTAGGTCCCCATATTACCTGTTGACTTCAAAAAATTTTGCATCATGAAACATAAACATTGACCCGCCGCTCAAGTTAATGCTAACTCCTTTTACAGACCCCTAAAACTAAAACTTCGTATAATAAAATGTTTGACAGCTTTCAATTCCAAAATTATTGCGCCTATAAATAATATGTATATGACCTAATTTGTCAAAAATTTTATGAGAAAACTTTTCACTATAAATAAAATTTTCAGTAGGACTGACCATCACGAAAAAATATATGAAGGGGTGAGGGGAAAGTATCAACTTGTGAATAGGTGAATATTCGATTTTATATAGTTCCCCCATCAATACAATAAAGCTCCAAAGGTGAGAACATTATCTTCATTTTTTTCCTGAGAAAAAGGGGAGTGGCAATGTGGCGGACGAAAGCAAAAGATACCTTACATTACTTGTTCTTAAAAAAAAAGTCGGACTTTTTACCTATATAAATACCTACACATTTATTATGTGAAAGGAAGTAGCTTTTTTTGTTAGATTATCATGGTATCCATCTTACATGAAGTGATTTCAGATTTTACATTCAGACTCACACGAATGCCCAGTGTAACCTTACGCAGAAAATTTTACAAAAGTTCGATCGTTTGGCCATGATTGAGCTTTCAACTTTTGATGACGACATTAGGTGCTTTACCCATTTAATGATGTCACACGAATTTATGGATATGTTTGTAGAGGAGAAACTGGAATTTGGCAGTAGAGCTAATTCCATCTGATACTTCATACTTGTAACTGATTTTTAAGTAGGTTTTCTCCATTATTGCGCTTAGTGCGGTATTAGCCCTCAGGGTTGAGGGTGGGTACGTTTTTCGTTTCACATCCTTAGGAAAATTTTGGCGTCAATAACTCAAATTCATATATATATACTCCGTTTTCTTGGACCCACGTTAAAGGTCGCAATTTTTGTCCGGTAATCGCGAAATTTGGTGTGAAAATTTGTACTAAGCCAAGGACCATGATTTTGGTGTGGTATCACCATTTTGTTTTTATTTTGGTTATAAGATACTCAATTTAGCACCAATAGCCACGAAATTTGGAATAAAAATTTATTTAAATTCATTGTAGTACGTTACCGATTTTGGCGCGGATCGGCTGGACCGTACTTCCGGCACCGCTATTTTTGTTTTTATATTGCTCATAAAATGCGGAATTTTGGAATAATATGTACGAAATTTGAAACAAATATTTATTAGAATTTATTGTAGCATGCTACCAATTTTTGTGCGGATCAACCGAACGGACCTGTTCTGTTAAAAGTTGGATCTTAGTTCTACTTTAGAGTTGTAGTAGTGTGAATTATGAGAAATGAAAAATCAAAAAACTTGAAACTTTAAACAAGTTGAAAAGTCTTTACTAAAATATTAATTTGGTTTGGAACCTATTCCTTTTAAAATTAGTTATCAGTTTTGTTTTAGGGTTGTAATGTGAATTCTGTAAAGTTGAAACTCCAAAAACTGGGAATTGTAATTAAATTACAAAGTTTTCACTAAAAGTTTTGGTTCTGGACCTATTCTGTTGGAGGTTAATTCTTAGTTTGGCTTTAGGGTTGCAATGTGAGTTCTGAGAAAAGAAAACTAAAAAAAAACAAGGTGCTGTAAACACGTTAAAAAGTTTTACTAAAAATTTTGGCGGTGGACTGGTTCTGCTGACAGTTTGTTCTCCGTTCTGCTTTAGGATTTTAGTGTGAATTCTGAGATGTAAGAATTCCAAAAACTGGGAGCATTATAAGCGAATAAGTTTGAAAGTTTTCACTAAAAGTTATAATTTTTTTTAATCATCGTTGATTGATTTTTTTTATATCATAAATGAATAGTGACCTTGGTGGGCCCCTCTGACAGACGGATAATATTTGCTATTTCCTACCTATATATGTCGCCGTCACATGTGAAAATTAGCCTTTTTCAAATATACCTGGGCATTTACTATTTTGTGGTCAAATGCTATAATGAATCCGCATTATAGCTTTTGACTGAATGAATTTAGCACTATAATTATATAATGTGTATCACTCACCAACATTTTCTATAATTATAAAATTTGGCAAAGTTTTATCAGTATTATTCGTTAGTTAAAATCGTATAAACCATCAAATACTAATAATCAAATTAATTCAAACATACTTATTATTAATAAAATAAAATAATATAATATAGAAAATTTCAGTCATTTTAAGCTTTTTTTTTACCTGTATTTGAATATGCACAAGAATTTATTGTAATAAAAAGAAGGGCGCTTTAGTAGGTGGACTGAAACATTTTATGTGGAACACATTTTAATAGCTGTTAAACGAACACCAGCCCCGTTAGAAAAAGTAGGTTTTTGAAAATTATAAAATTAGTCACTAAGAGTTATTATTAAATTTTGTAACTGTTAACGTAAAATTACATAATTAAAAATAATAATTTTCTTCAAAATCTAAACAAAAATAAACTTTTGAAAATAACTTCCCCTCTTCCGCAATATAGTTGCTAGTAGATTGCTATAAATCATAGTTGATAATTTCTTAGTTATTGGTTCAAAACCAAGCATTTTATAGCCAAATTAATACCCAAAATAGTAGTATAATGAAATTATAGAAAATGTCGAAGAGTGATACCATACATAATGCCTAATTTCATTTAGTCAAAAGCTATAATGCGATTCATTTGACAGCAAAATAGTAAGTGCCTAAGCATTTTCAATAAAGGCTGATTTTGGAAATTGACTACGACATATATATATATATATATATATAAGTAGGAACTAACATATACAGGCACCGTATTTCTATTTTTCACTCTTTAATGTGTTTCCTACAAAAAAAGTACGTTTCTACTGAGTTGTTTGTTTTCAGTAGAGGAAATAAATAAGTTTCATAAGCAATGTCAATATTTGAGAAAATTGTGCCGTGCCATTTGCTCAGATATTTGAATAATATATTTCATAATTTGGCTGTGTTGCTGAATAATGTGGATATTTTGATCGGAAATAAAGAAATTTATCGTCCAAAAATATTTGGCAATCTAGCCTATGTCTAAATCCTGCACTACATCAACTATGCATGAGTATCCAACCTACATTATAACATCCAGTGTTGACTTAACTGTTGGTGCCCTATTCAAGGTGATCATTTTATAACCGTTCCATAGAAAAAATACTTCCACAAGAATTTAATTTTTGGAAGTTAAACCATTCCCATTATGTTTGCGCAACAATGTGAGAAGCTTTTCTACATGAAAATTTAACAAAAACTAGAATGGCGAAAGTTTCAAAGTAGTATCGTCGATATTGAGGAAAATATTAGCAAAATTCTGACGGATATGCCCACTATTTGAAGAGATCTCAAAAGTATTTTACACTGATAGTAAAAGATTTTTTTGCCTGTTACATAAGAAAATTTTGGATTTGTTCTAGAATTCGGTCAAAATTAAAAAAAAAAAAAAAGTTGGGTTAAAGTTAAACAAGAGCAAAAGGTGTGGTTCTCTTTCGAGGAGAATGAAGACTATAAAAGATACCTAGCAAGGAAAGAAAATTTCGGGTTGTTAATCTGGGGAGATAGAATAATGTTTGATGGAGACAGTCAATTATTAAAACTTCAAAAGATCGCTTGCCATTTCACATGGAGACATATTCGAAATAATTTCAATAGGAAAAAAATTTGGTCTTTTTAAAGACTTTCTATTTCCTGTCAAAGTTCTACCTTCATCTCCGTGAGTATTGCTTGTACGAACTTGAAACTTCTACCACTCAATTTCTCGTTAAATTTTGATTCATAACAACTAGTCACATTGCTTCGAAAAAATAATGGAAACTTTTAACTTATAAAAAGAAAATTTACGTTTATTTTTCTACCGAACAGATATTTAGTGAACACCCTGTAGGTATGGAGTACAAGGAGTAGGCAACACTGGATAGCTATTCTGTTTAGAAAGGTATAAGATTTATTATCCGAAGAGACTAGAGTTGGGAATTTTAATTCATTTTGCGGATTTAGTTCACTTAGTCTGCTTCACCAAAGTGAACTAGTTCAATTAGTTCAGTAGTTCAGTAAATTTTTCAACTCGATCACTTCAATCAGCTGATTCATGATTGGCTCAAATCATTTAAATCAACAATTAACTGATTTATTATATGATATTATGATCGACTCGTATTCATAAATTCATGCTAGAACTATTAGTTAATTGTTTGCCTCACTCATCGACTGCTAGTTTCTTCAACTTCAGTTCGATCAATGGATCGAGTAGAGTAGACTGATAAGAACTGAGAACTATCAAAAAAGAAAGAACTAATGAACTAGTTCATTTAGAAGTGAACTAAATGATCGATTAGTTCACTTCTAGGATTCGTTCAAAAGAACTAACTCTTGAACGAACTACCCATCACTAGAAGAGACTATATTCTGTTTGTCATGGCAAACCTGGAAAAGAACTGTATCTCTCAAAAAGTTCGGAACCTACTCAATAAATTCTGATTAAAAGTTCTCCTATAAAATTATGATAGTATTTTCATCACGTGTTCTGCGTATATCTATTCATTTTTAGTAAGAAAATTCTTTGAAATTGTTCCATTCGAAGGATCAATTTTTTGAGTAAATACCTATACCTATATACTCGTACTTATCCAATTTGAGTGAATAGCAGTGAAGTCACTTTTAACTGAACTTAATTTATCGAGAACATAGAACTCGTAAGTGCAGTACTTTTTTGACATGTAGGAATATAGCAATTACCATAAAATGTGGAAAAACTTACGTAAGCGTTGTTTACATTTAATTTAGGTAATAAATTGCTTGAAATGAAGTATATGTTATCTTTTTGCGTATGAAGGTTTGTTTTAACTCGCAAAATTGTTGTCAAATTTATTTTTGGTCGAACATTCACAACCACAATCGTTACAAAATAACGTGAAGATAAACAACAGAATATTATTTATCGGTTTTCCAGATTTACGGCCTATATATATGAAGGTGTAAAGAAATAATACCTACGGGAAACGAAAGAGAAATAGCCAAGAAGATAATCAACGGAGTTTAAAACTCACGCTTTTAATCTCAAACAAACCTGTTTATAAAAGTTATAATTTTTTAATGAAAAATTTTAACAACCGTCAGTAAATTGTGGACGTATTGTTAGCTGGAAGCGAGAACCACATAGGTAGGTAGTAAGGCACTAACGCAGTTAGGACAAAGTTAACAAATAAGTAAATAAAAAAGTTGTATAATTTGACAAAACATTGAACCGCAGGCACAGATACTCGCACACGTTGAAACGTTGGATACAAAAACAAAAAAACAAAAAAAAAATGTTCCAAAATATACTTGCTTACCACTCCATGTAGATTCTACATAATATAAGGTTGATCATGATGCAGCGACGATCTGAAATGGAGACAATCGTGCAATTTCACACGTATCCAACTTCGTGTGTTCAAGACCACGAAAGTAAGAGACTATATTTTCATGTTTATATGCCCGATATTCTGTATATAGGCAGGTACCTAAGTATTTGTCGAATTCCTTGACATTCGAATATATGAAAGGGAAGAAAGAAAAAAAACTCGTATTCCGCAACTACCGACATACACTAAGCCACAATTACAATTTTTTCATGAGTGTAGGTATGAATGATGGGTGCAAAAATGATATCTCTAGCACAACACTACGCGGAAATAATATTAAGTACATTTATCTTAAGATCACACTGCAGCTTCTCACATATATATATATATATATGCACACACATACATGTGACTTCTCTAAATGAAGGTCATCGCAGGGGACTGAGAAGATTTTGAGAAAAAAAAGTTGCTTCCTTCGTCCTATTTCAATGTCGTTTACAATCACAATTCGCTTCCTTTGCGCAAAAAATAAGAAAATTTGTTAGTCAACAGCCTACGCATTTCAGCACCACCAAGACAGGATCTAAATTCCTGAACGTTTTTGTAGAATTGTTTTCGTGGTAAATTGGTGGAGATGAATTTCTGAAATAATATACCTACAAAAAATCTTGCCTTCTACACCGCTAGTGTAGTGTTTTGAATATCCATGAGTTTGGAAACTGCGTGCACTTGTTTTTCCCAAAGTCTTTAAAATCTCTACAGGTCGGCCAAGTTGCCAGGCGCGAATCGGTTTTGTGTTGTGCGACGTCATCGGTTCCAATTCCGTCGAGGCACATTAACTACTTACCCATCTCGGAAGGTATCAAAAATTTGTCTGAATGTAGTCTAATTCAGATTTTTGGAATTAACAAGCAACAACAATGAACAATGGAGAATATTATGATAAAGGCAATGGAACCGGCGACGTCATTTGTCTTGCGGGTTGTATTTTTGTTTATATCGAACCTTGCTGACCCGTAGAGATTCTAAAGACTTGGGGTTTCTCTAAAGATAATCGAAAGGGAGGTTTTTTGAGAACGCCGATAGAAATGAAATTTTATGAAGTAAATTTTTCAAAAATACACATAGGACACAAATCAACACATATTCACGGACAAAATAATATATTCATACGAAAATAATAAAAAAATTGAAAATTATGAAGAAACATTGTAGTCAGTTCTTTGCCAGAGGTTGAAAAATAAAAACAAACTGAACGAAAATTAAAAACTTTTTTCATCATAAAAGACCGCATATTTATTGAAAAAATATGAAGATTCCGTTATCACTTTTTATTTGGGATAACTTGGACGGGACTATAGGAGTCAAGGCTGTTAAGCGATGCTAGACCCGCAACTTATTAACCAAAAAAACTGTAGCAAAAACATCAGAAAATTGAAACAGAAAGAAAATAAAATCAACTTTTTCACTACAGCCAATATTTAAGTACAAATTAGAAATAATGAAACAGAAAAGAAAAATTTAGTAATTAAAGAAAAAAAAGACCGAAAATGAAAGAGAAAATTTTTAGTAAAACAAAAAAAGAAAGATGAAAAGAAAAGAAAATTTGATTCTCTGCTGAGTCAATTTTTAGCATCTGTATTGTTTTAATAATAAATGAAAAAAAAAAAAGAAAAAAAAAAGCGCATTAATGAAAGAAAACCAAAAAACTTCAAAATTCGAAATACAAAATGTAAACAAATATCACATTAGCTTGCAACCAAGTAATTGTGAAAAATGTGCGCTCCAAATCGCTTATTTGCATGATTATATTTCTATCTATGTTAATTACCTATTGTGAAAAAATAGATTAAAAATAGTATTTCTTGCAACACCCATCGATAAAATAGACAATTATGTGCACCTTGATGGTACATAAATCAGATGATTTTATAACAATGTAAAATGTAAATTCAGTTTATGAGTCAGTTTTTACTTTATGGACTATCTGTAAATTCTTTATACACCTACTTGTAGCCATGTATTATTTTATACACTACAAAAAATTTGTAAAGAAAAAAAAAAAGCAGCATCATGGCTGGGATTTGAACACGAGTTTAATGACAATTGAATTTGCAGATTCTAAGAGAGAATCACAATGACATTCAATTTAATGGGAAATAAAAACAGTATTTTAATTATAAGCTTTTATTTTTTCTTGGTTTAACTTTTTTCACAGGAGGGTGTTGCAAAAAATAGTGTGTGACACACGTGTATATTGTTGGTGACTGATATTCGTGCTGAAAAAATCACACTTGGTTCTAATCACCTACTTTATACACTTTTATCACAAATAACTATTACTCAACTAGTTAGCAAAATGAGTCGATTATTACGAATGACTGACTAGTTCAGTACGATATTTTTTTCAATAAATTCACTGAAAAGAAGCTATTATTTATTCAATTAAACAGGTTAGTTTCATTTACGAAAAAAATTTCAGATAATAATTTAATATTATAGAAAAGTGCGCTTTGTTGTTCTTTTAGGTACCACCATGTAAAATGGCCCTTTTTTATGGTGATAATTTACCACTTGTGTACATATAAACAGCAACAGAAAGATACAAACAACAAAGAGTTAAGAAAAAACTCATTCATACAACATTTCTACACTTTGTGAAGAAATGAAATTCATTTTCAATGTTCCAAATTAATTTGGAAATCTTGCATTTTGCTAACTGTAGAATACAATGAGTTGTGAACAAGGAATTCACATAACAGAAGTTAATCTGCAGTTTTGCTTGTTTACCAACTTTGTAACACAAGTATAAGGGAGCCAACCTCAGTAAACACTGGCTACTGTCTTTTGTTTACTGGCACTTTTTATACTTGGCTTTGTACACGCACGTAGACACTCATACATAATAAATACATGTGTATTTATGTCTGATGACATTGTACTTTGGAGAAAACAAAGTATGACAAAACGCACTTGTCAACATGACATAATCGGTGATAAGCTGATTTGTCATGGTCCAACAATTATGAATTACATACAGAGTATAACAAGTAATTCCTGCATATTTGTGTTTAATAGGTATGCAGTGCATAAAATTAGCCAACCCTTTTACAGTGACTGTCATCGATGTATTTGAGCCCCTAATACCTCATACAAGTAGAATCCCTACACTAACTAAAATCGATTTAAAAATAACTTGTTTTTGATGTAGGTACGAGTTGAGAAAAATAAAATTTCTCACAAAACCCATCAAAGACTGAGAAACCTGTCATTAAAATCAATCAAAATCACCTTTTTTTACCTTTTTCACTCATATTTGTTACAGTAGGGAGTAAGGGCATGTGAAACTTTTAGTATACCAGGTATATATTTCAATTAAGGTTCATTCTTCCCCCTGTTTAGGTCTAAAAGAAAAATTCTGTGGAAATTATAACTCCATAAAAAAAAGAATAAAATTGCGCTAAAAATATAAAAATGACCCTTTTAAAATTTCTTCCCCAAAAATATCTGGAATTATTAAACTTGGTCTTTCCTTCCTTCATCATTTAGGTTATAATAACAATTAATAATAAGTAAACTCCTTTTTAACCTGCGCCGACTTCAATAGTTCCAGTAGGTACATATCTTGGAGAAATTTTAGAATGATTGTTTTTTTATTTTTAGCGCAGTTTTTTTTTTTTTTTTTATTCTATTTTCTGATGAAAAATGTTTTTCATGCTTTTTTGTTTCGTTTAAATTCATAGTTTCAGTTATTTTGCTTTGAAATAAACAGTTTTTTGAAGATAAATAAAAAAATATTTTTTCATAGATTCTGGAAAAAGTTGAATGGGGCCAAAGTTATATGACTAAAAATCGATACTCAGCGTGAGAAGTTATGCTGGAAGTCTGCAACAAACATGAAGAAAACATCTATACTGGTCGAATAGACAATTTCTTATTTTGTTGAAGTTTGTTAAAAAGCCTTGACTTTGGTATTTTGTATTAATTAGGCACATATTAAAATATTAAAGTTTTTTTTTTTTATTGAAAAATGATCAAGTCACCAAATGACCCCTAACAAATGGCTCTCTTCCAATTTACTATTGTGAAATACTACCGAAACTAACCAAACGTCATAAAATTGACAGTTGTTGAACTTGAATGACCCCTTCATTTTACGGGAGATAAATAAATAAACTTTTTCCGAAAAAATGATGTATCGAATTATATTCAACAGTGTTTTATAAAGCCAAAAAAAAAAGTGAATAAAAAGAAAATAAAACGACCAAATCGATCGCCATTAATCACGAATAAATGGTCACAAATAACCTGTTATGACGTCATATACCAATAAATATTTGACCATCAAAATCGAATAAATTAATACGTCTTATGCTTGACACAAGAGAATATTATTTCTTCAAGACTTAACTAACTTGTCGCAGACTACAACAGAAAAAAAAAATCTTCAAGGACATACGGCTTTTGTTATACGTATGTACCGTACTCTCCTCTAGCGAATGTAAATTAAGATTATTATTTTAACGCAGTCATATCCCAAGCCTCCAGTAAACACTGAAATTTTTTTCAGAAATTCGAATTATCGAACGAATTAAAATTTTACCCATTTGACCCCAGTAAGAAACTTTCTCCATGAAGAAGAAAAAAAAATTAAATGTTTGGAATATACAAATAATAGAAGCATTATACAATATAGACAGTTACTCCTTTGAGTCCTTTCCTATTAGTTGGAATGCAATTAGAGGAATTTTTAAAGAAATATTCAAGAGCCTTTTTTTAGTATTAAAAATAATAATAATAATGATAGAAATGATAGTAAAAACAACTTTATTTGAGCAAAAATAACAAAACATTACAACTAGTAAGATTGTGCTAAGCTGCCAAACTCAAATAACCCAGTGTTGGGCATAGACCTCCCCAACGATCTTCCATGTCCTACGATTTTAAACAGTTCTACACCATGGTAACCCTGCTGTAGAAAGAATCTTACTTTTCATTAAAAAAAAAAGAGTGTGTCATGGCCTCAAAGGATACCCGGTGGACGCGAAACGTCCTATCAAATATTATTGAAATACTCCTGAATTCATATACGTATGATCTTTTATTATAAATTAATTTTTCTTATATAAAACCACTTTTTTTTTCATAAGGGGCACCTGTCTAATCTTCTTTTTTCTTTTTTTTATACGCTTTTATTCTACTCACTCAATTTGTTGAAGTACACCGGATGACCAACTTCAGCGCTGCTTTCGCGTGTTGTGACACACACACACACACACACACACACACACACACACACACACTCACATACAAATACACATACACTTATATCCGTTTTTATCAGTTGTTTTTTCAATTTTTGCTTGTTTCTGTCAGGGGAAAAAAGTGAGAAATTTTATTTTCTCTTTCACCATTATTTTCTTCTTCAAATTATAAAGCGTATTTTTTAAAAAATTTTAACCTAACTTATTTCTACTCCATTTACACGAAATGATGATGTCACAGTTACATTTGGACGTAACAGTCGGGTGGAGTGAGAAGAAAAGGTGATCAATGAGGAGGTGAAGATAACAAAAGGGAGAGTTATTGTTCCCAAAGCCACCGATTGTGTCTAGGGACATTATCTCAAAAGGAGAAGAGGCAGGACCGAGGAATCCTAACCTAGCAGAACGACAAGTTCAGCGAGATTTATTCTGAATACACACGTAACAATTACGACAGTATGACTCAATACGTTTATACATATTAGGAAATGTGAAATTATTGCAGATTATCGACGAGACATGTTGCGACCCAATGTGGCCTTTCGAATGTACAAGTTCTATAAGCTTTTTGCCAGCGGCAGAATCTAAAATTATACGAGTTTTATTACGAAATTTACGAAATACAATACCCGACTTAACAAAATCTGTAGGTAGTTTAACGAGATTAGATTGGAGTTTTTGAATATCGTCAAGACAGAGGAAATTCAAGGAGGGAAGAATGGGTTCAGGAAGGATATCATCCGGAGAAGAATCAAAAACTGGATTTCCGGAGAGGCAGTCAGCTTCATCGTTACAGGAATCAGGATGGTAGAGGATATCAAAGTCAAACTGAAGAAGTTTGTTAGCGAGATCACCAAGTTCCTCATCAGTGTGAGCTTTGAGATTGAGATGCTGGAGAGGCTTGTGATCGGTAATAACGGTGAAATGGCACCCAATCAACCAAAAATGCCAGTAACGAATAGCTTCACGAACCACCAGACTTTCGATGTAGATCGCTTTCTTTTTCTTCTGGCCATTTGACAACCTTTTTGAGAAATGGGCAACCGGCTTTTGTGAGCCGACTGACTGAGTCTGTTTCAACACTGCGCCGATACCCACTCCACTAGCGTCAGTGTAAATGAATATCGGTTTTGTGTGATCAAAAATTGCCAAGATGGGAGCTGAGACATGAAGGTGTTTGACTTTCTCAAAACTGGCTTGACATTCGCTGGACCAGGAAAAGGGGACGTCCTTAAGTAACAAGTTATGAAAGGGCTCAAGGATTGAGATGGAATCGGGAATAAACTTACGATAAAAGTTGACCTTACCTAGGAACTGACGAACGTTTTTTTTTTGGAGAAAGAAATGGAGAAGGAAGTGATAGCGATTAGATTGTCTTGGAGGGGTTTAATGGTATTGGGTCCAAGAACATGACCCAGGTAACAAATGGAGTTAGTGGCAAAATTACATTTCTTAAAGTTTAAGCGAAAGCCTTCCTCTAAGACGGCATTAATAACTTGTTTGAGGTGATGCAAGTGTTCTTTGAACAAATGTGAAAAAATGAGAATATCGTCGAGATAGTTTACAGCGAATGAAGAGAGATTTTTACTTAAAAGTATTCCTGACAAAATCCGTTGGAAGACAGCTGGAGCATTTTTCAAGCCGAATGGCATAGAGCGCCATTCGTAGTTTCCATGCTGAGTAATGAACGCCGACTTGTATCTATCACACGAACTGAATTGGGATAGACCAAAATGCCATGTTAATATCAAAAACCACGAACAGCCTCTTGTTTTGGTCAAGATTTCATCGATCAATGGGAAAGGCCGACTCTCCGGGATTAAGAGCTTGTTTAATGCCCGGTAGTTGACACACATTCGCATTTTGATTTTAGCTGAGCTCAAGCCGTCTTTCTTGAATTGCATTGTTACGGGTGAAGCAAAAGGGTACTGGGATTGCGAGATCATTCCGAAATTTAATATTTGTTACATTGCCTATCTATTTCCTCTTGATCCTTGAAAGTGCATCTTTACGGTTTTTTTGCTACAAAAACGTTTTCCAATAAATTAATAGAGCACTCGTATTTCTTAACATTTCCAACGTCGAAGGCGTGCGTGGCAAAAGCAAAATGATTTTTTTCAATTAAACGTTTAATAATATTTTTCTTTTCGACATCGAGATGAGAAACTTTGGAATCGAACATATCGAGAGACATGTAGTTGTTCCATATTACGTTATTGTTTAATGAGATTTCGGATTCTCTATTTACATTATGTTGGCTTAATTTTAATTTGTGGTTGAGTGCGAGACCAAAAAGCGGTATCAAATCGAGGGCTATAATGATATCGTACTGAAATTTTTCTGAATCAAGAAAGTAAAGGAGTACTCTTCTCATAATTTTTAAAATTTTGATATCAAGTACAGAGATACCAAGGACAATGCCCTTTCTGCTTGTTGTGTTGTAGGTAGAACGTAGGGGAAGAAACTTGTAATTGTTTAAGTTTTTAAGTGCGTTCAGTGTAATCGCTGATGAGTTGGCGCCTGGGTCACATCACCATATTCTACCTCAAGCACAACAAACGAGGGCCTTACTTATTTTTTTGAATCGAGTTAATTTCCTCCTGTAATTCCTCTAATTCTAAATTGTGGATAGCTTTAGGTGAAGAATCCGATTTATTTACGTTATCTGGCGGATTGTTTCGACGAGAGTCCTTGAACTTCGTGAAGCAATTGCGCTCAAAGTGGAAATGTTCGAAGCCCTTTTTTTTGCGGTACAGGCAAGGGGTCTTTGGTTTTAGAGAAGAAAAAGCAGAGGACCGAGAAGACGGCGAATTGGGCAGTGTGGATGAAATGCTGCGAGTGGGTTGATGGTCGAAAGAATTAATGGTACTTAGTAGCTTACTCAACGTATTATTTTTGGCCATGTTGATACGGTCCTGGAGATGAGGAGGCAAACCAACGATAAGCTGGCCAATGTTCGTGAGTTAGTGCATCTTTGGGTTGAACGAAACGAGGAGATGAAGTTTGGATTAAACATAATCGCTGAGGGAGCCACTAATGTAACGGTACAAAAATGCTGCACAAGCGGCTGCGATACCCTGCTGGCCAAAATTGTCCGTGAATGAAGTCTTCCAGAATTCCCACGATGTGGATTTGGTGGTCAAATGAGTCGTACTGAACCATTTCTCTGCGGAGTCCTTGAGGAAGAGACGGAGAATTTCCCAAAAACGAGAGATGGGAATTGTGAGACGGTTGCACTCGGACTCGAAAATGTCAATCCAAGCTTCCACATTTTCAGTAGACTTGCCACTGAATTTTGGCACAACAGCGTCTTTAATTACCGAAGTCAAAGGTCTCTCTGGTTTTTCGGCAGCCTGAGTAGGAGAAGGTGGCACGGAGGGGGCGGCGGATTTGGAAGACTTTTCAAAGGTGGAATCATCAATTTCGAGTTCATCCAACATGTGGCCCAAGAACACAGGGTTTCCTTCGTAGTCGACATATGTGTGGACTAAATTACCTTCCAGTGTTACTTTGAACAATTTTCTACTCCATCGCTTCTCAGGAATGTCATGGTTTGCGAGAGCGGCGGTTGGGACTGCGAAAAGTTTGGCATGATGGGTTGTGGCCTTGTGTTGCTCAGGAAACACATAAATGGCGTCATCATCTGGAAGTTCCACAGAATACATGTGAGTGATGGAAGATTTGCTGTTGGTTGGATTTGGTTCACGTCGGAGTGTAAAACGGAGTCTCATAGAAGACATAGTTGAAGTAAAAACACACGGCAAATGCACAAAAATTTCGAGTGTAAACTTCACAAGAAGGAAATTAAAGTGACAAGAAAAATTTGAAAATGCGAAACTGTTTTGAATTAATAAGATCCGACAGGACCTCAAATGATTCGGCGACAATTGAATGAATGCAAACTTTTATTAAATTAGAATTAAAAACAAAAGTCGTGAGGTAACTGCAAGCTTAGTAAGAAAGTGCAGAAGGCAAAGCGGACGTGTACAATATGTACGAAAGCAAAAAAGTGAATGAAACGAGAGAAAAGAAAAGAAGAGACAAAGACAGAGGGAATCGTGTATGAGAGCAGGTTGAGAATGGAAAAGTTGAGTGAGCGTAGAAATGAGATAACAAAAGTGGACGTGAAAGATGACGTGTTGAGAGGAGAGATATAATAGGAATCTTACACATATATATATATAAGCCAATTTCTTGTTCACACTGTACAGGTAGTAATTTTTGTCCGATATTCACAAAATTTGGTGAATATTTGTACTAAGCCTATTACCAGACCCATTGATTTTGGTGCGTATCAGTCCAATGGTATTTCCAGTACCTCCATTTTTGTTTTTATATTGGTCATAAAATTCGGAATTTTAGAACCATATGTACTAAATTTGAAACAAATATTTATTATAATATATTGTACCATGCTAGAAATTTTGATGCAGATTGACTGAACAATACGTCCGGTAAAGCTTTTTTTTCCTCTTTTTCCTCTAATTTGCATGAACTATTTACAAAAATTAACCACATGTTCTTATTTTCTATTTTTTACTTCATAACTTCATTATATTTATTTTATTTTATTTTAAAGTTATTATTATTATTATTATTATTGAGGAATACCTTGTTGTGAGAGATATTCACATGCAGAAGGTTTTCTACAGAGTTTGCGTGTTATGCCACTTCATACTGTAAAGTATAGGAGAGCCAAATCCTCGGCAAACACTGGCAATTTTGTAGCCAGTTTCGAGAGTTTATATACCAAATTTGGCACACGCACACAAACACAAATACATACATATGCGTATGTGATTATGTCATCCATTGCGTCGTTTCCTGCCTCCATTGAGGTGATAAGAAACGACGCAACGAGTTTGGTGTCCGGTCGTGACATCACCAAGATCATTATCAGCTAATTGATCACAGCCCGTGCAATGTATCTTACCTGTACATACGTACAGGTACAAACACAAACGCACAAGTGTGTATAGTTTTATGTCATAGAGACGATTAATTGCCAGCCTTTGGGCGGCGACTGTTGTCAAGGGGTGCAAGCCCCTAAAACCTCATACAAGTAATATCCCCACAATTATTATTGCTTCATTTGTACTGAACCTGTCTGTTATTTTTTTGTTTATTTATTTTTCATTTTTTATTTTTAAAAGCTGTGTCAAAATTTTACGAACTTCAACAAAATTGACATAACTTTCCACAAGCTCACAAATTTTGATTAACTTTTTATTTTTCAATTATAGAGGCTGATCTCACGCATGTCCCATTTAATTATTTCTGAAACTATTTGTTTCAGACTGAATGCGACGTTAACCCGAACATAAATAAAACAAAAAAGTATTGAATTTAAAAATTAAGTAATTTTTTAGTTCAACATAAGATTTTAGTACTGTTTCAGTTTTGTGACAAGGAAGAAATCGAAAAATATTGATAGAACAATTTGAATAGAAGTAGATGATAAAAGACGAAATAAGACTCACGATACAAATAAGATTACATCTTAGAAAAGAACACTTCTTCAGAACTTATAACAATATAACCTTGCATTAAGAAATTTTGCACTTTTCAAAGAGAATGTGTTTTTTTAATTTTAACCTTAAAATTGGTAGCCTCTTCAGAGAACTACATACTTTCTCTTTTTTCAAAATTGAGATCCCTGTTATTGAAAACCAGAAAAAGTATCGTACTTTGTTCATTAGTAAGACTTAAACTGCGGTAGCATAGCCATCAGCCGGTCGTCTAGTGCGTTATATTTAAAACAAGCTGACCATGTTGCAACAATGTTTTTCCTTCACTTTTGATTTGACAAAAAAGTGGCTGACAATGCTGACATTGAGTATAGGTATAATGCTTTGAACGCAGTACGTACATAAAACAAATGAACAATTTGAGATTCGAGAATCGCGTATTCGACGACTAAATTTCTAACAAAAAACTGTTTACAATAAGCTACAATCTCGGTTTTTTTGAATCTGCGTGCAATGTAAACAAACACAAGCTATACTCCATTCCAAATAAGAAAGTTGTGGCATCATACGAGCTGATAGAACCGGGGAAAAAGAAAAAGTAAAGATTCATACTGTCCAACAAAGGCTGCATCAAAAACAGCTTTGTTTACATCAATGTTTATAGCGTTTCATAGCTGTGAAATGTGAACATCTTCTCACGTCTCTCTTATTTGGAATAAACTAACTATAGCTTTTTTATAATTGAGATTTTACAATATAAAAGTTTAACACGGTTCAACTTCTAAATAGTAAAATCTCGCTTTTTTAGAAGCTGAATTATAGTTTGTGGAAAAGCGTAGGGAAAACTCGCTATTAGCTCTAGAAAATAATAAATAAATAAATTAGCTCTTCGTGCAAAAACCCTAAAAAACTTTGACATTGAAGGAAAAGGAGAAAAACGATTTTAATAGGGTTTTTAGTGCTGAATACGAAAACCCTAAAAACGAAGCAAATGCTCCGCGGCCGCTGTTCTACCCACATCTTTCAATCTTTTTTACTAATGGTTAGGTTTTTCGTTGGAACTCTGGGTCAGAACTTTATTGGCTCCGCGTTTCATTCTGAAGCGTCTAATATAATGAATTCTGATGGATTCATTTCACCGTTGAAAATTTTTTTGCCCTTTTTGAAACAGAATTGCGATACGATGCAATTATTTTATGAAGAAAAAAAGAAGAAGCTAACATAATTATGTTTCAAAAAAAATTTTAAATGTTTTTATCATTAGAAATACCAAAATTCAAATAATTGTTAGGCAAAAAACTTCGTGACTTTATTTTTAGATATTCCATTGAATCATTCTTTGAGCATATAATTTAAGACCTGGGAAATATACGTCCAGAAAGTTGAAGTGATTTTCAACAAGTAAACTAAAACCAAGTATGATATCTTTAAATTGTAAATCATATCTAATTACCAATTGTTAATCATAAACAAATAAAAAATAAAAAATCCTGAATCAAAAAATTGCAAAAACAAGAAAATAACTACATATTATTATGCTTTCACTATTTCCTATTTACGGTTTTCCGGTTAATTTAAATAAATTCTACCCACATTAAATTGCAAAAATGTACAGAAGGCTAACCAACGGAAGAGGAAATCTCAAAACAAAATTTCCTTCTGTTCTGAAAAGAGAGAGAACCTATTTATAATTGCCAACAGTGACAAGGAGTGATGTAAAAAAAATTTTTCGATTGTGGAAATTAAATTATTCACCTATTTTAATCAGGAACCTACGTAATTCAAGTCCTTTAACTTGTAAAATAGTTTTGGTGAATTTTTTAATTCCTAAATAGAAAAACTTGGAGTAAGGCTTTTAACTACCAGGTATAAATGCGCATATGTCTTGATGATGATGATGATGATGATGAGGCACCACTTCGAGTTTTTCCATTTAAGTAACATTGTTTAAATTGCTTTACATATAATTATACCCATATATGCAAATACATACAGGTGTTCATAAATATAAGTGTATGATGATAACGAAAAAACTCAAAATGGCGGCTCATTTACTCGTCAGCACTAACGCAACATGCGTCAACCTGGAGGTGAAGAACTCGAGCTCAGTGTAGATACGGTAACAACTGAGATAGCAGGATTTGAATGCAAGACATGTAATTCGGATTCATAATATTCTAAACAAATTTTAAAAGATGATTCATGTTTTGAACAATTTCGTTTTTTCTCTATTTTATCCAAATCCAAAATATACGGTATTTGATAGAAATTGCTCAGGTGTAGTAATTATTATGTACGTTATAAACCATCATGCAACATTATTACGGAATCACATAAACATGACTTTGTAAAAGCAGGTAAGAGGGGAAAAAGTTGGCCGAGACTATTAGTACATTATTTCGATGATTCGCGTCCTCTTTAATTAAAGAGAATAAACATTTTAAAGGAAATTTGTACAAATAATAGTCATTTTTGCATCACCCACACGAAAACTTGATCTGTTTTGTGAGTATAAAGGGTAAGAAAAAAAATGTGGATTTTAAAATAGTGCCAAAAGTAAGAATTTGCACATGCGCACTTGCATGTTTGTTTACTTTTTACACCAATGTTTTAGCTGAACATGCGCACTTTTGATTTCACCGAATTTTTGCTCATTTCTCATTCGAATGAATTCGGACTATTTTTGACATATATTTAAACGTCAATGCTTTGGGCTTCAGATTGTCAGATCATAAGTTTCGTTGATGTACGTCCGTGTCTGACGGTTGGGTGTCTGTGTGGGTATAATTTTATGCCTACTCTTTCCTCATGCTGAGTTTGTGTTTTTTTAAATTCTTAAAAAGTTTGATTTGGTGCAATGAGCTGACAACTGAGACGTTGACACAATGACACCTCAAATAGTCTCTACAGCATTCGCACATCTGTTTGTTTTGGTCTTGGTGCTATACTGTTGGGTGGTTGTTTTTTCAAAAAATAGTGTATGACACTCGTGCAAAAAAGTTGATTTGATTTCTATTTGTGTGATTTACTTCACTTAATCGTGACACTCGTATTGCAATTACCAACTGTTCACACTTATATCGCAATAATGTTGTTCAACTTTGCACATAAGTTAGGCACTATTTTTTATAAGACACACCTGAAAAAGTCATATTAGAGTAAGAGGAGAAAATCTGTACTTTTTTGTGAGAGTAGGCTAATGACTCGAGTACTCTGTGATAGATTTTCACGAAGATTTTGGTATGTCTTCCATTTTGAAACCCGTTTTAAATCAACTATCCTATCCGATGAGAGCACAATATCGTTGATAGTATTATCGTACTATACTATCACTACCGTAATGTAAAGCTTCAAAATACGTAGACAAAATAGAGCAAAAAGTAGGGAAAATTGAAAGCGTGGATGGGCGGCCGAAAGGGCGATGTAAAAAGTCAACTAATTTGCAAGTACACATGCTGATTTGTCAACTTTTACTTACTCTGTGTTGAAATCCCTCACTTTTCGCACACTTGCGACTGACAAGAACATCCTACTTTTTGGGCGAGTGTTATGAAAACTACTGATGATAACAATATGGTATCGAATAAATTTATATCGAATTTAAGTATCGCCATATATTGACGCGGCACCTCCGCACCCTCAAAGGTGTAAAATATTAGATAAAGTAAATGATTTAATAAACTGTTTTTTTCGTCACTTTTTTTCAAATGGGAACAAGGAAGATCAAGTAAGAAATATCGATATTTCGACAATATACAGGGATCGAACTGATAAAAATTGTATCATACCGATACAAAAAATTTCGATTTTCACTATCACAAATAAAAACAAATTTTTATTGCACAGAATGATTCATTTTGTTTATTTTCACTTCTACTACTTACCTCCTCACTTTAATTTGGGCTTATACTGTGTTTTTTTCGTAGGTATCACATGTACCGCATTTCTTTATTCCTCTTTTGTTAAAAGTCAGATAGAAGGTGACATAAAAGATCTTAGAAAATTTCATACTCACGTCAAAGATATAACAAGGAAAAAAAAATCCAAAAAGAATGAATAAATTAACGAAATGCTCAGGGAAAAAAAATTATGAAAATGAATGAGAGATTTTTGGTAGGTACCTACCTAATTTATCTAATTTATTTTAATGATGATTTTAAAATATCCTCGTTTCGACCAATACTAGTCGTCCTTAGTTGATGACAGGCATTAAAAAAAAACTAAAAGTAAACAAACATGATTTTGCTTCGATCACGCATCGAAAGCTGATAATATATTTTTGTCATTAGCACGTATGAAGAATGGTATACAGGTACGTTTATTCATTTATATAAAATGTATTTATTTATTTATTTATTTATTTATTTATTTATTTATTTATTTATTTACCTATTTATTTGAATTTGCTTCCGCCTATATTTAAAGAAAAAATTAACAAATTTAGTAATGCATCATCATTTTTCTTCGTCGTTCCTCTCAAGAGCAATTATAGGTAGGTGCGTTTTAATAAAAATTTTACATTTTTAGGTTTTCTTTTTTTATTTTTGTAACCACTATGGTATCATTCATAACAAAGATACGCATTTTTTTAAATAATTTCTTTCAGGAAGTTTACCGCAACTCGATATTTTTTCACTCTAAATAAAGGAAAATTCCAGTGAAAATGTGAATTGGTTTTCAAGGTTTAGAATATCTGCGATGTTTGGATTTCACGTTATAGTCTGGTATGGAAAATAAAAGACGGAAAAACAAACTCAATTTGTTGTTACATACCTCGTTTTCCCATCGTGACTTCGAAAAAAAGAAAAAAGTGTAATTATGTCGTGTTGCGTCGGATGTGAACGAAAATTCTAGGTTTTTTTTTTTCTTTCATACTTATTACTATCCACCGACATTTATTCCGTTAACCTTGTATAATTCCATTTTCGATTTCCAATTATTACCTATGTCTTTTCGATCTCAAATTTAAGCTGATGAATACAGATTCTGGTTTAGAGTAACCATGGCAGATACAATTTTTTTTTTTAAATTTTGAATTATACTAAGTAAATTATTTTAAAAAAATATATAATTTTTCAGTCTAATCATATAAGGAGTTTCGAAACCAACAGTAAATCTTCATTCAACAATTTTATTTATTGGAATCAGACTGAAATATGATTAACACTAAACATTTTAGGTTTTATTAATGTTAGAGGGCTGGAAAATTGGCCTAGGTATTATCGCCATAGGTAGTGACTCGTGTTTCTTTGGGGGAGGGGGCGTTTTCTTGGACGACCCTCCCCCTTTCCAATAATTTTGTGAATTTAAGTAACAATATACGTGTAACGGCCAAAAGAGGTGGTAATGTACCTAATTAGAACCACTTTCAGTGTTACACCATACATGAAATATCACGTACTTGAAAAGCAGTAATACTTCTAAAATAAATTCAAGTTTATCATCCACAGACTATTGTGGACCTTAACATTAATTAGAGACTCAATAATATTTAAAACACACGAGTGAGTTTACACATTTAATAAAATAATAATTCGTACATCACAGTACATAAATATACGTTAATATTTATACATATACAATCACAATTCAACAAGCAAGACTATCTGTTTACTAGAGACTTCTACAAGAGAGGTTCCAGGTACTTAGAAGTAGCTGTCGAGGAACTGTGTCTTATTCCACTGAATCAAGGGATTATATACTCATTCAGGGTATGAAAATGTACGTGTCGGATAGGTAAAGTGAGGTAGGGTGTTGTTATTATAAGGTTGTGCTGACTCTTCGAGTACTCGAGGGACAGGCACAATTAGGTCATGAATATACAGAAAGTATATCTATATTCATAAAATCAAATACGGGTAATTTAGTGGTTGTTTATAAAGAGTTATAGGATGATTATTGTTGATAAATATCTACGTTTTTGGTATTCGAAAATGTGTGGACGAATATATTCGTCATTTCTAAAAATAGACGAAAATATACGTTACACAATTCTCCGGGGGGAACAAAAAAAAAATCAGGAAAAAAAAATTTTCCAAAGTCTATCCAACAAGTACAAATTTCTTATTAACTATGCATGATTAAAATTATGTCATATAATGCGAGTATAAGTATATATACTTAGAATAAAATGTTTTACAAATATTAATTATGAGTAACAAATTTTTTCTTAGATGTATATAGGAAATTAATATATCACATTATTTTGCGTAATTTTTACAATGCTGTGCTTTTTGTTAAATTAGTACAGTTTCGATGGGAGGTTAACTTTAAATATACGATAATAAAAATTAACATAAACGAGATTGTAATTAACCACAATAAGAATATCACATTGACAAAGGTTAGATAATCATTAAAGTTTTGGTCAGGTATTTGTAGTTCAATGAATTTAATTTTGTTCTCCAAGTCGTTAACTGGAACAGTGTTGGGAACAAAATTTTTCCATTTGGGGTTGTAGACCTTTGTCATTGCCAGGTCTATGGCAAGATCAAAAGGTTCTGTAGAGTCGGAAAAATATGTCCACAGTAGTGGTAAGTGATTTTTGATTTTAATAGTCTCTTCCAAAGATTCAGAGAGACAGGGGATTTCTATTGGGATAATTACTGTATTTTTATTATTTTCGTCAATATTTTCAATTTGTATATGACAAGGTACATCCAGAATAAAGGTTCCGGGGGAATCATTATTTATTTTTTGTTTTTTGGATTTTTTCTTAATGGAATTAGTTGCTACAAGGGAGTTAAAGTTTATGATAGCAAATTTGGTGTGTCCAATAGGATGCACTAATGTTTGGTTATTATTAGGGTTACACTTAAACGAGCAAGATTGCAATAAGTTTTGGTTTAGGTCTTGAAAGAAAAGGTTTTTTGCACATGACGATAATTTATCACTTCCTCTATTAGATGGAAGGAAGCATAATGGTTTATCCGAGTTACAGTAGTGGAGATTAGTTCCACTAATGTAGCGTACCGAGTTGGTTCTGATTTCATGAATAATCAGAGATGGTTCTTGATCCTAGCTGCACAATTCATTAGAATGACTTTTGAATGTGAGCGGAATGAAGTCGTAAATTTCATATTTAGAATCTAATTGTTTTAGGGGAATTTTGATTTCTAATTTTAAAGTATTTTTAAAGAAATTACAGTTTACAAGTTCAGCATGATAGTAGTTTTGAATATCCTTAATGGGGATTGCTAGATCAAGGTCTAGGTTTTTTGTAATTTCCAGAAGTTTTATTATGTCTTTTCCTAATATTTCTTTTGAGATAATTGACGAGGGGATCATATGAGATTTACAAGACGTTAGGATATTTGATAATCTTAACCTGTTTATAAGGTAGTTGTCATAGAATCCTTGTATGTAATTTAGGGAGATTAGAAGTTCATGTTCTTGTAGTGAATTTTCCATAAAAGAATCGACAGCAAAAGCGTAGCGCATCTCCGAAGAAAGATATGATCGGAGTGAATACGCTTCGTTTGCTTCAAATGGAAGATGGCCTTGAATAAAAGTCTTGGATCATAGCGGTATTTTGTTCTTTAAGGTTTTTTATAGCATTTTTTAGACGTTTTGCCATTTCTGCGTATTTGCAATTTTTCCAGGTTGTTTTATTGCACAACCAATGTTTAAAGTTTGTTGCCAATAGTTTATCTGCTGATTCATGCAAATCTAGCTTAATAGAGTAAATTATTGGGGCAGATTTAGAATATACGAAAATATTGCTTATTTCTTGAAAATAAGCGCCAGTTGACGCCGTCGTAATCCTATATGGGTCAGACGATGTTCTTTGCACAATAGTAATCGAAGAAATAGTTATTGCGAAATAGAAAAGTAGATTCGTATACGTTTTCTGAAACAGAAAGAATGCAATGTCCAAATTATTTACGATTCATAATGATTTTTACGAATTTTATTAGGACACAGGAATGCTGAGGTGAGGAGAGAATATCTTTTTTTTGCAGACGTTCGAAACTATTATTTTGGGTCATATAATTAGTATAAATTCTAATAGGTCTAGCCGATCAGTTTGAGTTTGCGACTGTTTTAGTTCGATTTACTATTTCCTTTCCGGATTTTTTGTTTTACGTGATTTTTCGTCCTATTATTGTCACTGTTTTTTCGTATATTTTATTTTCGAATTTTATTTCAGTTTTTCATTTTTTTTTCTTTTTTGTTTTGTGGAGTGCGGGTATTTTGTTGATGCTTGTTTGCTTGTTTTGGAACAGAAAAAAAAAGTTTATAATGTCTATCACATATATGAATGATAGAATGTTTGCTTCGCATGGGAAGGTGGATGCGAATGAGACCTGGTTTATTGGCAGCCAGGTTCTCAGTAAGATTCACCCTTTCCAGAGTTGCCCATGCGAGTCGCATTTATTTTATTCGTTACATCGGCTAGTCTCTCTATTTTATTGAGTTTTGGGTGAAGCTAACAGGGGAGTGTTTCTAAATGATTTCAAGCCACATTGGGTACCAGAGGAAACCATTGAAGAAGACCTTAACTACTGGAGTCATTTGGTAAGATTCGTTTGTTGCCCTAAATGTGAGGAATTCACAAAACAGCTGCTTTTTTCCCTTTGGGTATTCTACCCTCGCACCATGATGGTCGAGTTTGGGTACTCGGGGATAAAGCTTGAGTTTTGCGGAAATCTCGACACCAGAGGGATGGTCGGCCTAGGCGTACTCTCCAGACTGCTGGTTGGTCTGCTTTGCGTGTCGCAACAGACAAACAAGGAAGTTACGGTAGAATACGTCCATGTCGACCAGACTTATCTTAACAATTTCCTCATCGGTCCAGATGGGGTTAGTTTTGCTCGGTTCCTTAACTAGCATTATAAGCCACGTCTGGATGTTTCAGTATCAGTAGTTGGTTTCCATATGGTTTGCCACTACGATGCCATCGAGGGCAATTGTGCAATGTCGCTCCGCGGAGGATGGCTGTTAACTGATCCCACAGTTTATTCGTTCCTGTGGGATACTCCATCGGTTGAAGACAGTATCTCGACAGTTGATTCGAGTTCTGGAGAGGAAGGGGCTTCAAATGATAACCCATCTCCAATGTCAACCGACAGTAGCAGCACCACCAGCGGGAGCACCTCGCTGAGTTTCTCGAAGGCTATGCGGACACCTGGGCCATTGGTGAGTTTTTTCTACTTTTATTTTACTATTTTAAGAATTTCGAATTTGTTTAGGCCTGGTGTTTTTATTTATTCACAAAAAAAAAATTTTTTTAGAATGAGGGGTAACAGGGCAAGTAAGAGAAAAGGGAAGGGGAGAGAGAAGCGAAGCGAGAGAGAAGGAAAAGAGAAAGAAAAAAAAAGTCGTGACTGAAAAAACCTGTAGATGCAGGTAATATATTTTACACACATCTACTCTTGTTTTTTCCGAGGGCGACCCCTTGGTTTAGGTAAAATTTGAGTTTGAATGGGGGTTTCTGGTTTTTTATTACTTTCATCGGGATTTGTTTTGCTATTTTTTTCGTCGGTATTACGAGATTTATATGGTATTAATCGTCGTACGTGAACTGTTTCGTCGTACGCAATTTTATCGTCTGTTTTGATGCGGATTATGTAATTTAGATCCGTGACCTTTCTAACAATTTTATGAGGTCCGGTGTATTTTATTTTATTTTTCGCGACATTTTTTGATTGACGCAGCAAAACAAGGTCGTTTGGCTTGAAGTCAATGATCTTGTGGTGGGCGTTATAATGTTTCGCATTTTTTTCCGATGCTTTCTTTGCTAAGCTCGGTGTTTTTTTCCTCGTTTGGAGGAGATTTTCAATTCCTTCTTCGCGAGTTGTATTGTTTCCAGCGTTTTCTGGTATTTCCGGTAAATGTACCTCTGGGTTGAATCCATGAAGCAGGTAAAATGGAGATTTGTTATTTAAGTGTTCAATCGGGCTTATGTTATATGCGAAAATAATTTTATTAATAATTTCGATCCATTCTTTTTCGTTCGAATGGTCGTATTTTGATAATGATTTTTTAATGACGCCGTTGATTTTTTCAACAAGTCCTTGCGATTGGGGGGAATAAAAAGAAGATTAAATAATTTTAATATTATTCTCTTCGCAAAATTTACGGACGGATTCATTTGCAAAATGACCTCCGTTATCACAAGAAATTTTTCCTGGTGTGCCATACGTATAACAAATAAATTTTAAATACTCAATTACACAGTGAGCATTTGGGTTTTTTGTTGGACGTATGGTACAGAAATTTGTGCTTTTGTCAACACCAACAAGCACATACGAGTGTTCATAATCGGTGTTAAATTTCCCTATGAAATGGATCTCTAAATGCGAGAATGGTTTAGGGTTTTCGATTTCTATATGTTTGAGGTAGCCAGCCTCTTTCGGGGAATTTTGTGCCATTTGACACTCATGACATGACAATACATATTCTGTTATTTTTTGTACCATGTTTTTAAAGAAAAACTGGTTTTTTATTTTATTTTTTGTTTTCTTAATTCCGAAATGACCTCCATACAACGGATCGTCATGTAGTTTTTTCAAGACTACCGGAATTAATTTCTCAGGGATTACTGTAACCGCTTCATCATATGATGAGGTTGGGTTAGGTAATTTCTTTAAGACATTCTTTTCGTCCAGAAAATATAATTGTATAGTACGATTTAACTTTCGTATTTTATTTTTATCTTTTTTAATTTCGTTGTAATTTAATAACGAAATAACATTTTTCCAATGCGGGTCATTTTCCTGCATTGCTTTTAAATTTTCGGGTAATTCGATTTTTTGGAGGGGTTTAGAAGTTTGGTCTTCTATTTGGGGAAGTGATGTAATATCGGGATTTGCAATTTGCGGGGAGTCGGGAGTCACAGGAGGGGTTGGGGTGACCTGATTATCGAGATTTGACTCTCTTTTAAGAGCAGATCTTGTGACTACATTTGTAGTTTGATTGGGACAATTTTCAGAATGGTTCAATTCATTCTGTGGGGTTGTGGTTTGTACCACGTTATAATGTGGAAAAGTTGATGCGGGGGAAGGAGGGTAATAATAGTTTTGGGACGTCGTACTTGGGTAGTACCACGTATTTTGATTTTGATAAAATACAGGATTTAATGGGGCAGAATTGCCCTTGTGAATTCTACATAGCTTATTCACATTTTTTTCTTCATCTTGAAGAGCATATTTTTTATCTACTAGAAATTCACCTTTTTCAAATATAATTTCGTCCAGTTCATCATGAGGACGAGATAACATATCAGCCATACAATTATTTTTTCCGGCGATATGTTTAATTTGGAAACTATATTCGTTTAATTTAGAGATTAATCTAATTAATCTTGGGCTTGGAGTATTGAATTTCTGATGGTAAATCAGAGGCTTATGATCCGTGTATACTACAAAGCGTAATGCTAGTAAGTATCCACGGAAATGGGCTAATGCATTTGTAATTGCTAACATTTCCAAGTCGAAAGAACATAATTTTCACTGGGCAGGTTGCACTCTTTCTGAGAAGTATCCAACTGGATGTTTATGCTTCGTAATGGGATTAGTTTACAGCAACACTGCACCTAATGCGATTTTCAAAGCCTCAACTTCTACACAGGTTTCCAATTTTGGATCATAAATTGCCAATACAGGTTTGGAAATCATTATTTCTTTTAATTTTTCAAAGATTTCAAGATGTTCTTGATTTAATTTAATTTTGGCATTTGATTTGCTATCTGTTCCTCTTAGTAAGTCAGTAAGAGGGAAAGTAATTTTAGCTAAATTAGGAATTAATTTCCTATGATAATTTATTGATCCTAAAAATGATCGTAATTTTTTTAACGTATTAGGGTGATTTAAATTTTTAATTGCTTCAATGTTTTTATTTAGTGGGCGTAATTCATTATATCGGACAGTATGTCCTAATATTTCAATTTCGTTCATTGCAAATTGACATTTTTTTGTTTTATTTTTAAATTTACTTCATTTAATCTTTTTAGCACTTCTCTTGTATTTTCGAGACATTCTTCGAAAGTTTCTCCGAAAATGCAAATATCGTCCAGGTAACATACCATTTTTTTCCAGAATATATCATGGAATATGTCATCCATGATGGTTTGGAAAATGGACGGGGAAATGCTTAAACCTATTGGGGTAGAATTGAATACATATCCAATTCCATCCACATTTATTCCAGTGTGTTGTTTAGATTCTACCGTGAGAGGAATCTGTAAATATCCACTGTTTAAATCAATTGTCGTAAACCATTTTTTATTTCTTAAGTATGGCCAAATAACATCGATCGTCAGGACACGATTATTATCCATAATAATTCTTTGGTTCATTCTTCGGTAGTCTACTAATACTCTGTAGACTACGTCTGGTTTCTTTTTTACAAATAGGGGGATTCAAATTTTGATTTTTGTTTTTTTAGGACACCTACTTTTACTAAGTCATCGACCAGTTTATGTAGGGCCTCATGTTCTGCGTGTGAGAATTTAAAATTTCTACACCGCCGTGGGGTTTTGTCGTCTACTTGGACAACTTGTTCGGGTACTTTACAAACAGAGACTTCGTCTGTTTTTCTGGTAAAAATATTATTAAATTCATTAATTGTTTCATACATTTTTATTTTTTGTTCAAGCGAAAGTTTTGAATTAATCGGGATAGGGTTTCCTCGATTATCCTCAAAAATAGTAGTTTCTGTTATTTTTTCTATTTGACAGGAATTAATTTCTACTGCACTACTTAATTCGAATTTCCCTAAGTATTCACCTTTATAGATCACGTGAGGTCTGTTATTGTGATTAACAGCCACTATCGTGTCTTCTGATACGATTACAAAGAAATTGTGTTTTTCTTCCATGGATGTTTCACACAGAAACTCCAGGTGTTCGGGCAAAGTTGCTAAAATTAGCACTGAGTTTGCCTCTATTTTAAAAGTTTGGGGGGCATAATATTTAAAGGGCTTAACATAACCTAGCTTATTTTCTTTTTCAATAGGGTAATTGTGACATTCAGGCATGTCAAAACATCGCTCTTCATCACCACATGGTAAAGTGAATTTGTTTTTTGAGAAGTCCATTTTGGCTTTATGGGTTGATAAAAAATCGTAACCCAGTATGACCGGTTCTACTAAATTTCGGACAACGAAGGTGGGATGTGGGTAAATACAATGATCAATGGAAAAAATCACATTGGTTACTCCTATGACCTCAAGAGGTTGACTATCCGCACCACGAAATCTTATTTTTGTAGGTAGAATTGGTTCCGTAAAATTGACTTTCTTTAAAACTTTTTCATCAATAAGTGTCTGTTCTGAACCTGGATCGACTAGGCTAAGTATTTGTTTACCATAAATGGCAAAAGGGAGGTGAAATTTACATTGGGTTCTGCAGTGCCCTTTATTTTGAAATTTCTCCTTACTCACATTGTTAACCTGTTTCGATTCTTTGTTCAAGACATCCCTTACAGCTGACAAATCACCTGTAAGGGGAACACTTAGTTTTTTGAGCAATTATTTTGGCAGGCCTGGGGGTTTGATGTTTGGAGGTAATTTTGTTGTTGTGGGGCTGTCATCAATGGTGCCGGTGGGGCAATCATTTGAGTGTTTGCAGCCACATAAGGGAGGTTTTGGGGAGTATTAAATGAGATACCAGACCATGCTGGGGCATTATTCCAATTTGGGAGGCCAAGCTGGTTCCAGTTTGGGATTCTGTTGGAATAGTATCCATTATTATTTCTAGGAAAATTGTTTCTACGCAAATTTGGATTAAAGTTTCTGCCTTTATAATTAGGATTAAAGTTTTGATTATTATTCCAATTTCTATTTTGGTTGTTTTGGTTCCAGTTTTGGTTCTGGTTCCAATTACCATTATTATTATTATTATTATTATTACTATAATTATTATTATTATTCCTATTTTGATTTTGGTTTTGATTTTGATTTTGATTTTGATTTTGATTTTGATTATAATTATTTTGTTCATTATTTTTATTTTGGGGATTTTTATTTTTCCTGGATTCCTGAGATTTCGAAATATTCGCTATTGCAGCGCTCATTTTTTCCATCTCAGCTTTCCAGACTGGATCGGATGATACTAAATTTACATTTTTTTCAGTTTTCTTATTCGTTTTTCCAGCTTTTAATTCTTCAATAGTTTTTTCAAGTTGGTCGATTTTTTTCCTTAAAAGGGGATCTGAATGTCCGAATACTTTATCTCTGAATTCTAAATATTTAGAGAAGGCCTTATCGAGTTCTTGAATTATTTTAGGTTCTTTTTTTATTAAAAATACTCTTTCTTTTTCGGGAAGGTTTGGCATAATTTTTTTGATTATTTTTTCTTCAGAGATATCGGGTTCAATTTGTTTTAAAATTCTTTTTACGAACATAATGTACGTAGGGAAATCAGCTTCACCATTATAATTTCTTTCGTACAGTATTTCGCGTAATTGGGGTTTAGTCCTGGTAAAGACTTCCAAAATTTTTTGTTTTGTATTTTGCCAATTATTACATTCGGGGTTTGCTTGAATTCTGTCTTCAAACATTTGTTTAGCGCGGCCCGAAAATGCAATTCTTATTTTTTTGAATTTTATATTGGCATCCCAATTGAATGATTCCACCTCATTCTCAAATCCAATTAAAAATGACACGATGTCTTCAGTTGGGGTGTGTCCATATAGGGAAGGTCTGTTGTTTACTGCAGCCTTTCCTGACATTTTATTTTCTACAGGGGGAATAAAATTTTCTAATATTCTAGTTTTAAGTTCTGGGCTGAGGAAATCTTTGTCAGATTTTTCTAAGCACTCAGTAATATCAGCAAGATTAATTGCTGTCTTGACTCTTAGGAATAGTGTGGGATTATCCAAATTTTCCAATAGTGGAGTTGAAGTTGTAGGGGGATCAAAGTATTTTCTTGAGATAGGGATCTCTAATTTGGGGATTTGTTCACGAGGTTTTCGTGTTGTTTGTAAAATTATTTTTTTATTTTCAGGGGTTAATAGTTTTTGTATTTCTTTACTAGATTTGATTTTTAATAGGATATCCTCTTTGGCCTAGGTATTATCGCCATAGGTAGTGACTCGTGTTTCTTTGGGGGAGGGGGCGTTTTCTTGGACAACCCTCCCCCTTTCCAATAATTTTGTGAATTTAAGTAACAATATACGTGTAACGGCCAAAAGAGGTGGTAATGTACCTAATTAGAACCACTTTCAGTGTTACACCATACATGAAATATCACGTACTTGAAAAGCAGTAATACTTCTAAAATAAATTCAAGTTTATCATCCACAGACTATTGTGGACCTTAACATTAATTAGAGACTCAATAATATTTAAAACACACGAGTGAGTTTACACATTTAATAAAATAATAATTCGTACATCACAGTACATAAATATACGTTAATATTTATACATATACAATCACAATTCAACAAGCAAGACTATCTGTTTACTAGAGACTTCTACAAGAGAGGTTCCAGGTACTTAGAAGTAGCTGTCGAGGAACTGTGTCTTATTCCACTGAATCAAGGGATTATATACTCATTCAGGGTATGAAAATGTACGTGTCGGATAGGTAAAGTGAGGTAGGGTGTTGTTATTATAGGGTTGTGCTGACTCTTCGAGTACTCGAGGGACAGGCACAATTAGGTCATGAATATACAGAAAGTATATCTATATTCATAAAATTCAAATACGGGTAATTTAGTGGTTGTTTATAAAGAGTTATTGGATAATTATTGTTGATAAATATCTACGTTTTTGGTATTCGAAAATGTGTGGACGAATATGTTCGTCATTTCTAAAAATAGATGAAAATATACGTTACAATACGTATCATACAGGGTGATTCAAATTTCAACGCACCACAAGAAAATAGCATTTTGGTGCATCCAAAATTGACTCACCATGCTCTTCCCTTGTAAAGTACCTGGTTCATCAAGCTTCGCTCGCATGTGGAAGAAGGGAAAATTTTGTTAATTTCAATCAAGCTGGAGAGTTTCAGCAATATATTTATTAGGTATGTCCTTCAGTACGTTCGTATATCTCGAGAATTAGGATCACAATATTTAACTCATACTTCATTATAGTCATAAATCATAATAGTCATATGCAGTTTAGGCCTTGCAAAATTTGCTAATAAAACATATCTTATTCGTTACCTTTAGGGTTAATCAATTTTAAAACCAACAAGCACATGAATTAATACTAAAAGTTCAATACGCTATATTTTTCATGACGTTTAGTGAGGCCAGCTACCCCCACCCCATTTAAAATACATAGGAAATATTCGTTTTCACCCAAATTTTTGGTCATAATTCCCTTATTTAGTGAGATAGCTACTTTTTTGTAATAAATGAAATTTTAGAGGAGGTTTCAAAAAATAAAATGAGCCCTACAACAAGAAGTTTAAGATTTCCTGGTGCGTCTAATATTGACTCGCTGTTATATTTATATGGAAAGAGCATGGTGAGTCAATTTTGGACGCATAAATATATGTTATTTTCTTATGGTGCCTCGAAATGTGAATCACCTTTTTTGTATATATTTGTTGGTTCGTATCAAATAATCAAAAATTCGATGTCTATGTTGAAATTGAAAGTCTTCAGCCTCTCCCTCCACCCAATAATTTTACCAAGTCGGCATCACTGCTTATCGCAGTCACATACCTAATTCGAAAGATGAATCTCCAAAAATAATACTAATTACACAACTCCCGAAATTTTATTCTCAAAATTCGTTTTATGGTCGACAAAGAAATAAAATCAGTTTTCTGCACGGGTTTCCATAATTTGAATATTTTAATGCAAGTCAGTAAGTGCATTTCAGTGAAATACGGTTTTCCACGTTTTAAATCTTAATGTAGAAAAATATTCCACCAATAAAAAATTCCTGTCGCCTAACGTAGCCTCAATTTTTCTTAATTATATCCATAGGTAATTCCAGGTCGTAAATTATTTCTGTTTTCTTTCTCATTTTTTTCATCGTTGCTTTCTCAGAAAATTATATGTTCATTTTTTGAATTTTAATTAAAAATTGTCACACCTCTCTGTGCATGACGAAAAAATTTTGAAGCATAGATTTAAGTCCAACAAGAAAATGATGGCAGAATAGTTGGCAAAAAAATTCAGAAATTATGATTTTTTGGTTTTAGGTAAGTATATTGTAAATGTATTAAGGTACCTACATCTAGCTTTTATGGTAAATATTTATTTTTTCAACCGCATGGCAAATGAAAAACTATGAAGAAAATTCTATGGAAATTTCGCTAGGATTATCATTGTCAGGAATTTTTTCTATTTTTTTGCCAAGCAAAATTGCACTTTTTTTTTTCTCTCCGATGTTTATTTGTGATTGTAAATTCTGAATAATGTAGGTATTAGGTATTCGAAACCGAAGTCAATCAGTAAAGTCAATCTGGAGAGAGAAATTTTGCTATAAATGTTTGAGAGAAAACAAAATTGTTTAAAAACAAGTTTATTACCTCTCAGAGAGAGTTTTATAAGCTTCCAGACTAGAAAAAAAATAATCTGAACAAAAGGTTTCAATGAAGTTTCATTTGTATGATCAATCTATTCTCGCAATAAAAAATTAGACGCATCTATTACACTTCGAATTGCTGTTGAATTTTGGTTTGTGCAGTAGACAAAATTACTTTGGAATACGTAATGAGCACGAGTTTCTCATGGTTCTCTAAAACAATAATGAAACTGAATTTCCAAATCTCTGATATCCATATAGGTATCTAAACGCTGTAGCTTTTATCTTTCAGCTCCTTTTTTTTTCTTGTACAAGAGGTGGACGGATACGAGCCATATTTTCACCCATCGAATACTCTGGAAAAAAATAATGGTCACAACCAAAATGTTTTGCTGGTCCCTATTGATAAATGTACACCCGTTATGTTTGTGTAACTTTTATTTAGAGCATAACGTAATGAGATAACATCTGTGGTCTTTCAATGTTTAATGTGATTTTTCATTTTTCTAGCATTTTTCGTAGGCTACCTTTCTGCTTTTAAATGGTGTTGATGAACAAATGCTCGAGCATCGAGCTTTTATTGAGAATATCTTTTGCTTCTCAAGAATATGCTCAATGAGCATTTTCCCTAAAAAATATTGAGATTTGATTCTGAGCTTATAAGAGTCAGTTGTACAGTATGAGTTAATATGAGTTAACTCTTGACTAAGAAAATTTACATTGGCTAACTCTTGAAAATTGGTAATTTAAACTCAGATTAAACTTAATTTAGCATTTTATTTACATTTACAACTGACTCTAAGATGGCTACACTTTGAATGAAACACTGACACTGTCAGTTTTTAGGTATAACCCTAAACCCAATAAAAAATTAGAAGAAAAAATAATTTTCATTATTATTTTAGCGTTGATGTTTCATTTCAAGTTCAGCAAGTATTGAACTTGTTGGAACTTTCAACCATCTAACTTAACTATAGACAAATTATTAAGATTCTCACTGTTGAAACCAAAATGAACTGGGAAAATGACATCACATTTAGGGAAAAATAGAGGATAGAATAGAATAGCTACAGTTATTGGCTTGTTTTTCAGTTATTTCAGTAATTTTAAACGTAAAAAAAAAATCAGTTGCAGGTGTAGGCCTTAATTCGATGATTTTAAAGAAATATTTTCGTTTATTCTCTTTTATTACTACATATATTCTGTTCCAAAAGAGAACACAACCACCACCTGCAATACACGGAGCATATGGACATCATGGGGGGAAGAAATGGTAAGGAGTCACATTTGGGTGCGAACTAAAGTACGTTTGTTCTTAAAATTTTTTATTTTACCGAGCAATATCTGACTGAAATTCGGTAGCATATATTTTTGAGACCTGTTGGGACCCACAAGAACTCTTGCATTTCGTAATTTCCCTATTTTCCTATAAGGCAATGTCTTTTACGTCACAGTTCTCATCAGTAATCTCACTGGGTGGCTAAATATTTATGAAAAGCTTAAAAAGCATGGAAATATAAGATTCCGCCGCAAAATAATGTTTATTTCGCATGAAGCTAAAACCAAAAAAAAATATAAAAGCTTATCTATTAAAAATTTCTTTTTAAACTAAACTTATTTTAGTTCATTTAAAAATCAATAAATGAACTTTTCATTTCTAATATATAGGTACCTATGTGTCTTGTTCTTCAGAAAAAAGAAGCTTATGAGATTTTCTTTAATGAGTACATTGCAGTTATGAGGACAAAAAATTTACATGCATTTTGGTTCCAATATTTTTTGGCCACTAAATTGATTGGGTACTTAAAATTTTCATTAATTAAGTATCAAATCTGATCAAATAAGAAAATGTTCACTTGAAAGATTATGCTCCAACTACTTTCAAGAAATATTTTTTCATTAAATTATTTCAACGAGGATCCAAGGAACATCATGATTTTCACAAATGTATTTATTCAATCCATGGAGTATAGGCTTACATGTGAGTACCTATTAATAAACATTAATTCGTTGGATTAATTCATGTGAAATAGATAATTTTATGAAATTTTCAAAATGGAATGACGATTGTTAAATAAACGGAATATATGGCCTTCTACAAAATACTTTTTTCTTTTTTTTTTTTTTTTTTTTCAGTTCTTGAATGGTTAGTTATTATTTTTATATTGTTTTCTTTCGGAAAATTTTTTGGATTGTTGTTTTGTAAAATTAAACATTGGAAAAAAATTGCCAATTCCTTTATTTTATTGTATACCTGTATACTTACCTTCAGATTTATTCTAAGTGTTTTTGTTTTTTTTAGGGTGCATTTTTTAGAGCCAAGAACAGATTTTTTTATTCTGTCTGACATTTTATTACATTATAATATAAGGTGTACTATCTTAAAAAATAAAACCACATCACTCCGCCCTACCGTAGATAGGCGAAATATATGGTTCTTGTTCGTCCACCTCCCTTTAAAGCATGTGCGGCTAAAATATTATTCACCGAGAGGCAAATATAAAACTGAAAACCCGAACATCCTGCTGAATTAGTTTATGGGAAAATATAACAGTGGGTAGTTATAATTATAAAATACTCTTGAACCAAACAAAAAAAAAAAAATCAAAAATTTATAATGTCGCCTAGAGACGTCCTCATTCTATCAAGCTGGGTCTACATTTTTTTTCTCAACTGCATTTCAACGGAACAGGATATGAGAAAAATTATTTTTCGCTAGAAAACTTCTTACTGACAAATGAGTGAATAAATAGATTTAAATGCGCACCAAAAATACCCATCATTCGCAGCAAAAAAAAAAAAAAAGAAGAAAAAAAGCGAGTATCAAAAAAAAAAAACCATTCATTTACATCAATACAGGTTTGATGACTATAATTAACGTTTATCCATTGACCAAATACCTGGCAGTAGTCTTCCTTGTTATGACGACGACGTCATAATTTGGATGAAAGTGTTTGGGAAAATTTAAATGCAGATTTAATAGGTAAGCCCTCAAGTAAATCCTGCAGAAGAAGATAGAAAAAAAAAATAAAGCCTCAATAATAATTCCAGACGGAAAATATGTCTCTTAGATAGAGAAACGGTGTTTGGTGGAAGGCGGAAAATCCCGTCATTCGGATCGTCTACGTCTTTAACGAAAGCAATTTTTTACGACCTTGGGGAAAACATCGTACAAAAATTTAAAACTATAATTTTGTTTTGGTTGAATGTACCTACGTCGGAAAGATTGTGCATATTTATTTAGTTAACTTTTTTTTTTCCACTTCAAATTTTCATTGAAAACAAAATTTGTTCTTTGACCTCAGAAAACTAAGTATTGAAAAGTTATATCTGCATAATTGTATAATTTTCTTCTAGTAACGGAAAAATCTACATCGAACACAAACACAGTGGTTTAATTTAGCAAATTTCACTCATCAAACCTGTGTGGTACAAATTTGGCAACCGTGTTAAGGAATTGATTTATTCTCATCAACAGCCCCGAATGTGACATTATTGAGTCAAAAATAAAGCATTTTCCTTATGTATTAATAGAATATTTCAATCAAAATTTCCCAATAATTTAAACAGTGGACTGATTGCGAATGTCCCCAAATGGCATTGTTCCTTAAAACTGATATGCAGGGGCGCGGATAAGGGCATGGTGGTCGTGGAGGTCTGAATCCCCTTTGATTTTTATGGAAAACCGTGAAATAAAAAAAATGTTTCTCTTTTCGGTGATGGTGGTGTTATATTGAGGAGGGGCGTTTTTAGAAGGGATAATACGTGAACCATTCCCCGTGAAAATGGAGTTAGCTACATCCTTGATAATATGGTCTTTGTTTGGTTGTTGTGAAATAATAAGGCAGCTTTATTACATAATAAATTCCATATTGATTCCATTTATCCATAATTATACCATAGATATAATATTCCGCATGTTGTTATTTTTTGTGGATTTCCTAATGACATAATTCTAGAATTTTTTAAAATTAAAACTAATACGGTATTTAAGAATATCATTCTGAAGAAGAGAAGAAACTATAACATTTTCAGTTTGGCAGAGTTTCCTTTCCGCTGTGAGAATCAACTTCTTCATTTATTTTATTTATCGTAGCTTAAGAATGTATAGTAAATGTAATAGCATAAAAGATACCTTATTATACCTGATAGGTTCTTTGTATGAAGTTATACCTTACCTGAATATATGAGTGTCAAGAATGAATATTAATATTTCTGAATAGTAATTATTTAATCAATTTACCATCCACACTCTTATAGTGGACCTAAACTTTCAGGAATCAGACTTTAAATAAAATATTTTCGAACACAAAGATTAAATTCACAATGTAATAATAATTTGTGCATAAAACAGTATAGGTAAATAATATTTAGAGAACATTATTAGACAGTCTCAATAATGAAAGTACAGTACAACTAATATAGTCTGAAACGAAGTATATTTATTCTATTCGAAACACAAGTTTATATATCCTTTCAGGGATATGTTTTTACACTGTGATTAATATGTGTTAGATAGGGATTTACTGATTAAAGGGATTTGTATATTCGAGTATATTGGAGGGACCTGTTTAATGAGGTCACCGAATATCCCATTCGGAAGAAAATGTATGAAATATTTTGTAATTGTGGGGAAAGAATAACAATAAATAATTTACAGGGATATTTGTACAAAGTAATAATAATATTTTCAATTGACCGAATATATTCGTCTATGATTAAAATAGATGAATATATATATATATATATATATATATATATATATTACAGTAAAAGCTATTAATCCACCCAACCCCACAGAGAACAAACTATAACAATATGAGAGGAGTTCCCTAAAGAATAATTTTGCTTCAAGCCTCTCAGGTGTTATTATAGTTTTCAAATTTTTTGTTTTTCATATTTCAATAGGTAAGGTACCTTCATTAATCTGCCAAAATTTTAATATCAAAAACCAATTTTTCGTTTCAGACAAAAGAGAAAATGGTCTTAATTTTTTGTTAGGTATAAAACTCTCCTTTTTTTTTGCTTACGAACGAAAAGGTTGAAAATTTTATCTTCTCTGTAAATTTTTACCTTACCGACCTAAACTTGTAAAACTTTTAAAATAACACCACTGTTTATCCTGCTCTTCATTAAAATACTTTTCACTATTTGCTTTTATCTTTTTTGATTATTGATTTCTCAATGTATTGGCTGCCATTAAACTTCAGAACATGGAATTGTCTAAATCAAAAGCAGGAGCTTATGTCCTCCAGCTCAAGGATACGTTTTCAATTTAAAAACAGTAGTGAGTAGGAAGAAGTTGAGAAAATATGTTCCTCGAAACAAAAAACGTGTTTTGTACTATCCAATTATGGAAAATCGAAGAAAAAAGTTGGAATACAAAAAGGGAAACGAAGATAGACGACCACTAGAGGCGAATTAAATTAAATCGATTGTTTCTGAAAATTTTGCATACCAATTTGATTAGCAAGAAAAATGTTTATGATGATACCGTTCTACGTTCCGAAGCAAACCAAAAATTATCTACAATTATAATAAAGTTTTTTCTCAACCGAACAATAATAATAAGTACCTATACCTACCTATGTTATTAACAAAAAAATATTTTTTTCCAGCTTAACGGCTGCAGATGAAGTTTCTAATTTTTGGCTCGACTGGTGGGAAAAAAAAGAGATATTTGAAAATGCAGCTATATTAGCCAGACCTCTTAATTTTAATTTAAGTAGGTACTTGCTTGAAAACTTGAATTTTCAGAGCAATAAAACAAACTATAAAAACTCGTGAAATTTATCTTTTTCAATTTTCTTAAAAAAATGTTCGCCGACCTTTTCTATTGGAAATTCTGAACTGTTACGCCAGTACCAATTGAATTTTTTTGTTCATTGGTACTCAGGTGAAAAAGCTATTTTCCAACAAAGAGTTTTCAAACAACATGAACTCTCATGACTTTTTTTTATACATTTGAATGCCGATATTTACTACTTTAGTATTTCGGTAGGGAAGTGTGAAAACTGAATTAATAGAAGACGTGTTTTTGTTTTTTCCTTTAATGAATGCAAATGTTCATGACCCTATTTCTGAGTTAAATAAGAACCTTATACAGGTACCTATTATATATATATATATATATATATATATAGGTACTTACAATCTAGCGAACGATTTCAACAGATGTAGGGTATTTACATGTGTAACATTTCAGTTCAGAGAGCTTTAACCTTTGAAATAAATAAGCATCTCGTATTATGACATTATGACGTAAATTCGAAGTCAAGTTCATTAGGTAGGTATTTATTAAAAAAATATAAATAAGTATATTATTTAAGTCTGGTTTTTTTATGAAAAGTGCAGACATAATAAGAAAAAACTCTAATGCAGCAGCAACTCCACTAGAAAAAAATTCACAGGTTTCACACTTTGTAACGAGAAGAGGGCACTGAAAATAAATGAAAATTTAAAAAAATTAAGTAGTTCATTTTTTGTTTTCTTTCATTTTTGTATCTGTTCTGTAAACAACGAAACACGTTACCACTTCTACTTAATTGTTCATTACCATTTTCTCCTTCCATTTTTTTTTTACCATCCTTATCTACCCCTTCTCATACAATTCACACGTAAAACACTGATAAAAATTGGGTGGCGGATGGTGGCGGATACTTTTTCACAACTTGACTCGAGAAGCATTTTCAATTCTAAAAATGTCGATGGCACACCAGTCAAAAAGTTAGATTTTTCCAAGAATAAACAGACGTTCAAATCATGTGTATTGCAGGTTGTGCTCATTAAATAGTTTTCAAGACTTGTACCATAGGTAACGAAAACTTCAAAAAACTGTAATTTGAAAATAAATGGGCCAATTTGGTTCGTCTTTGAATTTGACTGAGATATGCACCAAGTATCTCAGTCTATGAAGAATTTACACCCTGCCTCTGTTATCTTCAGATTTCAAATCCAAATAGTAACCATTTTGAAGCTAATGGGTGATTTGGTAAGGGCCAGAGAGAGAAAATCTCGGGCCAAGGGTCGTGTAAGCAACAGGATTCTGAAAAAAATTGTGATCAGAAAGTTTACTTTTCTTAACAGTACCGACAAATTAATTTTGCAAGCAAAGGGAGCAAAAAAATCTTTTTAGGTACCTATACCTATATATATATATATATACACTTTTGAGGGAAGAGTATTTTTAGTGTCTGGGAAACATGATTGAAAAAACTATATTTAATGAAATTTTCCCAAACTTGTAACATATCCCCCTCCACAAGATGTAAATTCCATAAAATCTACCTAAAAATAGGTTTTTAAAAAGTAGGAAATTAGTTATGTGCTACTAAAATAGCTAAAAAATTAGTAACAGATCATAATTGATTAGTAACAGATCATAATTGATGACTGAATTAAATTTTGTAACTAATTTCTCAGAATTACACAGTTTAAAACCATTATTTCTTCAAAACCAAAACAAAAATGAGCTCTATGGAAGTACCGTCCAACCCATCTGTACCAAAATTGGTAACATGTTACAATAGATTATTGTAAATATTTGTTCATAATTTTACATAAAAATGGTCTGAAATCAAGAATTTTATGGCCAAAATAAAAACAAAGAACCGGAAGAACCATCTGGCCCATCCGCATCAAAATCTACTGGTGTTTGTCCAAATAGTTTTAGACTTTGAGCAGGCAGCCCACAATGCAGCTGGGAAGTATTTCCAAGTATAAAATTAAGAACTTGTAGTTGCTTTTTATCTTGGGTAAGCATCGTTTTGAAAGATTCATGCATTAGGCTGAAGAGAACACATTTGAGCCACGGACGTGGGTAAATACCTGCAACGATTTTTCGATTTGCCATTTCCTCTCAACCTTCATGTATGTAGTTAAAGAAAACATTTTGGACCTTTTACCTTTAGTAGGCTACTAGAAGATAAATGAATAGGAGACTTTTTTTAATATCTTGTAAAGTTTTATGTTGGACCACTAAGTTTATTTTTTCCAGATTTATGGGCGAGACCTCCCTGTGCAGATACACTATATAGGTGAGACAAATGGACCGAAGTCATATCACAGATACCTAAAATACCACCTCTACACACCTCACCATCAGTTCATATCCTTGTCAGTGTATTTGTCATATTTCAAGCAGAAACCTATGTAAAATTCGGAAGTTTGTGTTCCCTCCCCTCTGAACAGTGAGTAGAAAATCAGGGAAAACAACGCCTATAGTTGAAGCTGTGGAATAAGCATGAAGACGACAGGATTACTACACTGGATTACGTCAATCAGTCAAATGGGACATCTTAAAATAACCTAGTTTTTCTGGGTAACTTAATCTTGTATTCCCACAAACTGAATAAACAGCTTTCATGTAGGTACTGATGTTGTCTCGCTTACAAGATTGGCGCATTTTTACAAAATCATTGAAGCACTTTGGTCTTTGTTAAAATGATTAGGCGCCAATGTATAGCCCAGGAAAAATCCTGTCAGCCCAATTGTCCTGTAACCCCAGTTAGAAAATTTTCCCCATTTCTCATTCATAACAGTCCCAAGTTTTTGACCTTGCCCAGTATATTTTCAAACTGTGTATTATTAACGTTATGAATTGGTGACATTAACGATCTATAGGGTCCATTTTACCTGGAGTTCTTCTCCACCTATTGACTTCATCTTAAACGCTTACAGGACAAATTTGCCAACCAGATGTTACCCGGAGTACATTTGCGCCATATCATACACTTTAACAATAAATGGTACAAACGTACCAATTCTTTGAGTAAGAAAATATCACAACCTCTGTTGTAAGTGGTATTTCAGGCACGATTCTAATCCATTTGTAGCAAATGGTATATCTACACGAGGAGGACTCACTCATAAATCCAGAGGGAATAAACTTCGAGGTTCAACATAAAAATTAGCAAGATATTGAAGCAAATCTCCCATTTGTCCATCTGCTGGTAATGACAATAGTAGATACGAATATGTTTCTAGATATATGGCAGGCCAAAAAATTATTTCATATATTTACCCTCGTTCGTGTTGCTAATGTATTCTTGTCTCAGGCCTAATGCATGAACCTATCAAAAGAACACTTACCCAAAATGCAAAGGACAATTTTATTAATGTTCAATTTTATAGTAGGCTGCCGGCTCAAAATTTAAAATTATTTTTGCCCGAGTTGAGATCCTCGCATTTGGGTTTTGGGACAAAATAGTACATATCATTTTCAACTTTTGACAGGTTGGCGCATTTGGGATTTACCAGCATGATCTACAAGGTGGTGACAATTTTGAAAAATTATACAAAGGACCAAGCGGTAACAGTTTTAACAAAGATTCAAAATTCTGAAATAATTGATACTGTGGAAATAATGAGGTCTAGGTATTGTCTTTTCACCGACAGACATTTAATCGGAGGGAATTCACCTAGCGGACAATTCACCGATTAGTATTTTCACCTAATGACTATTTCATCGACTACACATTCACTGACAGGTTTTTTTAAACGATTGCCTTATTTTTGTATGATATGGTCTGCTGTATATTTGACAAAACATACATTTTCTCTCAGTTTTTAAACTTTCATTACTTTTTATATATCACTTAATTATATTTAATGCTTAGACTATATTGTACTGGACCAGTATAGAAAGGATGATTTTTGGATAAACATGCCGGTGTTAAATAGGCAACCAGAGCGTACCTTTTGATATATTTTTGCTTTGTGTTTATGAATGGTATCATTGTGAATTTAAGTGATTTCTTTATGATGTTTTCTAAATTTACGAATTCAAGCAAAATGTCCAAAATACACAGAAGGTGCATTAGGGTTGCCCACTTTTTTGCCAGCATGTCTTGGCATTAAAAAGTACATTGGTCTTATGGAGCTTTACTGTTCCAGCACTATAATATAGTCAAAGATTTAATGTAAAATTTTATTAATTTTAAATAAAATAAAAATAAAAACTAAATAGGATACACTTTCAAATATTATCACTTTTTCATTTTAAAATTTTCGTTTTTTTTTTGTCTCTTTGTTTTCTCCATTCTTACAATTTATATAGGTAATAAACTTTACGCTTTTTTTTGTAATGTTCTACAAAATAAAATTCAACAAAAAAGATACTAAACTGATATAGTTTAAGTTTTTAAAATTTTTACTATTTCATTTCAATGTTTTCATAAAAACCATTATAAGATTTTGTTCAACTTACTAGTGACCTTGTTGACTGTTTATAATTAAAAAAATTGATCGAATCGGTGAAAGGACCCTTACGTGAAATTTTACAATAGGTGAATTAGCTTGTAGGTGAAAAATTCTCTCGGTGAATTGTACGCTAGGTGAATTTCATAGGTGAAATGTCCTTCAGTGAAAAGACACTGGGTGAAAAGGTCGGCTCCAGAAATAATGTACCAAATCGCTATACAAATCGATATAACCAAATGTGAGATGTAAAAAAAGGTTATTTGAACACAATGCCAGTATTAAAATTTTAAGGTAGAAAATAATATTGTCAAAAAACTGCCACCGTCCTTCACGTAATTTATAAAAATTGTCACCATCTAGTTGTTTTAGAGTTATCATAGCTGGGTGAAATTTGAGACCATTATAAGACTCCCAAGGACTAACACTCCTACATTTTCGAAGTCCTCATTTACTGTAAGAATTGGAAGTACTATTCATGGATCTTCATCATCGACGTATTTTTGGCTATATAGCTACCTTCTTTTGTCAATGTGCACATTTCGCTCACATTTTCTTGGCATTCACTTTTCTTGATTATTTTACTCGATCTGTTCTTGTGCAAACCAATTTATTCTCAATACACGAAAAAGTTTGAGTGTTCAGTACAATTAGGCACCTAACTGAGTAAATTTTATTTGGATCATGACCGAAATTTTTCTTTCACTCTTACAGAATTAATACCAGTATGACAAGTGAAATAAACAAATTGGAAATTGGATCATAATGAAGAAAATAACATTCTCACAGATGCCTACTATATTTTATGTTTTTATTATAATTGAATTGTAAATAAATTCTCGATGGTAGCCAAAATTCAATTTTTTTGCTCGGTGCTCGCCTCCTTGATTTGTTATTCTCACAGATTTTTTAATTTTGTTGCTCGGTTTATATCTACTCGGTTTATTTTTAACTGATTTTCTTTATTCAGTTTGGAAAATAACCAGCGAATTCACTAGCTAAAAGTTGGGTTATATTCATGTCAATTGTTGATTTCGAATACTGAATACTGAATGATTATTAATGTTTTACTTCTTCATTTTGACAATTCCACATTGTCGACCTGTTCTTTAATTTTTGAAGACTATACCAAACAATAAGAGTGTTGATTCAAAATAAACGGATCGATACACATTATTAGGTAATAATCAGTCGTAGGTATGTAAGGGTCAATTTAATTTACGTAATTGAAATCTGATTAATAGGCTAATCTCATTCTATGTACTTCGTATTTACATCGGTATCATGTTGAGGTCATCGCCCATCACAGAATTCAATTTTGTCGCCAAATAGTAGGCTGATAGGTACCTAGGTACTACAATTACTTATATAAATGGAACCCATTACTTAGTGCAGTCAACAAATGTTTTCTAGAAAAAAATTTTTTGACTGTTTTTTTAATTTTTGGAATTTGTTTGGAGATGTTCTGAGATGAATATGCTGAAAGTCCCCGAATCACCGAGGTGAGCTAACTCCAGAGCTTCCCAAAATGAGTACTTTGTTTCGGTTTTTTGTAAATATCTCGTGAACGGTTCGTCATAAGCTTAAAGTAGTTCAGTACAAACATAAAGTCATTAAAATTTTCTACAATTATGTTTTCTTACATTTTTTCCCATCTCTCATATTTTTTGAGAAATTTGCCTGTTAATATTGTACTTTTCTTCACAAACTATTATTAAAATCACGTTTTTTGATAATTGCGGCTGAGTTCATAATTTTGAGAAAACTACAATACGAATAGGGTTGCTATTTTTACGAGAGATATTCATCATATAGAAGAAATTCTGAAAGAAGTTTGTGTTACCCACAACGACACCATCCGCTTTAAAAAAAAGTGTTGTTACCTTGGGCACATCACACATGTTAGAAGTGGAAGGTTGCGCTTCAGTAAGCATATCCGAGAATGTATCACACCATTTTGTAGTTAATATTAAAAAAATATCCTCATCTCTTCTTATGGTTACAAGGGGGCCAATTAGTCGTTCTATCAAAAACCGAAGAGAAAATTTGAACTCAGCGCATGACCTCAAACAGCATGTTCGACGATGTATCACTTAATTTTCAAAAAACAAATATCCTAACCCTTTGCCTATCAAAATTCGGAATTCAAACTGAAAAAATTGAAATTTCCGAATAACAAACACTTGTGTTGGGAGAGGTTAGTTAAAATCCTGGTAGAGGAACAGAATTTTTTCAAAAAATAAATCGAGTTTAAAAAATTGAACTTTCTCACAACATCAGGCTGAACTTGAAATAGTTATCTCAGTTGGTAAGTTTTGATTCGACCATCTATGAACAATGGAGTCATTAGGAAGTTGTTCTGTAAGTGGGTGCGTATTAGGAAGTTTTGCTCGGCTTTCCTCTCCCACTCCCTTCAATAAAATCGAGATTTTGGTGTTATTGATTTTCTGTTAATCTGGAACAGAAAACTATTTAGGTACTGGCTGAAATTTCAGTCATTATAGCAGGTGAAATTAGAAGTTAAAAAAGAATAATAGGACACTTAAAAGAGAAAAATAATTCTTTTAAAATTTCTCCAGTATGATCAACTAAAATTAAAATAAAACAAAAAAGCATTAGGATAAATTGATGATTTTTTCCCAAAAAATAGAACTATAACTTCAAAAAACCAAAAACGATAAAAATGCTCCAAAAAGATAAAAGTAACTGTAGCAACGGGTGATTGTAGATGAATGAGTGTATTACACACTCGTCGATGACCTAATGGGCCAGTGGACTAAACTACACAAACTACCTTTTTGCACCCATGGTTATGTATTTCGTCTATGTAGCTCACACACTTCATACAGAAGAACATGCTCCGCCTACTCTGGTGTTTGTGTGGTGTCATGTATACTACTACACATACACCCACAAGTGGTGACCCCAACATGATTGCGGGAGATGGATATCAACACCATCTCTCGGACATGCGCATAGCTTGTAGTAGTTTGTCACACCACTGCCGCTGGAACATGATGGCACTGTAGGGTGTGCACCACAGGGTGGTGATGAGGCAGGGCATCACCACACACCAGCGTACATTCTTACCCACAAGGCGCCTCTGTACCAGTAGTCGTATTATGTTCCACTATACTGGGGGGAGTGATGAGGGGGCTACCATACATCATCGGCTAAACATTGCTTCTCCCTTGTTCACCATTACCCGGCACTGTGGCCGAGTGAATACGGTACTGTATTTGGGTGGCAGTAGCGAGGGAAGTTTTAGGTATTCAGTCGGTATGGGTGTTTGAATCCCTGTGCCGCCTGAATACATAAAGTAACCATTTGACATTTTTCCAGCGAGATCTAGGAACTGGCAAATTATTTAAGTCAAAACTAATAGAAAAGTTTTGTCATAAAATACAACGGAATTGACGTAGGATAAGCCTACATGATAAAGGAAGAGAGGACCAACTTCAATAATTTCAGTCCCTAGATCTTGCTAGGAAAAATTTTAAAAGAGTAATTTTTCTCTTTTTACCGCATTTGTATTGTTTTTGTAAGTTAATTCTATTTTTTGAAAAAAATTTATCAATTTTCCCTAATGCTTCTTTCTTTTATTTTAGAAATTTTTCCGTAACACTATCTGTATCGATTATAAATCGGCTTACCATAATTACGAAATACTAAAACCGGGACAGGGCTGGGTGGGCGAATCGAAAAACTTTTTTGTACAAGTTGTTTTTATTAATTATAATTAAGTATTTTCAACCCCAAAGAAAGGTAGGCGCTACAAATTATGTTTTTTACACCATTCATAATTCGTTAAGTTTGAATTAATTTTTTTCAAACTGGTGTTTTTCCGCTTACTTAATTCGTTTTCATAAAATTTACCACAGGAAATTCTCAATTTTCTTTTACCGTACAACAGAATCCCACCGGTTGATTCTTGTATTAGTCTAAGATCATATGATCAAATATGAATTCGTATCCAAAAAATATGGCAGTTTTCCAAGGATAGAAAATACGACTTAAATCCTTCAAAGATAATTTAAAAAATTTTTTCAATTAATGGCAATAAAGAAAGAAGTTTACTATTTCCATGCTGAATTTTAGTAGTTTTTTATACATTCGATACATATTGGTTCAATCAAATGAGCAGGTGGAAAAAAAAATCACATAAACTTTTACTGTATAAATTTGTTGGGTTGGTCTCGTAGAATAATATGCTGAAAATTTAACCCTCTAAGCGTCTTGAAATTTGGTGGAGGGGGTGTTTATCCCCAAAAATTGAGTTCTTCGCGTTCTTCTCAGGATATTTCCATTTTGTGGTAAAAATAGTTACGCAGAAAATTGTTTAAAATAGAATTTTTTACAAGAAAAGCTCTATGCATTTTTTTAATCTGACGCCCTTCTTCTCCTCTAAAGAGTTTTAAAAACAACAATTCGTCAATGAAGATGTTCAATAGCATTATAATTATGTGAAATATAATTCCTAATTATCATGTTATTTATATATTAGTAAACTATAGCCTATATTTGCCACCCATCCATCCCCACTCCAAAACCCCTTATTATACCCTCCGACTTCACTGCCCACCCTTTAGAATATCTCTGCCACGCATCAACCACGGTAAGTGTGTATTTTCCTAGTGTTAAATTTTGTAATGGCTACCATTGGAAAACCAGATGACCGATTTCGCTCAAATTCAATACCAAATCGATCCCTAATAGTCTCCAATTGCTACAAAAATTTCAAGTCAAAATCTTCAAATTTACGAGTTTTCGTGATGATAACATGGTGGCTTTGCAACACTTTGAGAACCTCTTCCTCCGAAACTAGCGAATGAATTTCAATAATTTTAACACGAATGTGTATCCCATGAAAGCTTCTAACAATACACCAAGTTTTATTCTCATAAGTCAAATAATGGAAACCCCACAGACTCCCAAAAAGTGCCAAAATGAGCAAAAAGTGGAAATATATATATATATTTATTTCGTACAAAAGAATTTGAGAGACTGTCCTGCCATTGCATTGGATGCAATAGTTGTATTTTTCTTTGTAAAATACACTAAAATGACAAAAAATGACAATAAACTAAAAACTTGAAAAAGCAAAAAATCAATAAATCAAAAAATGAGAAAATCAGCAGAAGCTCCCAAAAAATTAAAACGGTTCTTTATGGATGGGTAATCTATAATGAATCTTCAGGAACAGTAGACTTATCAGTGCCTTAGGGAATGGTGAAACTGTTGTTTTTTGGGACAAAAAAAATTTAATTAATTCAATAAAAAAATTAACATAAAATATTAGCCTACACAAGTTCTGGAAACGAAATAACGGCGCACTTTCCACTCAGATTAGTTAGGCCTAATAATTTTCAATAACAAATGAAAAAAGAGTCGCTAATACAGGTACCTATAGATCAAGTTATCTTTGTACTATTCTTTTTTCCTGGAATGCAAATCGTGCGAATTAGGATGAAACAAATCAAAGAATTGGAAAAATTCAAAATATTATTAGATTTTATTTGTTAGTTCCTTTTAAGAATACACTGAAAAATAAGCGCGTCCAATAAAAATCATCCAATGAGATGCACGGAGTGTGTACAAAAAAAAATCGTCATTTTTTACAGCAAATAATACATTAGGTACAATCTCCTTCAAGTGTCTTGTGCTTGAAATAAAATTTAACCAAATTAGGTACCTAGGTAGTAGGTTTTTTTGTGTTATGCAAGACAAAACATATCGAAATTAATTAAATTTTTATGCATAGTTCACTCGTTTGTGCCAATTTTTCTTCATTTTGCGGATGCAAATGAAAAAATATTATTGGCTAAGTTATTGGAATCAGATCAACAGTTTTTTACAGAATTTCCTTTAAACAAAAAATATATTCGTGATGGCTGGAAAATAGACTACTTAACTTGATATAGGGTACCTGCAAAGAATTATCTCATTCTATAGTTCTATTAAATTGGTACGTATAATCTACTTGTCCCACATTTCATTGATTAAACCCACATTTTTTTAAATAGAAATTTCAAGAATTTTAAAAGCAAAGAACGAAAATAACGAAGACGGTTGGATCATCTAAATTTAAAATTTATTACTTTTTTGTAGTTTTTTTATTTTTTTGTTTTTAGACACACAATGCGTCATTTACTATGTTTGACTGCATATTTCGTAAACAGTACCTACCTACTTATTCGTCATAAATAAAAAAAACTCTAGCGCAGCAGCCGCTTTCCTAGAAAATTTAGGTTTACAAAAATCAGCCAATTAAAGCCAAAATTGGCAACAAGTTGGTACATATATGCTACTTTGATAGCTCATAATATTAATAATGAATGTGCCTAATTTTGTAGCTATTGATTGAAAATTATGTATCTATGGGCATTTTAGAGTTCAAAATAAGAATTTAATCAGACGTATCGGAAGTACCGTCCGGCCAATCAGCGTCAAAATAATACTAGTACCAAATTTCGCGACAACCAACTCACAATTGCGACCTTTACGGTGGTAACAAAAAAATCTTACATACCTATATACAAAAATATCCCTTAATCATATCAACGCAGTATGTGTATTTTCCAAAAGAGTCAAATTTTGTAATGGCTGCCATTAGACAACCAGTTGACCGATTTCGCTCAAATTCAATACCAAACCAGTTCCTAATAGTTTTCAACAGCCATAAAAATTTCAAGCCAAAATATTTTAATTTACGGGAGTTATCGCGATGACAAAATTATGGGTTTGTACAATTTGCGAACCACTTCCTCCGAAACTAGTTGACAAATTTCAACAATTTTAACACGAATGTGCAGCTCATAAAAGCTTCTAACACTATCCCAAGTTTCATTGTCATAGATTAAACAGCGGAGACTTCACAGGCTCCCAAAAAGTGCCAAAATGAGCAAAAAGTGGAAATATATATGTATGTATGTATGTATGTATGTATGTATGTATGTATGTATGTGTGTATGTATGTATGTATGTATGTATGTATGTATGTATGTATATATGTATGTATGTATGTATGTATGTATATATTGTGCACAGAAGAATTTGAGTGACCTATATATTCGTGATCTACGACTCAGAGTCGGCGCTTTTCTACTGGTCCCACCCACAGGTCCCGCCACTGCATTGAATGCAATAGTTGTATTTTCCTTTGGAAAATACACTAATACATGCAAATTTCGTTTTTGTAACTCGAAAAATTACAACTACTATTTTTTTAATTCAAGGTATGTCGCTTTTCTGACTCGAAATTTAACAAGAAATCGAAATGTAAAAGTTTCAAGTTCATACAAGCAATTTGTATTAGCGGAGATAGAGATAGAATTTTCTGATAAAAATACCCTAGTAGCTATGGTTGTGAAATAAATTAAACACAATACAAAGGCGATAAGGTACCTACCCAATTCTTTATAAAAATTCGAATAAATGTTCGGAGATATTTGTTAGTCAACATAATATATGTTTTCTGTTGATGATAAACTGTATTACGCTGGAAACAGCTCCCAAAGCATTCGCGATATTTAGCTATAGCAACATATGATTGGTGTCTTCAGTTTGGCCATTCTACAGTTCCTTTACAATGCATCAAGCTGTTAATTCCTGTCATTGATGAACGTCGAAAGTTCAGAACAGATTAGCTCGTGAAAAAAAAAAAAAGGAAGAAAGAAAGAAAAGGGAAAAAGAAAAACTTGATTTTTAATAACTTAGCCAGTTGAACAAAAATATCAACTTCTTCACCATCTCCTTCTATCCATACATACTCTTCTTCATTTCGATTCACTAGTTATTTTTAATCATTTTGTAATCATATTAGAATATAGGCACCATTGAAAAACCATCGAAAGGTGTTTTACTTCCACGTGTATTTTTACGTAATTTCTCAGATAATTTTTGTACTTAATGTAATTATTGACCTACGTATACCTATGTAGCTACATATATCAACCGTATCATGTCTTTGAAGAGAAACTATAGAATTTGCATGGTAAGTACTGAGTTTAGTGAGTTTCTATTGAGATAACGATAAAACTCGAGGATATATTCTCAGAAGTAAATACACAGAAAATAAATCGATCATGACTAACCTTCTATGCCACGCTGTAAATGACGAACAGCGTAAAATAATTCATTTTAATTTCTTTATAACTCTACCCGTCGATGAATGGAAGAAAAAAAAATTCATCCGGTATGCTGAACTTTAAACTTGACATAAAACGTTTTCAAAAAGTACCTAATAATTTTTTCTGGGATTTGGACGAAAAAAAAAACAAAAAAAACATTAAATTTTCATTTTTAAATACCCGGAACCAAAAACATTTAATCAGAATTACATCATAATAACTGACTTATTTCTTACTGCCATTTCTTAAAACTCTCTATCGTAGCAAGTATTTTCCTAATATACTTTTTCTTTCTAATGCTAATTTATGTCTTTGTCGGTAGGTAATAATTATTATTCGTTAAGTACAAATTTTCTCCCTCAAATAGCCTGCTTCAATTTTGAATGGTACCTATAACTACCCATACCTAATAACTGAAATAATTCTTTCAAATTTTCATTACAGTATAAGGGCGCAGATAGCTCGATAGTAAAGAAATGTTCCTAGCAGTCTCTTCCCCCACCATCATCACTACCAATGAAGTTCAAGGGTAAAATAGTATATTACACACCAAGGTTCAAAAGTGAGTATTTAAAAGTGAGGGAAAATTTTCAAAACAAGCGTAGCCAGTGAGCAATGCCATAGTCATGTAAATCCACTTTTGAACCATGTTGAGTAGGAGTGGACAAAATCCAAGCTATTCGGATCACGGATCCCAGATCATGGATCCTTTTTATGACCCATGATCCATGATTTGAATCACTTTCTGAGAAAGGATCAAAAGTATCTGTTTAGGTCCATTTCTCTTTCTCAGGATCTGTTTTTTCGGATTTTCCAAAAAATCATGGAAAATAAAGAATCTACCTACTTTAGAATTATTCATTTATTTATTTGAAACTGATATAACATCTTTTGTTTTTAAATCATCCACAGGATCCGTGTAAATGATCTGAACAGATCCTTTTTTTTTTACAGATGATCAGTGATCCGGATTTGAATCATTCTTTGGAGAGTGATTCATGATCACGACTCAAATCACTTTTTTTTTAATTGAGAAGGATCCGTAATCCAAGTCATTTTTTTTATGATTTTCCCCACTCCTGTGTTGAAGATATTTTATGAATATAATTGTAATGATCAAAAAGTAACGAAATGTTAAAATTCCATCACATTGATGAATCTTTCACAAAAATTATAAAAAACAGAACAAAATATTAACCTGCTCATTGAGGTAGACTTAACGTTTCATTCAGGAAGTGTAACCCAGAGACATATACTTAGAGATACTCAAATCTCTATATGCGCTGTGGTACAAAAACATGACAAAGATCTTCAACCATCATCATCATCATCAATGAAAAGTGAACTTGGTTTAACCTTCTGCTAAGCCAAAGCTGTATGTATTTTGTAGTGAAAACAGATATCTTTATACCACATTCGCAGAAAAGTATACAAAGTTGAGAAATTGTTTATGACGATGATGATGGTTGAGATGTTTATCACATTTTTATTAACCTGTTGGAGATCTCTTTAGCTATATTATGTCTCTTGAGTAACCTCTATACACTGTTCACTCTAAGAAGTTCGTGATGTCAAAAATCATATTTATACTTATATCTGATTGAAATATGATGTTTATTTACTCTACAAAAATTATGCTTATCATTGTATAAAAATGTGCATCGATACCTTTTCCTCCCTCCCCAACCAACCACAACGTCTATTGTGAGTTTTACATATGCCCTTCTTAGCATGAACAAGGTATAGGGGAGACTGGGGCAATCGCGACACCCGGGGCATAGAGGTCCAGTCATTTTTTCCCCCAACTAATGAATAATTTTAAAAAAAATTGAGTTCTGTGAAGTGGCCACACTGGCAACTCATCACATTTTCAAAAAAAAAAAATTTCTGTTGGCAACATTGAATCCTCTTTATCAGAAAGAAAGAAACTGCGCTTTCCAGATCTAATTTTATCCGATGATTTTCGAGCCAGTGAGTAAATATAAACCAATTAATATAAAATAGGTTATTATTTTCATTAAAAGGAATCTCTTCTGAACATTTTTAACTAAATGAACCATCATTTTATTGGCTTCAACTTTTCTCAGAAGTGATTCTTTGGGGCAGATAGGACTGGGTGGTTCAAAAATATATTGATATTTTAGTTTTTAATTGCTCCTTGTTTATATTTTGAAGTTTCCAAAATGGTTTGTACCTATAAAAAGAAGAGGGGCACTCCTTCTTGAATGCATGAAGATGTTCAGAAAGCCTTGTAAGAGATTGACAAGGATGCTTCTGTTTGATCCATTGCACTAAAATATGAGATTTCACGAATCTGTCTTCTGCGACGAATTCATAATGAGCAAAATCTAAAAAATGGTCCTCAATTTGGCCAATTCAAGGCGGTTTTTAATGAAAGAGAAGAAGAGATACTGGTGAAACATATTCTCAGTTAGACAAGCAAAAACAAAAAACTGAATTAGATAATAAGAATTCATCAAGAGGGAAGCTGAAATTCATATATCCCAAACCACCTAAATCTCCTCCAACTAAGCCTACAGAAGAGGATGCTGAATGTGTTTTTTGCACAGGCACTTTTCTAAAATCAAAAAACCGCAAAAAGTGGATTCAGTGTAATATCTGCAGCAACTGGGTACATGAACTTTGTTCTGATTTTAATGGAATTGGTTTTTTTTGTGTGTGATATGTGTCGCGCCATATAATTTTTGACATTAAAAATAAAATTTCATTTAATTTTTGAATTTTCATCCTAATATTTTTATATGTCCTCTTTGCCCCTATGGGGTGGACCTTCTTGCCCCAAGTATGGGGTAAAGAGGACAAAATAAGTTTTTCCAATTTTTTTATCATATCTTGAATAATTACCAAGCTTAATTTCTTCTTCTTAGGAGAAATAAACTAGATGATTTTCCAATTCTAACTAGCCAATTTGCGGTATTGTAGGTTAATTTGGGACTATACAGCAACAATTTTAATTATCTATGTCCTCTCTACCCCGGTCTCCACTACCTCGATATAAAATGAACGTAAAGTGAACGTGCTTCCATTTAAAAAGATGCTTCACGTTTTTACCTGGAGGCATATTCACTTTGCACCGAGATTACATTCATCAATGATAAGAGCTAATTTTCACTCTCAAAATACCAGCGTAAACATTATAAACATTACCTTTCTGATCATGTATTACAGAAAAATACTGACGATATTTCCGCGCTTAAAATTGTGCTACTTTTTCCATTATGACGGATAGAAAAGATTTAATGTTGGCGTGTGGAATTTTCCGAGGTAAATATGTTTTAGGATATGAGACGTCGACCACAGCGAAATACGATGTATGTTGCGACTGCTGGTACCGCAGAAATACCCAAGTATATCGTACCTAATTTATCAAAACCAGCAATGTCAAATAATTTAACCAAATCTAACTGGTTTAAGTGCAGGAAAAGAAATATATCTTCGATGACGTACGTAGATACGGTTTACCTAAAGAAGACATTGTCCAACAAATCCGGTAAGTACCTACATTTACGTAGGTCGCACCTCTTTACTGATCGTATTTCATTTTTATGAATATCAGTAGGTACGTAAGTACCTGTACCTACACTTCTACGGTACATTAAAGATTAGAAATGTGCGATAAACTAGCCAAAGTGAAGATACCTAATGTAAATAGTTTCGCGGCTGAGGGATACGTTTCGACCAATAAAAGCTCTTGGTGCTACAGGTACGAATGACGTAGGTGCATAAGAAGTTGAATGTCAGCATTTTTGAGGAGAAAAAGTATAAGTTAGGTTAAAAACGAGTTTTCAAAAAATACACTTTTATAATTTGAAGAAGAAAATAACGGCGAGAGAGAAACTAAAATTTCTCACTTTTTTTTCTGATATAGAAACAAATAGAAATTGAAAAAAACTACTGATAAAAACGGATATAAGTGTCTGTGTGCGTGTGTCGCAACACGTGAAAGCAGCGCTGACGTTGGTCACCCGGTGTACTTCAACAAATGTAGCGAGTAGAATAAAAGCGTATAAAAATGAATAGACTAAAAGATTACTGTACAGTAGGTAGTCGAATGATTCGACTCGAATTCTAGCCGATTTTTAAAAATGATACGAGTTTCATTAAATCTGCATGAAGTTTGTCAACGTATTCTAGCATTTTGATTGTGAGAAAGGTAAAACTTGCAGATTAGGTATAATCGCAGATGAAACCACGCGACATGTACCTACATCAGTGGTCTAGCTGAAAACGATTTTAATAGTTTGGTTTGGTCAGTGCGATGGACCTCGTAACAGAGTCTACAGAAGATGATTTCGCTCAGAAATTTGGCATCGTATATCCATCGGAAATTTTGCTAATTTTTCTTAAATATTAATGAAACGAGCTTGAAACATTCAAAATCCGACTTATCGATAAGTTTTAATTGCTCTGCAAGAATAACAAAGGGAACATTTTAAGTTACAAAAACCAAATTCATATTATTATTATTATAAGCTTTTATTCTACTCGCTACTGCGATTTTAAAATATACCAATACTGCAGCCAACCTCCCGAAACAAAATAATGTTTATTTCGCATGAAGCTAAAGCCAAAAAATATAAAAGCTTATCTTTCAAAAATTCGTTTTTAAGCTAAACTTATTTTATTTCCCTATCTGGTGGTAGTCACAGAGTGAACGCCCTGTAGTGTATGGCTGTAAGGTTAGTATAATATTGGATAGAAAAAACTGAAATTTTTGATATCGTATTATCGATCCCAATAATTCGCATTAATTAACCTCGAACTCGAATAATATTAATTCCAGGAATTAAGATCTTATAATGGTGCAAATGGCTCAGCTTAACTCTTGATTCTTGTCGAACATGTTTTTTGATTTGCTTTCCATTAATTTTCAAACAGAATATGATGCCCAAATTTTGACTATATGACCTTTTTTTTTTCCTCCTTATTTTAGGAAAATAAATTTTAAATTTCGAATTTCGAGAACCCTGTTCTAATAACCTGTGCAGTTATTGACAGAATTGTCGTTGGCATTTAATTTATTCTTCAAGTTCACGATCAACGGAGTTGAATTTTTGCATATTTATTGTATTTTCGCAGTTTACCTAACGTTTTTCTTTCTTTTTTTTTTCATTGAAACTTTTTTCAAATTGTATAAAAGGCAAAAAAACCAGTTGAAAAAAATACATTCTGAAAAATCGAAATGAATTTGAACTCTAAGATTAAACCGTTGAACCTCGCGGTTTTAGTTCATGTTCAAGGTTATTGTTTCAGAAAATGGTCTAATTGAGCAATTTAACTTTCAAAAGAAAATCTTTTTGAAGAAAGCGAATTTATTGTCTTATTATTATGTAGAAAAGTACAGAAATAGACTGGTCATTAACCAACTCCGTTCGAAATCGTGAACAAATACTTTTTGTGGGAGTGACATTCAATAAAAACATTTCTCCTATACTCACAGAGAGAAAAAAATTTTGAGTATTCAAAAACACATGTTTAGAGCATAAGTCCAAATAGGATTTTCAGAGAGAAATTATTAAATTAAAATAAAATCGCGAAAAAAAAACATAATAATAATAATAATAATGATAATTGTTTGCATCGTCTTAGGCACATAGGGTTATTTCCAGACATTGAATTAACATGAAAATGGTTCCATTTAGAAGAAATGTTGTTGTTACTTGATGATTCATTTCTTGAATGAGAGCATTTTTGTTTAGCGAAAAATCATAAATTCACTCGTAGATTAAACTTTTGAAGAATAGGTATGCATTTTATTGTGCAAAATTACAGTTATTTATGGAATTAAACCTAGATATAATTATAGGTTAAGATAAATTTCATCAGTTTTAAAATTAGCCGGAATACAAAACTTTTGATAAGTAATGTCCACTTCATTTAAAAAGTTATTTTTTAAACGCATAATAATTACAAGTGGCATTTCTGATGAAAGGATTACTTTTAACAATCCAATTTCAACTGTATTTTCCTTCTTCTAAACACACATGGAGAAAATCACCAGCTGAATAGGCAAAATTTGTCCTGTAAAATTGTCAAATCTCTAAGAGTGTACAATTTCAGCATACGTGGTCTCTGTTATGTAGTTTTTTCTATTATTTTTTTTTCTCCTTAATTAGCCACATCTTTGCCACAATGGTAAAGTCCTCAAAGCATGTCATCAACTTCAAAAACTAAATAATTTGTTTTTTCCATTCTTTGTGTTTATTGTTATGAGGCATAAAATGAATACTGATACCTGGAAAGAAATGAAACTGAAAGTTAATGTCCGTAATTTTTTTCTGACATATTTAATCATTTGTAGGAATTAGACTACTCGTAAGAGGTTAGAGGCTCAGCCTCTTGACTTCAGTTGTCATTGCAAAATGACTAATTTTCAGCACTGCACGTTAAACTTATTGTATGTTTGTTTGTACTTACTTTCACAATTCAGCTCATCAGTGCTCACGCTGTATTTTACCCATTGCTATAGTAACGATAAAACATGTCACCATTAGTCATCACACACACGTACACATCCTTTATGTATGTGTCTTTTTGTGAGTATAAGGAGCCAGTATATAAGACCATGAAATTGGCTACAAAATTCCCAATGTTTGCCGAGGTCTTGACTCCCCTATACCTTGTGTATGATAAGTGGTGAACACACAATAACTGCAGAAAATCTTCTGTTGTTGGAATGTGTTCCATAATGTAAGGTATTCCATATCATTGTATACAAATTTATAATGAATATGGTTCATTGAATTTAAACCTTTTTACAATTTTATAAATTTACTACAGTTTTACTAAAAGTGGAGTGAAGAAAAATTTTTGAAGGTATGACTCAGCGAACATAAAAAGCTCCCCCCTCAAAATATTCCATAAGAACACTACTACAAACACATTTATTTTGTTTTTATCAAGTGAGTCAACACTTTCTCAAATGACTTATAGCTACCTATATTAGATATCTACCCGTGGGATAATTCAAAATATAATATTAATTTATTCCCGGATTTTTTAGATTTGTAAAGAAGCTACCGCAGGAAAAGTCTCCTTGTAATGGTCATTATTAAAGCAATTGAAGCATTCCAATTCAATGCGGTTCCTGAAATGTATGGTAAATAAAAATTAGAAAAATTTTTTAAAAATGTTAATGCAAACTCATTTATTGCCAATTTTTCTGCCTTCACATAGGACTGGTATTTTCTCCGTTTCAAGAACAAATGCCAAAAACGTAGGTGCAAGATTTCTTTAACATCAACCGAAAGAAATAAATTTAAATAATTTTTTCAACATGACTCGAACAGGCATGCATGAACACGCAGAAATCAAATGAAGAACGGTTAAAGGTATATTTATATATATAATAGATATGTATGTAAGTATACATATGTATGTAAATATACATATGCGTACATACCTTCTTAGTCAATTTATTTGCTGAACAAATGCCAAAAAAAAAAACCGCGAGAAGACAACTTCGGTCATTAAACTCGATCACGTCGTTGCGGCCTCAAAATCGAATTTTAATGAACTTATTACTTTTTTTTAAAGTCCGTCTTGAATGAAAATTGGATGGAATATCCAGAATCGTTTTTATAGTCAATTTTTATTTCCATATAGGTAACCGTTTTACCATTAATTAGGTATCTATTTTCTGTTGCTTTCTTTCGAGCATCGAAATTTGAAAATTCCAGAAAATAATGGCTGATCGATAGGAAGGAAAATTTCAGGAAATCTTTCAGCCTTACAATGTATAAAATTCTAGCTTCTATGTCTTTTTTAAATTATTTTAAAAGATTAAACTCAGCCAAGTACAAACGAAATTGGGGCAACAATTGATAGTATCAATCATGAATAAAAATGTTGATAAGTTTCGTAGTAAGCGCGTACCCAAGATTTTTCTCTGGAAGAGGCTGAGAAGGATTTATTCGTAAACTAATTTTATGCTTTCTTTGACTATAGAAATCAAGTATCATATTAAGCAACAACAGCTATTACAAACTTTTTATCTTCAATTCTAATTCTAAATTACTTGATAAAATTAATCTGAGGAATTTTAATATTAATAGACTATTATTTTAATTATATGATTTATTTGATTCTTCCTCACAATCATACTGAAGTGGCGTTTATCAGGAACGTATCCTAGGGGAGGAAAAACCCTCGACGCAAAAAAAAAAAAAAAATACCATAAGAATAAGAGTAAAAATTATCTTTAGGATCATGAAAAAACTTCAAAAAGATTAAAAAATCTAAATTTTTTAAGCGTGACTAGCAAAAAATTGTCTGGCAATCAATCTCTCCTCGAAGCACAATCAAGGGTAAGCTACTGGTGTTGATAAGCGCGGATGATTGCAACATAATCTAAATTTTATACTTCCTCGTACATTGTATAATCATTTTTTCCGTTTTCTGGGCTCTGAGGGCTTCACCCTCCTAAGCCTTCTTGGGGTACACCACTGTTTCATGGCCATTGATTGAAAATTACGTACCTTATTTAGAGCTCAAAATCAAAATTAAATCGAGTGTATCGGAAGTCCGTCCAGGTAATCCACACAAAAATTCGTAACATGTTGGAACGAATCACAATAAATATCGCCTCGAAATTTTGTAATGGCGGTGCCTCAGAAGTACATCCGGCCGGAAATTCACACCAAAATCAATAGATTTGGTTCTTAGCTTAGTATTATTGTTTGTAATGAATTACTTAACATTCGGACTGAAATTGCGACCTGTACCCTGATAACAAAAAAATCTTTTCTATATAATTATGTACCTACTTGTTTTCCTTTATTTCATGAATTTGAGCTTTAAACAAATTTTCAAATTTTTTAACTATAAATTATTATTCTTTTTCATTAGTTTGACTTCCTTCTTCAAAATTTTCACAATCCATAGGTTAATTTCATTAGAAAATTTTATTTACAATCACTTAATGATTGAACTATAACTTTATTCTATAGATATAGGTACCTACTCGTTTAATTAGGTATCGATTTGATTTTCCTTCGTGCATTCTTCATTTTTGAATTATTATTTTATATTTTGTGTTGATAACTTAATTATCGGCAAATAATGGGAAACACTTTAAACTTTTTTTCGAAATATGGTATTCTAGCAATGAAAATGTGGCAATTTTGGACTTTAAATGATTGATAAACTCAAAGCACTTTGACAAAATTACAGTACACTTTTATGTGACTTCAAAATAACATTTGTACAATACAAATTAATATTTCTAGTTTAGCCTAAAAGATTGAGTCTCTTAACATTTCAAGATTACAATAGAAGTGAAGATCCATTGATTTTGGTTTAACAAAATTAACAATCAAACTGGTGGCTGTTGAATATGAAAGATAATTCATGATTGGTGTGAGGATGACATGATAGATGATGTCATAATTGACCAAGAGCGTGAAAGAGAATAATGAGATGACAACATAATTCAAACAAAGTAGTTATTTAATTAAAATATTCTGCAGTAATATTAATATTTATTCTTGAAAGAGGTATAACTCCGAAAAAAAATCTAAAAATTGTATATCACTACTCTTTCCTGTTGTTACAATAATTATTTTATTTATTCTAGAACCCATATTTGCTGACAGTACCAGTATTAAAAAAGATACATATTCACTTGGTATAACCACCCAAATTATGATGCAGCTACACCTGCAGTTTATTATTGCAGATACATTTTCCTACAATTCCTGGACCACTTCATTAGGCAGCTATAGAGAGACGATTTATTTATAAAAAAAAAAAAATTGTATTTTCTCTTCAGCAATTTATTCTTCCTTTGAAACTCGTTTTAGTAACTGAGGATATGTTAATCCAATTTACATTGATTTGGTTAATCGTTGTCTTTCAACAACGCTGCCCATCTTAGTTGCCAGCTTAGAACGTAGTTTTTCTACTCAAAAGGTGTGAAAAACTATCTTCGTAACTCAACAACTGAGTTATGGTTGAATGGGCTAACATTGATGTCAATTTACAGAAAAATTGTAATTCTTCCAGAAAAGTTGTCATAAATGAATTTATTAATGTAATTTTAATTTAACACGTTTTGGTCTTAAAATAAAAGTTATAAGTATATATCTACTTAGTATGTTCTTTGAAAACTCAAAAATTTCATAAAAATATATTTTGAAGTTTTTTTTCAGCAAAATCACCTTATTATTACTAAAAATTATAACTTTAGTCATTGAATTAATTCAAGTTTATATCAATGGGACGAAAATTGTACATTAATGTTTTCTTCACTGTAAAATTATTTATATTTGATCTTGAACCAAAATAAAACATTCATTGTGTGAATAAAAAAAAAAAGTAAAAAAATAAGTTTACTCAATTTCTTTTTTTTTTAATTGTCTCAACGTTGTTAATACTAATTAATAAATTCATAAAAAAAGAACCTAAAAATATTCGCACTACTATATCTCCTCCCATGTCTTCAAAAAATAATCTTAAATTAGGGTAAATACAACTTTTAATTAGGTATAGTCTGCAAAAAAAAAAAAAATTTCACGAAAACCCCCGCCCCAAAGTATGCTCTGTCTAAGCCACTTGTCAATAGTAAAACTCTTGCATCTCCCAACTAGGTACATCATGCCTACCTGATTATACCCGCGACATATAGTTTTATTTACCAGGTATTGTCCATGTTCAACAGTAGGATAAAATCTATAAGATGCAATCATCGCGAGCACAGATTTAAAAATCATCACTAATGAAATATAAAAGAAATATAAATGAGAAAAGAATGCAAGTAAATTAGGTATATGTTTTGGTAAGCACTATAATATGGTCTAAATTTATATGAATTATAGAAAAACGAAATAATCCAACTTATCCAGTATATTCTGTATTTTAACGTATAGCTACCTACATATACTCGTCTACCTACGTGAAGAAGGTATTGAATAATTTAATGAAGCCTTTTGAGGTTTTTTAACGTTGGTACAAGTAAATGTTATCCAATTAAATTAGTATGTGGGTGAAAACCACTTTGAATCATTTAAAATTTTCTGTTACTGCGGGGAGTATAGCAAAATTCGATTAAATTTACCGATTTTTCTGCCTTAAATGTAACCAATTTGGAATAATTGCTAGTGATGAGTAAGAAAACGATTTTTATGTTCTAAATACAGCAAAATATGCCATTAAGGGTATCCAACTGTTGAAATATCTCAAAAATATCTTTCATTGAAATAGGTATGGTATGTCATGAATATTCTCTTTTAAAGTACGTACCTACGGCAATAATGTGAGTAGGCATCAAAACACAGAATTTATTTTGGTCTTTCATCTAACATAAGTGGGTACCTATATCTTAATTTCTTTAAGGTTTTTTTCACTTTGGTACCGAGTGAAAAAAAACGACTGGACCGATTTTCATAATTGAGGTGCCAAAAGAAAGGTCTCATCATGTAGATGTACCATCTGAAGAGAAGGAGTCCATAGCTCCCCTGGATAAAAATTTGTAGATTTTGGTTACACCCCTCTAGAAAAATTTTGGTATTTTTATCTCTGATAAACATATAATACTCTGAATGATATTAATAAGTTCATAAAATTTCATAATTCGGTGTCACCCTCTTCCTGAGGTATGGACCACTAAAAAGTTACTAAAAAAGTAGCTGTATCTCTTTCTCTGTGAGGTCTTCCCTTACGACGATTATAAGTCTCATATCAAATAGCGCCGTTGACAACCAGTGTAAATATTGTTCCAAAAATAAACTACTGTACCTATCATAAAAAAAAGTAAAAATGTTAAAAAATCAATATCATTCTTTTATAGCCCAAATACTTACCAATGTCAAGACAGGCATTAAAAAATTGAACTGAATTTACTCAGAATTTTATGAAATGTATAACACATATTTATCTAGTCAACATAAGGAAAAAAAACATGTAAAAACATAAAAATGCTTTCTCAATGAGAAAAACTGATGTTGGTCTTACCAGCTTGGTCTTGATTTACACTTGTTGTCAGACCAAGACCATACATGCTGTCAAGTGACCAGGACCAACTACGCAAGAATAAAGCCAAGACTAAGACTCAACTGTGCAAATTGCAAAAACAAAACAAAAAAACCTGAAAAATATAAATAAACTGTAAAACGTTTGCTGTTTCGTAACTTAAATAATTTGCAACGATAAGTACATAAATATTAAATTTTTTTATTTCATGTTTTAGAAAGGACATGAATAGATATGTTTAATTTATACCTAAACGTACAGACATATAAGTATACAAGCCCTGAAGCGGCGCTTTGGCTAGTGCCAGCCCTGGATTCTTGCTAGCATATCTAGGTAACACTGCAGAATTCGTTGTTTCAGCAGAAAGCAACAAACTTTTTTTTTCATGTCTACGTGTGACTGTGTGGGTAATGGCGGATACACATCAAATATGAGGGAATAATTGGGGAAATAATATCGAAGAAATAATTTGGTGAAATAATTAACGGCATGTACGTTTATTATAGTGATAAAACTTTGTTAACACTTTTTTTCATGATTTTTTTGGGTGGGTTGCAAAAACTAGTGCGTCACGCGTGCGAAAAAGATGATTGCTTCTCCTGTGATTTGCAACACTCGCTTTTGGCTCATTTATAATTTCACCCGCCACGTAGAAAAATCACCTACCTTTTGCACTTATATCACAAGTAACTATATTATTTTGTGAATTTTTTTGATGGTAGGGGATGAAAATTTATCTTTTTGCTTTAGTTACTGAAAGTTTGGTGAGGGCGGACAAGTGCTAGTGAACTGTTTTGTTTGAAGTTTGCAGTTTTTCGGTTCATCAGAAAAGTGAAAACTCTTCACACTCGGTAAAAAAAATTGTCCACTTAACACATTTGTCACACTATATACTACTATGTAACAACCAGCCACAAAAGTTGCATCGAGTGAGAAAAACAGTAAAAAAGGAAGAAAATTTCCAGAAATATTCGTGAAGTATGGAATGTAGAAAAAATAAATACGTAGAAAAGGGAAACGTAAACCAAAACTAAAGTGCACATGCGCAGCAAAGTGGGCAATGTAAAAAATGAACAAATTTGTACGTTTGCAAGTGCAAATTCGTATTTATTGTGTCGAAATTCGCTTCACTTTACACACTTTAGACGCACAAAATCGTTTACTTTCCGGTTGGATGTTGCGAAAAATACATTTCATTTGTAATATTTCCGTTCTTTTTTTTTCTTTTTCTTTTTTGCACTAAGTAATGTTTGGAACTTCGCAGAATCGCTGAAACTGTACGCAACAGTAGACCTCAATTGCCATACATATAGTCTTGGTATTGATGTTGTTCATCACTAGAATAAGCGTTTAAACTCTTCTCTAATTTTTGTAATATTTTATTTTCTTATCAAGTAATTTATAATATGAAATTCATTCCAATAAATTTAAAAATAACCATTTTATTATTACTTTTAATCTTAGTCAATACTTTGTAAATTCAATCTGTTTTTACATTTTTTGATTTTAAATGAAGAAAACGTTGATAGAGGATTCTATTGCAATCCAAAACCCCAAATCAGATCGATATCTGGCCTATTTTCTCAAGTGGTTTTATAAAATAGTACAATATTCAAAAAACATAAGAAACTGTTCAAAGTAACTAAATTTTAAATATCCTGTTTGAATTTTTTCCCAACTAATTCCATAAGCCATTATATCTCGATAAAATAATCGACTATTATTTTGTTTTTGTTTTGTCAAAGAAGAGCCTCAGTCCCCCTGCCCTTAACGGTGTTCAGTCATCTTTGCATAATGCATGTATTTATCCTTAGAATGTACATATAGGTACCTACATATGAACTTACAGGTATGCCATGTTTTAATTATTTTCGGCCAGTGGCATTGAATAATTCTTGACCAATATAGGTTATTTTTTACTTCTGCGTAAATTAAATCTTATAAATTTATGGAAAAAAGTAATTTATGCGTACTAACAATTTTTATTTTGCATAATAATACAAAAAACATTACTGTCGACTTTGTGGCGAACAAAGAAGAATATTATGAAACTGGTCCAATTTTACGAATTTCATCGAGTCGGTTTAAGAGTGTACCACCTTCTCGTCTTAATTAACCACTCCTTTCTCCAAGGTTATTCGAATTCATCTTGATTTTTTATTCGCACTTTTATTGAGCATGGCGAATTTTATTTACTTACTTCAAGCACCATTATCTGGTTTTGTGTAGGTAAGTACGTACGATATTAATGCTCTTACTCTGCATTATTACTTTTGATTCACTTCCATAAGATAGTTTAAAATTTCCAATGTAATTTGTTCAACTTTTTTTCTCACTCCCTTTGACCATTTCGTTAAGCTAATTCAGCATTACAGTTTTAATTTTTACCACAGTGAAAATTCTTAATTTGAGGCGCACTCGCAATTTCTTCGAAATTTCTTAATATTTTACCCACTTCTATTCGCATAAAACCTCGACTTTCAAAACTTGAGCTAATCTAAAAACCATCCGTCGACATTATTTTGCCCTCGAAAAATTTATTCAGCGAGCAAAGATTATTAAAATTTAGAAATTTTTTTCGACACACATTTTTGTGTGTAAAATCTTCTTGCCTTTTAAGCACGAGACGGTATAATTAATTCTGGTGGATCATAAAAATTCTGATATATAACTATTCTTAAATTTTATTCGGTCAAAAAAAATAAAAAACCAATTTTTTTTATTTCATACAAATTTTAACTTACTGTATTTCAGTTTAACATTCATAAAAATTTTAAAGACATTCGAGACATTCCATTCGATATACGCTTTTGTATTTTTCGACTTCATTGAAAATGTTACTTCAAAAATATTACAACAATAGAATCAAATTCACATCCTATTAAGTTGATGTTCGGTAAAGAAAGATTGTAAAATCATTATAATACAAGTAATAAGCTTCGAAATATTTGTCTTCAATTAGTGAGCGAAGACTATAACGAAAAAAGTACATTTTTCTGACGTAACAATGAAAAATGTATCTCTGAAAAGCTATAATATTATACTCCTGCAAGAAAAAGTGATGAAATCCTTTGAATTTGGAAATGAATTAAAGGCCTTATCAGAGTAAGTTGATCGAACATTTTCAGGTAGGTACACAACGTTCTGGAAACGTGTCTGAAACAAATACTTTTTCTCAAATTATGACAATTTTATTGCCAGTGTTGAGCTCTTTTTATCTTTCTCATGTTCAAAAATGTTTTTTAGTTAATAGTTAGATTCTACGAGTGTTCCTTTGGTCACACAGAAGACTCCGCTCAATGTAGTATAAATTCCCCGTCCCAATTTATCATATCCTTCAGAAACGTGTTTCCAAAATGAAACCATCCAATGGCACAATCCCGGATATGCTATTATACCCTATTCAACTTAAGAAAGGACAATACAAACATTGTGTCAAAAATTCTGGAAAAAACATTGATAATGACTTGAACCAGCTTCAACTGCAGATGAATACCCTATATAATATATAATAATATAACCTCGATAAGTAACTTTGGCTGCTTTTGCTGCATTGAGCTTGGACCCTTATGGCACATCGTGATGTTGCGTCGATTCCCCTGCCGATGGGCAAAACAACGCATTTTGTGCGTAAGTGTGATATAAATGGGTACACTTGTCTGTGTAAAGTGCGCCTACCAGATTTTTGTGGAAGTATAGGTTGCTAAAAACAGGTAAATTACTTATCTAGGTTATATATTATAGTGTATACATCTATGGCTTAAACTCAAAATGCTGAAATAAATTGATAACATCTATGTTTCAATAATGTTTGTTTCCAGTGTTTATGTTTTTTTAATGTGTTTTATCCTTTCTCATGTTGAATAGAGTATAGTACACTGGTGTTGGTGAGTATAGAAAATTAGAATTCAAATTATACTTCCTCGAACATTTTATTATAAGTTTTTCTCTTTTTTTTTTAGAGCTCTGAGGAGGGCTTCAGCAACGCAAGCCACCACCTCAAGTACCTCACTGATACTTCAACTGTCATATCTTTTCTCTCAAATCGGTAAAGGTATTTCTGCCACTTGCCATTGAATTGCAGATCGTCTGTTCGCTCGCATTTTTATTTTTAAGTAGGTATTCCTTAGAAAATCTACTTACTACGCTTGGCACTGTACTAAGCCAAGCACCCGAGCTATTGATTTTGATGCGGATTGGCCGGACGATAATTTCAATATCACCATTTTTATTTTTATTTTGGCCACAAAATACTCAATTTTGAATCAATAGCAACGAAATTCAGAATAAATATTTATCATAATTTGTTATAGTGCGTTACCAATTTTAGTGCGGATGTGCCAGCCAGTACTTTCAGTACCACCATTTTTGTTTTAATTCTGACTATAAAACGTTCAATTTTGCATCAATAGTTACGAAATTCGGAATAAATATTAGTTTATCATAATTTATTGTACTATGCTACCAATTTTGGCTTGGATCTGCTGGATGGTACTTCAGGTACCGTTGTTCTCATTTTTATATTAACCATAAAATGTGTAATTTTGTAACCATATGTATGAAATATGAAACAAATATTTATTATAATTTATTGTAGCACATTACCAATTTTTGTGCAAATCGACCATACAGTACTTCCGGTAAAAGCTTTTTTTCCTCTTTCTTTTTCCAGTTTGGGCAAAATTTTATTTTTACAAAAATTATCCACATGTTCATTGTAGAATACCTTGTTGTGAGAGATATTTACAAGTAGAAGGTAATCTACATCATTGCGTGTTCTGCCACTTCATACATTTGAGTATGTGAGAGCCAAATCCAAGGCAAACACTGGCAATTTTGTAGTCAGTTTTGTGAGCTTATATACTGGATTTGGCACATGCACACATACACACATACATACATGTATGGCATTATGTCATAGTTTACGTTGTTTCTTGTCTCTATAAGGTGATAAGAAACAACGTAGTGCATTTGGTGCTGGTCTGTGACATCACTGAGATCCTTATCAGGTAATTTGTCATGGCCCGTATAATGTATCTTACCTGTATGTACGTACAGGTATGAACATACAAACGTACATGTGTTATTTGTTTAACGTCATAGAGACAAAATATACCAGCCTTTGGGCAGCAACTGTTGTCAAGAGGTATGAGCCCCTTTACCTTGTACGAGTATTGTCCCCACATTCAGGTTTTATTTATTTTTTTTTATATGGTAATTTTAGTGTATTTCTTTGATTTTATTATAAATTGTACGATTATTTACCATACTTTATCATCTTAATTAATTTTTCATTTCAAGAAATAATGCTTTTAAATTTCACATTGTCTAATATTTCATCAGCAGCTAATAATTTTCAAACAATTATAACATACATTAACGCATACGAACTTACAAACAATTAATGTGACCATCTAAATTCTGGATTATTTTTTCTCAAAAACCAACTTTTTCTAGCGAGGCTTACTGCGCTGGAGTTTTTATATTTTAATCTGTGTTGAGATGGTTTATTCAATACCTACATAATTTCGTGAAGTTTTATATGTTCGAGTTTCTTTCAGTTAAAGGGTCATCTAAGGGTGCAATGATAAGTGTAAACGAGTTACAACGAAATTACAAAGTTAACCAGCAAATATAAATGAATAAAAATAAGTTTACTTTAAGATAAGCTTTTATTTATTTATTTTTTTACTTTAGCTTCATGCGAAATAAATATTATTTTGTAGCGGAAGGTTGGCTGTAGTGTTGGTATATTCTAAAATCGAAGTAATGAGTCGAATAAAAGCTTATAATTATAATAATCAGTCTTTTCAATTCCGCAGAGAAGAACAAAGAAGAAAAAAGCGAAAAAAGGTATTTTCCGTGAAAATTTGGATACTAATAAAATGCGAAAAACAAAAAAAAAAAGTAAATTGCCATTTTGGACCGAAAGAAAAGGTTCACTTTTTTTGACTCAAAAAAGAGAGTAAAAACTTAAAAAAAAGAGTACATCCGTGCATCCTGATTACATTCAGCAGTGGGTCAGTGGTATAGCCCGGGGGGATTAGGGAATAAATCTCCCCTTTGGATTTTCTTGAAGCAGAATTTCACAAAGTGAGACAATTATGATTTTTAATTTAATGTCAAACAATGACAATTTGCTTGAAAATCAGAAATTCATATTAAAAAAAAAAACCCAAAATTTCTTCGCTTGCACCACTCGCAAAATGATTCTTTCAGTTTATAAAGTCTCCTTTTCAAATCGAATTCTGCATACGATCCTGATTCGGAAGGTAAAGTTCGACAATTTTTAATTCAAATTTTTTTGTTACTCAGATGGTTAACCAAAGTCCGCCTGTGGTCCCTCCTCCCTTAAGAAAAAAGTTTTTAAAATTCTCCTCTGTGGATGAAGGAAAAGGTGAGAAATTTTTTCTCATCGAATACCCCCCTTAAGAAAATCCTGGCTACGCCACTGCAGTGGGTATCTTAAATGTGGAAGTTGTCTTATACAATATTACGCTAAATTAACTTTTTCAACACTAAGAGTGTTCGGAGTTTACTTTCTCAAAAAATTCAAACTTTTTTACTTTCTTCGGTTTACTTCAATTTTCTTCAGTGTGTATGCATTTCGGAGAACTCGCACACCACATTTACAACTGATCCTACCATCAATACCTTGAGTCTTTAATCACAACTTACATGAAAAGATTTGTCTGGCTATTATTTCACCAACTCCGATCGGGTAATTGTTATATCAGCCGGGAAAGGGATGGTAGAGAGATGTTGGAAACCCCCTTCCACAAAAGTTTTTAACAATCTTCTACGACTTCATGAGATTATCTCAAGTTAGTCTGTTATCTAGAAATAATGTCACAAACCTCCCACATTATGCTCTAAACGCATCACTGGTCACACCCCCCTCTCCATTTCATATTTAAGTTGGTAACATCTACTTTTTTTTTACTCTTCCCGACCAACTAAAAGTAGAGGCCAACATTAATCATCTCTTTTCCATTCTCCCCCTCACGTAATTATCAAAACATACTGGGCCGCTCTAACATCCCAACTTTATTCGTAAAAATCAATTTTCTTCTCAATCAAATTTTTATAAGCTCAAAATTCAATTTAGATATATTGATACCTGTACCTATACATTTTCATTAAATAATTTAATTATAATTGAAAAATATAACTCGTTCCATTCCGCTTTCTTCCTCCTCCTTTTCGCCATTAGATGCGCGGTAATAATAATTTCTTATACTGGTATTAAGCGTCCATTTTCATGTATTACCTACTTATACGTATCTTCTCGTATTCTCGCATAGGTATTTTATTTTATTTCAATAAAAAATAAATAAAAAAATAAATAATGATAGCAATAAAAAATAAATAACAAGTCGATAGGTACACGTACGGGAATATTTCATGAGACCATTAATAAAAGCTGAGAAGATTGTTTCGGAATATTTGCGAAAAACTGACCTAAATTAAAGTAAATATATTTTTTTAAACTTTAAATTAAATTATGCTTTTAACCAAATGGGAAAAAAGTTGTATCAATGAAAATGAAAATCCATTACCTTAGATTAGTCTTTCCAGCTACAGATGTTTCAAATTCCTTCGCAAAAATAAGAATTAACGAATAATATGAAACTATATCTCTTACGAAGAATGCCTTAGCGATATAACTAATAACAGTATCCGTACTTATTAGAAATCAGGTTATTCAAAGAGCATCTTATAGTTTAAATTTTCAATTAATTCACGTTGATTAGAGAGAAAACGTTTTCCACGATAATAAATTAGAATTAGGTACCTATCATTGATTATGAAGGCGTCAATGATAGTACACGTAGGTATACCATATAACCGCATACTATCGAATTTTATCATCAACACAGATATGATTTCTATGAAGAGACCTCTACAGGAAGGTGGGGGAGTAGAGGAAATACGCGTCAGGAATCTGCATTTATAGATAGGAAATAACTGAAATTGATTTTTAGCATGATGTCTGTGAGACCTTAGCTGTGTTTGCTAGGACTACACCAACTTACACCAACCTACACCGGGATGGCGATTCCACAAATGTAGGAATTTCATATGACTTTATGCTATGTTTTACTTGAATATTTGTGGAATATCCCTACCGGTGTAGGTTGGTGTAAGTTAGCGTAATCCTATCAAACAGAGTTCTTGAGACAGATCATTATAAAGAACCTTTGATTTGTACTTCACTGCTGGAATAGTGAAGAAACCTTTCAGCACTTTCCCTCGCGTTTTCAGCTTTATTTGCTGAAAATTTATGGAGCTCTGCGCCACGAATGCTAATCTGGTAAAAGGGGGTATGACACTATCAAGTATTCAGTATTTCAACTACCTAAACAACAAGTTTACGTTAAAAACGTTTTTTTAAAAGATAAGCTTTTATTTATTTACTTTTTTAGCTTTAGCTTCATGCGAAATAAATATTATTTCGTTGCCGAAGGTGGGCTGCAGTATTGTTATAAATTTTAAAATGGCAGTAGCGAGTAGAATGAAAGCTGACAAAAAGGACAATAAATTGAATTAACCTATCTGTTTTACTATCAAATGACAAAGGTAGAGATAGGCAACCTTCAATCCTGCATCAAATAAGACATTTCCGCTTGAAATCAACTTTTCCCAGTTTTTGCCAAAAATACCTTTTCATTTTCAAGCCCCTAAATTTTTTTTTGTGGATATTTACGTCGGAGAATTAGAAAATCTTCTATGCTTCTGTAACGATCACATAAAAAAGGGGAAAAAGAAAAAAATTAGGCCACTTTTTTGAAATTAAAAACCGTACACATAAGCCCAAATAGGGTTTGAAATTTGGGGGACCTCAAAGAAAAATTTGATCATGTTTTTATGTAAGTTTCGAAGAAAATCTACATATTGAAATTAATGTGGTACTCAGGTCCTGAGGGTAGGTTCGTTTTTTCATTTATGATCCCAAGAAACATTCAACATTTTTAGCTGAAATTTACAAACTTAGACATATAATATATATATGTATATGTAAAAAGAACACTCTTCTTTTTCAAATGACTAAAATTTTGTTTGTTACTCTCGTTCTTTCATGAATTTGTAATGTTTATTTTTGTTTGACCCACATTAAGAAATTGACACAATTCGACTATCTAATATTTACCGTTCCGATCTTGTTATCTTTAAGTTACTTCATTTCATGTATTATTGACTCAACCATCCTTTGTTAAATGACATCATATTTGACCATACTCAACATGACTATTTTCCCTTTGTAACGAACGTCGATTTCATTTATCGAATTCATTCATTCATTCATTCGTCCGTTAATCGCCGTTTCAGAAAGACAGATAAAACTTAGTCGTATCTTTCGTTTCTTTGTGTATAATAATCTTGAATTTTATAATTTCACTACCATATTTTAATCGTGTCAATAAACTCTGCTTTTGATTACGAGTTCACGAAACCTTATTTACGTGCAAATTAGATCGAGTGGAATACCTGGAAACGAACTTACAAATTAGAAAATTCTTTTAAACTCAGAACAGATTTTTTTTTCTTCCACGATGTCTTCTACCAAAATACAACTGCTGATGATGGCTGAGGGTACCGACAAAACAACAACAGTCAACTTAAAGAAAATTTGTTTGTTCGGTGATGGAATCTGGTTTGCTTTTCAAGAGGAACTTCAAAAGGCCAAACTCCATAAAGAACTTATGGCCTTAGGTCCTCCAAAGAGTGCTGCATCGGTCCTGCGATCGAGAGGACAATACAGAACCATAAATGTCTCCATCCCTCCTGATGTGGCGAAGCTATACTTAGACACTGATGAGAATTTTGTATTCAAAGACTACCTGTTACCAGAGTTTTCACCCTCCGACCAAGCAAAACTGAAAGAAGACGCCGATCAATCGATGACAACCTCAAAGAGAGACAAAGATGAGTCAGTGACCAGCATAATGAAGCATTTCCTGATAGAAAAATTTTCTCCAACGAACAAAAACGTGATTGCCTGGTGCGACGCCTTTGAAAGAGAGTCACAGTGGTTCAAGTTGGATGGCCAAAAACAAATTGATGTCTTCAAGAGCTGCCTAGAAACATTGATGGCTGATTTGTTCACCATTAATCAGAGAAAACTTGGACTAAACACTGCATGGTCCGATTGGAGAGCTGATCTCATTGCCACTTTTGCTGACTCATCCTGGAAGCCAATACGGTATGCCTACAACTACAGGTATTTGAGTGGCTCTTATATAGAATTTGTTGTAAAAAAAGAAAAATTATTATTAGAAATTGATAGAAACTTGCCGGACATAGTAATTTTAGATTTAATAGTTTTGGGACTTCCTGTCCATATACAAAATTCTTTAAAAAAAAATGTTGTCACGTCTCTCCGTATTTTGCATGATAAACTAAAAAAATTTGAGACGGAAGACAAGATTAATGACCTAAATAATAAAAACATAACTCTTCCTAATAAAAATAAAACTTCTAACATGAATAAATCTGAAATTGTAAATAAAAATAATAATAATAATAATAACCAACATGAGAGAAAGTCAGGTGGTGCCGAAAAGAAACCTTGTACTAATTGTGAAAAAAGAGGCTTTTCTGAGAGGTACCATCCGGAAGCTCTTTGTTGGTTCAAAAACAAACCAAATAATCAAAAAACAATAAATAAATTAGAAATTGAAAACCCTGCTTCCGATGATGATTCAAAAAACTAAATCACCCCCGCTGATTAAATTAAATTTATGCCTTAATGATAACCTTTTTTGTAAAGGAATTTATGATTCAGGTTCAAATATTTCTATAATCAATAGAAACCTGATCAATTCCATGAAGGTGAAGGCTTTCAAATTTGTCAATAAATCTTTTCGGATGATCAGCGGGTATGGTCAAGTTTTAGGAATAGTTAAAATAAAAGTTAAAATTTTTTCACAAAGTAAAGAAGTTTATGTTTTCGTTCTTGATGAAAAGGAATTTAATTACGATTTTTTAATAGGCTTAGACCTAATTCGAGAATTTAGCCTTTGCCAAGACAAAAACCTAAAAATTTCTCAAAAACAGAAAAAGAATACTGAAATTTTTTATCAAGAAAATAATAGACTAGAAAATTGTAATGTAAAAATTTCAAAGACAGAGTTAAATTTAGAACATTTAGATGACAAAAAGAAAGAGAAATTAAAAAAGGTCATTCAAGATTATGATTATGTTTTTGCAAAGAGTAAATACGACATCGGTAAAGTCACGGACTATTGCGCTGTAATTAAGCTAACCGAACATAAGTATGTATCTCGCAAACCATATCGATGCAATATCATTGACCAAAGAGAGATAGAGAGCCAAATTTCTAAGCTTCTTGCAGCTGATATGATTGAGGAGTCAACCTCACCCTTCGCTGCTCCTGTGACTTTGGCTTACAAAAAACACGCGGAAGGGGTGAAAGTAAAAAATAGAATGTGTGTCGACTACTCAGCATTAAATAAAATAATTGTCCCCGAGAGTCAACCATTTCCCCATATTGAGGATTTAATTGTCAAAGCTAGAGATTGTAGATGGTTTTCAGTTCTCGATATCAATAGTGCCTTCTAGTCCATACCTATAAGAAAGAAAGACAGATACAAGACAGTCTTCGTGACTCAGACTGGACATTACAATTGGAAAAACATGCCTTTTGGATTAAAAACAAGCCCCGCAATTTTTCAAAGAATCTTAAGAAACATATTAAAGAGAAAAGACCTAGATGATTTTTGTGTGAATTATATAGATGATATTTTAATTTTTTCAAAAACATTCGAGGATCACATAGAACACCTAAAAAAACTTTTTACATCTATATATGAAGAAGGGTTCAGACTTAATCTGACCAAATGTGACCTCGCACACAGTAAAGTAAAATATCTGGGTCACTACATTCAAAATAATGCTATTCACCCCATTTTTGATAATGTATTACCGGTTTGGGACTTCCCAACCCCCAAAAATCAGAAGAACGTAAGACAATTCCTCGGTAAAGTAAATTTTTATCGTTCATAAATACCTAATTCATCAATAATTCTGGCCCCTTACATAATTTATTAAAGAAAAACACACCTTTTATATGGAACGATAAATGCGAGGAAAGTTTCAAAAAAATTAAAGATTTATTATGTTGCGAACCATGTCTTGCAATATTTAATCCAAATAGGGAAACAATTGTACAAACTGATGCCAGTCTGGAAGGAATAGGTGCAATTTTGAAACATAAACAAGATGACAGCTCTTTCAAACCAATTGCTTTCTTTTCAAAAAAACTTAACGAGGCCCAGAAAATAAAAAAAGCAGTATTTTTAGAATGTTTGGCCATAAAAGAAGCCCTTATGTACTGGAGACATCAACTATTGGGACTGAAGTTCAAAGTTTATTCTGACCATAAGCCTTTAGAAAATTTAAAAATTAATACAAAATTCGATGATGAACTTAGAGAATTAATGCTTCAGCTGTCCCAATTTGATTTTGAAATAGAATACGTGCCGGGAGAAACAAATAACGAAGCGGATTGTTTGTCTCGCAATCCCATTTTGGATCATTTTGAGGCCTCTTCTGAACTCAGAGTCGTCAATCTCATTGAAATAAAAGAAATAATAGAAGATCAAAAAACAGCACTTAATGATTTTAAAAGACTCAAAAATAATAATGTAATAATAAAAGATAACGTAATATTTTCAAAATATAAAAAAACAAAAGAAAAAATAATAATTTCGGACAATTTTGCGAAAGAAATAATAAAAAAAACACACCTACAATTTTGACACATAAGGTCCAACCAGATTCGGTTAACTTTATTTCCCCTTTTTTATAATGAAAATTTTAACAAACATAACAAACTTCTGCCAAAATTGCACCGTCTGTATCAAAAATAAAAGCCGAATACCTATGAAATTTGGACATCTTTCTCACCTTGGACCAGCTAAGGAACCTTTTGAGTATATGTCCATAGACACTATAGGAGGTTTTGCCAAAAATAACTCTGAAGAAAGATATTGTCATTTATTAGTCGATCACTTTACTCGTTTCGCCTTCACACTGACCACCAAAACCCAAAATTCTAAAAATTTCATAACTTTATTAAAAATAGCTCTCAAAAAAGGAAATAAAATTTAAAATCTACTGGCCAATCAGTACGGAGGTCTGAATTCTAAAGAATTTAAAGATTTTACTAATCAAAATAAAATAAACTTGATTTTTACGGCAGTTGATTGTCCATCTTCCAATGGACTCAATGAGAGACTCAATCAGACATTAGTCAACAGGCTGAAATGTAAACGAAAATATTAAAAATAAAAAGAAATCTTGGTCCCTCTTACTAAAAGAATGCGTAAATGAATATAATGACACCATACACTTTGTCACTAAATATTCTCCGAACTATTTAATGAACAATGTAAAAATTAAAGTAATTTCCAAATTCAGAGATAACGTAACGGATTTAGCAAAAGACAGAGAAATTGCATTCAGAAATTCATGTAAAAACCATAATATAAACAAGAAAAGATTTGACAAAAATAAAGTTAAAAGTAATTTCAAAGTAGGGGACCTTGTATTTGTTTTACATGGTAATCCTCTAAATAAGAACAAATTGGACAAAATCAGAACTGGACCATACAAAATTCTACAACAAATCTCTAGCTCAATTTTTCAGGTTGACTCCGGCTATCAGAAGCATGAATCAAATTTTTACCATGTTTCGAAGCTGTATCCGTCCGTTATTTGTTAATGTCTTTTGTTTACAGGGTGTGAGGATGTAAAAAGAACACTCTTCTTTTTCAAATGAATATAATTTTGTTTGTTATTCTCGTTCTTTCATGAATTTGTAATGTTTATTTTTATTTGACCCACATTAAGAAATCGACACAATTCGACTATCTAATATTTACCATTCCGATCTTGTTATCTTTAAGTTACCTCATTTCATGTATTATCGACTCAACCATCCTTTGTTAAATGACATCATTTTTGACCATACTCAACATGACTATTTTCCCTTTATAACGAACGTCGATTTCATTTATCGAATTCATTCATTCATTCATTCGTCCGTTAATCGCTGTTTCAGAAAGACATAAAACTTAGTCGTATCTTCGTTCGTTTCTTTGTGTATAATAATCTTGAATTTTCTAATTTCACTACCGTATTTTAATCGTGTCAATAAACTCTGCTTTTGATTACGAGTTCACGAAACCTTATTTACGTGCAAATTAGATCGAGTGGAATACCTGGAAACAAACTTACATATATATATATATATATATATACATTTCTATTTAACATGGTACAGATCGCAGTTCTTATCCAACAATCGTGAAATTTGATACACCTAATCAGATCCAGACAAGGAGGAACCCTGTTATACAGTTATGTTGAATTTTTCGGGCTTAAACGGTTCTGAAGTGCATAATTTTTTATGAAGTAGTCACGAAATGTGGCACAAACATCGAATATATTATATTCTAATATTCTGCAAAATCTGGTTTCAATCAGCTTAAAGGTTCTGAGAAAAGATTAGAAAAAATCTTCAACTCTTGCTAAGAGTAAATAATTCCAGATGAAACAATAAAGCTGTGAGGAAATCAGGCTTGCTGTTATTTCATTTTACTAAACAATCATTTGATAACTCGCCTACCTTTTTTATAGCTTCATAATACAATTGTTCATTATGAATTTTCTTAACCCTTCATTTTACTTTTACAATCCGACTGAGGTCGGGTGAAGCGATAAGCCCGAAAAATTTGAAATTTTTACCAAACAAATCCAAAAAAAACTTCAAAATTATTGGTCAGTAAAAAACAAAACAAAAAAAACTCACCATCGCTTTCAAATTTAACAACTTGGGCCGAAAGGGGTGTTACACCCTCATTCTCCTCTCTCGCGGATCCTGAATTCCAAGTCACACCTCTGTTAGGTATTATTTCATTTTCAAAACTTTTATTTGACAGGAGGCATTGTTGGGAAAAATGATCTGTATTTTTGCGTTACTGGATTCATGTGACTGGGCTGTTAGCTACGAACCACCTACATAAATATACTGAAATTTTATTTTTTGGAACCCCACATTAAGAGAAAGTGGTGACGAAAAACCATGAAATTTTGGGGACTTAAAAATATGAATGACGTAGATCTGTATTTTGTGTTTTTTAAGGGAATAGGGGGATGATAGAAAAATTTTGGAGTAATTAGAGAGGGTTAAAATCCACAACTATATCGTCAGGGAGGCTACAGGTTTCCCCCATGCCTCTAAAAGTGTAAATCTTTCTTTTAACGAGGCAAACAAGTCCTGAAAATTTCTTCTCAATCTGTTGAGGAATTCTGAAGTTATGGAAGTACACATAGACACACGCACGCTCGCGCGTACACACACACACACACACCATATATTGAATTTTACAAATTATTAAAATCAGATATAGTTTAAAATAAAAATATAATTATTAACCCAGCAATATCTGAAAAAAAATTAGAGGCTTTTCTCCAACCTAATGACTGACCTTCATTATCTGTTTCTGTCTATATCTAAGATATACTAATAAATAAAGATGAAAGTTTGGAAAAGTGTATGTTAAGGGTAATCTCAGAATCTACCAAACCAATATTGATGAATTTTCGTATGTGCACTCTTCATGAACCTAGGAAGGTTCAAGGCTTGGTTTTATTGTTTTATTACTTTGACTGCATTCCTAATTTCAACCATATTCTGTTTGAATGTTATCACATCACTCCTTAAATGACCATTTTATTTTCCAAGTTCATTCAGAGAAAAATTCAGTTACCTGTATTCTTACTAAAGCATTTTCAGTCCATAGTTGGCTTTCTATGTAACAACAATCAATAAAGCTTAAAGCCAGGCTACAGTATTAAGTCTGCATTCATCTTGCAGAACTTAAATTCACAATGATGGAGGTGGGTCGTTCTAAGTGTAGCTCTACCCCGAGCAAAGTCTTTTAAAGACGTGAAGGTTAAAACTGAACCAAAGGGTAGGCAAATAGCTAATATTATTTTGGAAAGAAGTGCTGTAGATCTGTGTGAATGAATGCTGCAAAGCATCCTATAAATGGTTCTCCAGCACATCCATATTTACTGAAAGTATTTTTAATGTGTAAACATCTTAGCCCTCAGTCTACACAGTAGAGGCTAAATGAGAATTACAACATCAGATTCTTGTAACTGTAACTCTTTACAATCATAACTTTCGTTTGTATGTGGGTTATATGACATGTATGTGTGTGATTGTGTGCGTGTGCCATGCGTTGCGCACGCACACCACACTATTATTATGTTTACACATAATTGGTCTATTAGTATGCCCCAGCAGAACTCACGCCTGTTTTTGAATTACTAAGTGTCTCCAATTTAGAAAACACAAATACCTACCTTAGAGAACTAGGAAGGATTTATACTTCAATAAAATGAGGGAAAGATTATCACTATATTTCATAGAATAAACCTCAGACATAGAGGAAAAATTTGTTTCATATTCAATTAAAAAAAAAATACAATTTGTAGGAGAGAAAACAAAAAAAAAAAAAAGTCTGTTTATTGAAAAGTTTTTAATATTTTCTTGTAACTTAAATTGATGAAAAATACAAAAACTCTACCCCCCAAATTTTTTTTTTTTCAATGAATGGAATATTTTGATTATTTTTAAACAAAACGTTATACCTACAATAAAAAATTCGAATCACGTTTCTGGAACAGGAACAAATAAACACGTAAGTAGGTATATCGAGCATACGGCAATGTTTATTTTGCTCAAGAAAAAACCTCATTCCTTTCGGATTCGTAAACGGCAAATACTTAAACGGAAATACACCAAATTATTGTGTGAAATAAATAAACTGAAAACATTTACAACACCGACGACGCTGACAAAAAATAAAATTTTCCAGTGACCGACTACATAATCTCGATGATGAGCAGAATATTCTAGACACGCGATTTAGGTGCCGTTTTGTTTATATTTTTTCAACTATCTGCGGTTGGAAGAGGAAAATTTTTTCGCATAGAAAAGGAAAAAGAAAAAAAAAATTTGCAACATACGGTGAACTTCGTAGGCAATAATATAAAGGTATAGCGTGAAGCTTCCACCGTATAATATCTTTGCCAGCTGGAGGCGAAAAATTGTTATTAATTTTTTTCACGTTAAAATTTATACCTATCAGTACCTACAGGTGGACTACCAAACAAATTATTTATTATCAGGATATATTATACGGTCGTTCCTCTCTTTTTATGGAGCTGAACGTAAACTCCGACCACCGAACAGATCATCTCTCGATTTGATCCACGCTATGATCAGTTGGAAGATGCGGTACGCATCCCATCCACTCTGATAACCTGAGCTATTTGACCTCACAACCTGTTTTACGGCCGTATGGCGGCAGTGATATGATACACTTTTTTTTTTGTTCTTCTTTTTTCCTTTTTCCTGAAAACCACCGTCGCGGTCACTTTATGGTGGTCAATTTAGGATTTTCCATTTACACGATCAACCAAGAAACAAAAACAAAATAAAAACCAATACATATAATATATATAGGCTAATTTCCATTCTCCTCGAATAACGTTATTAATTACCCTTTCAAAGCCATCGTTCGAAATTTAAGCAGTAAAATTCCGTTCGATTTTATTAATTTGTGATGCCGGATTTGTAGGTACATATGCCGAATACCTTCTACACCAGACTATAAAACGGAGTTGGCAAAAACTTTTGTTCTTCTATTTTATCCCATTCGTAAAATTGACGAATATATATGTATATATAGTTCTTTGAAAGGAACAGGTAAATTTTTGCGGTTCGAAGATACGCCCCCTCCCCAAGTTTGTGAGAAAATTATCAAATAATTTTCTGCCAATAAAAATTTTCCATATTTTTACATCATGCTGCGCGCCTCCATCGACATATTATCGAATGTTAATTTTTCTCATCCAATGTAACATAGGTACACCTTAAATGCCAACACATATTTTTATGGCGAAAAAAGAAAAATGTAAACAAATTCGTAGAGGCTGGAAAAGATTTTCGAAAATATGTTCGGGACTTGGGTGAAGAGACGATAAGTTTTGAATTTTAAACGAAGAGGACAAAATTTGTTGACAAATTAAAAAATAATTGATTATTCGGACCGAATGGCCGAATCAACACCTCTCTTAATGTACCTATATTATACTTCTAATAAAATTAACGGACGCTTGATGAATGGCATCAATCGCATCGTATCACGTACCCTCAATAGAATAATAATTACCTATATAGTTCTTTTTATAGCTGGCGTATGTTGTGCGCGGTGTACGTAGGTACGAACGAGTAAATTGTAAAAATTTATTTTTAGGATCCGGATGCCTTTGACAATTTGCTCCTAGAATATTGATAAGAAATAATTATATACGATCGATCGAGTACGATTGTAGTCGAGAATTTCTTTAGCTACGATACCCCTTCCTCGGGTAATATAATGTTTCGACGAAAAGTAATAATAACCTTGAACTGTGGTACCGAATAATGAGAATAAGATAAAATACACATGTTTTTTTCCCTTACCATTTTCAAGATAACAGTACACAAATTTGAATACAATGAGCGCTCGAACCAAGTAACCTGGTTACAGATTATTCGAAAATTTACATCTTCTTGAGGTTTCTTAGCGTTATGGCTTGATTAAGTTATTTTAAAAGCACAAACGTACATATTCGATACTGCCAAACGGACTTAGCCAAAAATTTTAGATTAATGTATGTATGCCTATCCCTAGGAGTCTTTTGCAAAGTTTGGTTTGGAAAGTGCAACCCTGAAAGCTGTAATTAAACTCGAAAGTTACCGTATCCTCCAAAACTACAACTTTTATTAAAAACTTTCTAATTCGATTACTAGGTGCTGCTAGTTTTTTGAGTTTTCATCTCTTAAAAGTGACATTAATATAACCCTAATGAAGAACTGAGAACTCTCATACTACCGAACTGGTTCAGAACCTAAACATCGTGGGAAATTTTTGTTACTGTTGGGATATACCTTTGACTATAAAATACTGGACCAGTAAAGCGCCTTGAGATCAATATACTATTAAATGTCACGACATGCCGGTGAAAAAATAGGCAACCCTAGAGTACCTCAAGGGGCTCATTAAGAATGAACAACCAACATAAACATGGTTGTTAGGATAATTGAAATTTTACCCCGAGTTTACCTGATTCAAAACTAATGATTTCTCCAAATGTCGGTAAATATTTAAAACGCAATATATTGTTATCGAGTATTTCACATTGTTATCAAAATAATACCAAATCAACCAATCAAAATCGTTAGAGTAACTTTTCACCAACTGTTTACCAGGATAAAAATTACCCTACGCATATAAAATAACCAGTTCATTCTGAATAGTTGGAGTGTTTTGGTCACTAGCCGGGTGTTTATTCTGAATGCATGCCTGCGTATTTCGATGCTTTGCTTCAGTTCACCTATTAAGAATACATCTGATAAAAACACCCCTTAAATTCACAAGGATAGAGTATATAAACACAAAGCAAAGAATGTCAAAAGATACGCTATTGTTGCCTATTTAGTGCCGGCACGTCTAACTAGAATTCTTTACAAACTATCTATAAGGACCATAAAGAAATCATGACTATAAAGAAGTGTTTACGAGTTGTCTATATAAATGAAACCCAAATGCCTGCGCAGAAGGAAAAGTTTGTTGATAAGAAGCAATTTTTTTATTATAAATATATAAATGTATTGTAAAAATGACAAACACCAACATTCCCAAGTCTTTACAGCTCTTATTGACTTATATAAATAACTCAGGACATGGCCATATAGATTGATAAAGTATTGATAAACAAGAAGTATGTAGCCCTTATAGCTGCTTTATAGACATAGCTTCCTTCACACCTACAAACTTACTAATCTCCCAATATAACTCATACTTTATTAATCTGATCTCCTGGCTACACTGTTATTCCATCTGACAAATTTAAACTATCGATCGATTAATCTTATACTCGTTCGTATACTTCCATAAAGCTCATCTTGTGCGATGAAATTTCAATCGTAATTTGTCAGATTTTCTTCAAATTCATTGCATTTCTTCGACTTAATTAAGTCTATAAACATCTTTTTCTTCCATCTCTGCGATAACTCTGCTTCCTTGATCTCAATAATTACAGTTCTTGTTTTGAGTTTTCATTTCTCAGATTTGACAATAAGTGTATGACAACTGAGAACGCATATTCAATGGAACTGGTCCAGAACTAAAACTGTTTGTGAAAAATTTTGAACTTAATTACAGTCCTTGGAATAGAGCTTTAGAAATGAAACTTCTTAGGAACTACAAACGTCAATGGGGATAAGCATTATGTAGGACCAAAATTATTTGAAAATCCAACCGGTGGGAGAAACTAATCAGAGACACACAGCTAGAGAGATGACCAATGCTCTATACATACTGTGATTTAAAAATATGTGAAAGATAAAAGCGAAGATATTAGAGATATACATTCTGCACATCTAAGACTGCGCATATTTCATGATGTTATCATTGTGATAACAAGTCAATTATATCTCTAATGTTGTGAAAATAAACATCTCCAAATTAATACGAATTTCATCAAGCTACGACACATGTGCAGTGACTAATATGCTGATTCAGAACATTCCATCTTAGACATACTTTTGATCGGGTATTGGAGATGACTTTAGCTGTATATTTCTGAGTATAATACTGAAACAAAAAAAAATCAACTTCAATTTAAAAGTTTTATTTATTCTTCAAAAAGTGTTTCAGTGATGTCACATAGGCCAGAATGAAAGTTTCACTTTAAAATGTTGAATATTTGCTTTGAAAGGTTTCATTTTTTGGGTCTCTTGGGAATTTTGGTATTGAATGCTCCACCCTAAAAGATGTAACATGAGATTAAACAACATTTTTATGGTGTTACGTACGGAAGAATTTAAGTTTTGCTTAGAAAAGTTTCATTTTTGATTTAAAAGATTTTGTTTTTAGAGTATAAGTTTAATTTTTATCAGGGCCCTAAAGAGGATATTTGGGACCGGAGGAGGAAAACTTTATGAGCCCCCAAAAACATGAAAATCGTATTTTTTATTCAATATACTATCCAGAATTTATTTGTGACAGGGGTTGTATAATACTGGAAAAGCTAATTTTGAGAGCAGAGCGATCGAAAAAATATTTTTAAGTGTCTTTCAGCAGATTTTCCATAAAAATCTACTCGTTTTTCTCTTCTATTTTTTTTTAGAATACCAGGCCCGTGGGAATCCCATCCCCCTCCTTCATCAGGCCTGATTTTTATTTCAAAAAGTTCATTTTTAGGGTCTTTTGAGAATTTTGGTTTTGAAAGTTCCACCTTGAATACAGAGTTTGAAAATTTCTATGATATTACGTCGGGTGATGAAATTAAGGAGGTACCTATCGCAATTCTCAAAGTTTCATTTTCAGGGTATTTTGGGACATTTGAGGGTTTGCTACTTGTAATTCATTGTGGAATACCTTGTTGTGAGAGATATTCACACTAGAAGGTCTTCAACAGTATTTTGCGTGTTCTGCCACTTCATACGATTAAGTATGAGAGAGCCAAATCCTCGGCAAACCCTGGCGATTTTTGAGCCGGTTCTGAGAGTTTATATACAGGATTTGGTACACGCACACAGACACACATGCATACGTATATGTATGTAATTATGTCATGCGTTACGTCGTTTCTTGTCTCCGTTGAGGTGATAAGAAACGACGCAGTGCGTTTGGTACCGGGTCGTGACATTACCGAGATTGTTATCTGGTAATTGATCTCAGCCCGTACAATGTATCTTACCTGTACGTACGTACAGGTACGAACATACAAACGCACCAGTGTAAATTCGTTTAACGTCATAAAGACGATTATTGCCAGCCTTTGGGCGGCAACTGTCATTGAGGGGTGCGAGCCCCTATTACCTCATACGAGTATTGTCCCCACATTCATAAAAACATAACTGTGCTGATATTGAAAAATGTTCATTTTGTTTTACAGTGCCGTCGGAAAGCATATTTCATGAAATTATGTTTAGTTGCTTGAAAAATGTGACACTGGACAGCGCGTATCTAGAAAAAAATTGTGGAAGGGGTCAAAATTTACGGAAAACAAGGGTAAACTCGGAAAAAATATTTTTCAACAAGGAAAAGAGAGAGGTTGCAAAATGTTAAGAAGAGAAATCGTAGTAGCTATGAATATTTCTTTGGTTAAATAAAAACGTAAAAAAAATTCGAAAAAACGAAAGAAGGTAACAAGTTTTTCGAAGAAAAAATTTTTTACACGTAAATGATCATAGGGTATAGGACTACGACTATACACACAGATACTTACACTAGAAATTAATGTAGTTTGAATGTATCACTTATAATGTTATCTTTAAACGCGGTGCGAATGCCGAACAGTTTGCGAAGGTTTCGACTCTCAAGTCTGCCCCCATCAGCATAAACAATTGTTATGAAAGCGTGAAAATGAGAAAGCTAAAATAAAAAAAACTCTATCGCAGCAAGATACGCTACAAATTTATGTTTTCTGAAATAAAAAAAACTATAGGTAAATAAATAAATAAATGAAAATAAAAAAATATATAGGGCAGCACCGCTAGAAAATCCAGTAGGCCATTTTAATTCACTCGATTAAATTTTATTTAAAATGAATAAATAAAGAGCTATCAGCTATGAAATATTTTGAATGGTTATAAATTTATATCACACATATCATCCGTCACTGAATGGAAAATTGCGATAACTAAACTTCAAGGTTATTACGAAAAACTAACCATATAGTTATCGATATCTGACGAATGTATCGATCTATCGATGATTCATTGTAGGCTTTAAGTAAAAAGATTACAAAAAACTGTATCGGTGGTTATCAGTATCTCTTACAAAAATATCGCGTTTATAGATGTTTTATCCCTAAAAACCGATTATCCAGAAATTTTTTGTTTTCCAGTTTTTTCGAAAACTACTAAACTACGTGCCAAACTACATCAGACATGGTCCCATATGAAGAGATCCTTACGTGAGAATTTCAGCCGTACCTATCCGTTTCGAAGCTTTCTCAAGTCGCGAACACACAATTGTTTTCAGAAATTTTCTTCGCCAAACTTCTATCCGACTTCAGTACAACAACATAAAGATAATCTATTGTCAAAATTTCACCTCAATCCCTTTTTTCGTTTTTTCATTTTCTCAAAATCTTGAAAAATCTTTTCCATTAATTTGTTGTTTTCCAATTTTCTCTGAAACTAAAGAACCGATAGGAATAAAACTTTTTTCAGACCTGCTCGTACATACGAAGCTTATCTCTCGTGAAAATTTTAGCCCCACCTATCTGTTTTGTAGTTTTCTCATCACTGTGAACACAAAATTTGGGTGGTATATGACTAATTATTTTTAGTAAATAAAAAAAATTACCGTCAAATAATAGGAGGATGGTAACAATCTTTTTGTTTCCTCAAGAAACGGATAATTTTCATCATCCCCACCCCCAACCTTTTTATGAGGTCAATTAAAATACCTAATTTACAAGAAAACTGATTAAAAATCGAAAGTACATACTTGGCATAGCTAAAAATTAGGTACGTTTGAAATGAGGTGTACGCAAGTTTAATAAATGATTGCTTAGCAAATAAAATAAAAGCAAGCCTGCTTTCCGACCGCTTACTGTGGTTCATCTGGAAATGTCTGTACCAAAATTGGTGCCTATAATTTCATAAAAATGACGCATTTTCTATTCATTTAAGGTACAAAAATACAACATGAAAAGATGTACCGGACGCACCATCCGGAAAATCTTGACCAAAAACAATAAGTCTCATCCTCGTCAAGATCTGAATAAGTGTATCAAATTTCATGACCATTGGATGAAAATTGCAACCTGAACCGTGTTTCATAGAATTATGTGTATATAATTATAATAATATACTTCTCTATATGTGTATAATATACCCATATAAATTTCAGCTAACACTGCGTAGTTTCGTGAGGTCATGAAACGAAAAATGAACCTACCCTTACCTTGGAGTTATATAATATTAAATCAATTTTAATAAATAGATTTTATTCGAAAACCTACATAAAAATTAGGCCAACTTCAAATTCAGATAGGTAACGTTTTAAATCACCAGAATTTCAAAGGATATTTTTGTATCGAAGTGATGCATCAAAAATATTATTTATACCATGGTTTATTTGTTTATTTATGTATTCATTTAATTTGTTTTTTTTTTTTTTTTTTTTATCCATTCCAATGGTTTGAAGAGCTTTGCAAGATTGAGAATTTTCGAAAGGTATGCAAGTTGAAATTAATTTTTTTTTTTTTTAACTACTTTAGAACGAAGGAATAACCAGTCCAGTTTCTGAGAAAGGCAATCAAAGTACAATATAATTTTTTTTTTTTTCATAGTAATAAATACCACGTTCCATTTTTCACATAAAAATTCTAGGCACATTAGGGTCGGTGCTGTGCTAGCGCCAGGCTTGCTTCACTCATTGTTTAAACTCCAGATGTTTGCTTGTTTAAGGACAGTTTAAACTCACTATTTTATTCTCTTTAACTTAACACTTTAAACGCTGAGTAGAGGGAAAAACTGTACTGTGGTTTATACTGTTTCTCTTTATTTATTCTCTAAAAGTTTAAATTTCCCTGCTTTAAATATTAAAATAGAATAAAGAAAGTGAGTTTAAACAGTCCTTTAATGTATACCGGAGCCGTAAAATTTTTAATAACATTCCTATGGTAAACAATATTAGTATGAATTGTAAATAAAATTTTTTGCTGATCTTACGTGTTAGAGTAATGGTGATGTGTATAAAACTAAAAAAATAAAAATTTTGTGGTTAAGATAAATCTTACTTCATAACTTCGATCACACTGGACCGAATTTAATGGTCATAAATTCATAGTATCATGAATATTTTAATGTGTGTTTAAAACCCTCAATCAGCATTGTACATCAATTAGATCCTGAGATATGGCTGTTAGAGTAGCAGGAATGCATGTAAAAAGCAATACACATTATGAGGTTGAGATGTTACCTCATAACTTCCCACAAACTAAACTGATTTCAATGACTCAGGGTTCACAATAATAAGTATAGCTCAATGTACTGAGAGTTTTAAGCTCTTATCCGACTCTGTAGGTCTATTAGATCATAAGATATAGCTGCTCAACTTTTCAGTTAATTTTTATCAAGAATACCAGCTAACTTAAAATCCGATTGCTAGACTTCATCCAAAATTCATTTAATTCAGTTCCAAGTGAAGAAATTCGCACTCTGAATTTTAGCAAAGTCATTAAAATTGAATTATATTTGAACTCATTATTGATATAATTTTTTGTTCCTGTTGACTGCATCCATATCTTCACCCTTCCGGAACTCCTTCAACACCAACGATGAAAAATGTAAAACAATGACGCAAAATTATTATAACTCAGGATATTGCCCTCGTCCCAGGGTTAACATTAACATATCTTTTTCTGTCAACTGAAACAAAATTTCTTTGCAGAGAAGATAAATGTAGATAAAAACACGAAAGGGAGTTATCAATGAATTAGGCAGGAGCCATGAAAAATAAAAAACCTCTATCAACCACACAATACAGTTAAAACTAAAAAAAATTAAGAAAATGAAAAAAAATCGAGCCATCTGTGTTTGCGATGGCTAAAAAGTGTTTCTGTAACATCTAACCGAAAAATACATTTTTAATGCCTCTTGACTGAACAAAGGGTAGAGAATTTTAATACAACGCGAAAAAACATTGCTGAGCGCATGCACACTTTCGAGTTGACTTTCACTCACGGCTCGATCATTTCTCAGTTTTCTGTTTTCTTCTGAAGTAAAATTAATAAGTTAATTATTTGGTTCGAAAAAAACAAATTTTTGCTGCTTTTCTTGCGGGAGGAGAGTGTTGCAAAAAATAAGTGTGTTACAAGCGTGGAAAGTAGCATGAGCCAAATCGTATCAAAATCACCTATCTTTTTGCATTGGCTGGGGAGAGAAGAAAAGATACAGATGCACATAATAAAACTGTGCAATAATGAGAATCAGAATCAGATTAGGTGTTTATACTCGGCGCGAAATAAGTTGAGCTCAGAAGTAGACAGGCAATATGACATATAAAGGTTTAATGGCTAATGAGAAACAACATTGCATTTGGTGCGCTTCAACTATCAGAACTCACCTTACTTATCGCAGAGTATAAGTTATTTCGTAAAGTAAACAAAAAATATGGTCGTGCAGACAAGTGTGGTTATTGTTTATGACGTCAGGCACATCTTAGCGTAGACAAAATATAGTTAGACAACTTCAATTAAAACTGAGTTCACAGTTGAATCTTAGTATTAATTTTGACATTGAGAAGTATCAAAAAACATTAAAAATTTATTTTTAATTACCTAAAATAACTAAATGAACTTTCATGATGAGAAGCGTATGAAGTAAAGGTACAGCTAACAGCTACAATCATCTCTAGAAATCACCGAGTCAGGTCAGGAGATTTAGCACTTTATGAGAAACGGTTTTTTCGATTTCTACACAGGAAAATCGAACAGCTTCTTCAACAAACTAGTTCTACACCTTTTTCCTCACCAGTTTTTTCATGAATTTCTTCCACTTTCTGTCGTTCAACTTTTTTGCTAAATTTAACAAAATTATTCTTCTTCGTTCATTTGCAAATATTTTCATTCAATTTTTTTTTCCCCAAAAATACTGAATTTTTCAACAGCGTAGATTAGTGAGTTGAGTGATCGGGTCGGATCATAGACCAAATGACCCACCATTTATAGCCAATGAAAGTGAATCAAAAGTAAGAACAATTCATGAGATTTGATGATAACTCACTGCTTATCTTTGAAATTCATGGTTAAAAATTCGAGAGAATAAACAACTAAACAAGTCAAAATCGAAACAACGGTTTTAATTTTAGGTACTATGTTAATCAGTCAAAAAATTATACGATAACATGAGCTAAAGTAGTCACTTTTGCGACTACTAATATTTTCATTTCCAACAAAACGTTTTCGTTTAGTATCAAAAAAATTTGACCGAAGAAAATATCACAGTGGTAGGTGCGTACAAAACCGTTGGTTTGCTATATTAACCACTCCAAGTACAAATGCGAACAACAAAAAGGTGAAAAATGTTCTCAAATACAAACACAATTTAAACCGAGTTAAGCGCTAGTCCTTAAACGGTAATGATGGAGGCAGATCTTAAATGCAGAAGCGAAGTCGTTTACCAACGATTAGATGAATAGATTCAGTACCGGTAAAGTTTAATATTCATCCGAACTTTCGAATAGCACAAACGGCGGAAGTTGCGAACATTTCTAAAATTGAGATTTGAACCGAATTTCTACTCGGAACCAGATCGTTTAAACGAAATACGATGTATATTCGTGGGGCATAACTCCTCGTCTTGGGTAAAACTTATGATTCAGAGAGCGTCCCAGTAAATTCGTAATCGACGACGAGTAAATGTCGGCGAAACGAAACAATCGTCGAGAAAAATAGGTCGGATTTTGATGAGTACGAAAAACGCTGCCAAATTGCTTGTTAAACAAACTTTTAGTCAATATTCTAGAGCGAAAAAAAAAATAAAAAATAAAAAAAACACAAATATAATCATTTTACGATAATACCTCGGTGCAGTATAATTACGATCGAAAACATACCCTAGTTTATCACATTCTTGTTTCCAGTGCGCCAAGTGAACTTCAGCGTTTGGTAAATCACTATCTTGCTGGTCTTCGATTAATTGCATTAGCATCTGTAGCCAGTTTACAGCTCTCTTAAATTCATCTGTGTTGAGCGTTTCAATTTCATGCTAGAAATAAACGCATAAAACATAAATAGAACAGAAAGAAGCAACAATATTTTATTAGATAACCATTGCTCGACAAATCGGATAAAAATTGGAATTTTTTAATCGCTAAAGTTGGGTCTCTTATCATAAAATCATGCATTAAGTACACGTCGAAAATAATGAGAAATTGATAATATTTTACAAATTCGAGAAACGAATTTGCCACGATGAAGATAACGCGTTTCAACCATAGGCTCATAGCGTAATGCATCACCCATGAAAACTAGACACGTAAATTATTCAAAACAAAAATAATATTGAACTTTTACGCAGTATTAAATGATACTTTGCTATACCCAATAATTAATGTCATTATGTGAATAAAATTTAAGTAGTAAAAGAAAAAAAAAAATCACGAACCAAACTAAAAGAATTTGAGCGAAAAATTCGACTGCCAAGAGTTTTTTTAGATAGTAGCACATAATTGTGGTGCTCTAAAATTCAACAGAAAACACTTGCATCATTCCCTTCGTACGCAAACGTTTAATCATTTGAGTTCAAAAATTAAAATTATAAAATTTAAACCGAAATTTTAGGGATCCCAAAAGAATACAAATTTAAAGGAACGCAAAAAAATTTTGTTTTAAGACCACGAACGACTTGTAAAATATTTATATGGAGTGAAATACTTAAAAATTCAAACCAATTCTTTCACAAACTTTGTTTTTTTCCTACACTTTATTCCGATGAGGGGTTTATTTTACGTAAATTTGAACTTTAATCAAATAGATTTTTTGTGATAACCCCAAATGGATCGATTTAACTTGTCGTCAATATCATTACGCGATTTTAAACGAGAATTAAAGAAAAATTCAACTTAATATTTTGCAACAATAGCACCGAATATAATGCCGAGATAATTTGAATCGACTTTGAGTCCTACGAGGTGGAGTGATGTGGTGAAAACTCCTACAATCGAAAGACTGAAGGTTTCAAATCAACGGCCGTTATATTCCCGACCCATAATGGCATTGCCTCTTTCTCTCGTGCCCGCACTAATATCAATTATCTCCACACGCTCTTGGATACAATGGCTACATTATCAGAGCTCAATAAAGAAACTATAGAAAAAAAGTGAAATTAATACCGATAACTCATCAATAATAGCACCAGTCCTCCATCCATGCTGCAAAGTAACATCAGCCAAGTCGGTGTAAGGATGATCTCCGAAGTACAAAACTTCAGGACCTTTCCAGCCAGTTATTTCCAATAAGTTATTTATAGTTCCCTAAAAAAATAAAGAAAAACGTGATGGTTTTGTAATTTTATTCGGCAGTGACGTGCGTAAGTAAATTAAATTAGTCGTAGAAAACGCCAAAACAAACTTGAATCATCGAAAAAATCGCAAAAATTGAAATTTTAGCAGTGACTCGATAAAATACACAATCCTCATTAAAATTATCGTTTGAATTTAACAGTATTTTATTAAAGATGCTCAACTCGCAATTTTTCATCAATTTTTAAATATTATTTTCTCACGACAAGTGGAATAGTTCCATCAGTTATTTCAAGTAAAACTAACATTTTTGATCATGAATAATAAATAGATGAATTTTATTAAAAAAAATTAACAAGAACTCCTAAATCCTCAATGCATGGAATTACTTTTTTTACAAGAATAATAATGCGAGCTGAAAATCCATTCAGGTAGACCACATCTCTTGATATTCCTAATAATTAAGAAACTTTTCGAAAATACAACCAAAACAGAGAAATTAAGGAAAATACTATACCTGATAGTAGACTCGTCCTTTCGATAGGGTTGTTACTCTATCCCACAAATTCGTATGCGTGTTCTTATCATAAATTCGCAAAGGACAAGATTCGTCGGTGAAAAATTTAGGTTTTCGGGCTTCCACAATAATGACGTTGAAATAGTTTTCCCAAGAATCGCCTAATAATACTTTCATTCCTTTATCCCTGAAAATTATTTTTCCATGTAAAGAACTTTGACTCTGGAGAAATGAAAATTACTCCAACAAATCAATTACTAGCTGCTTACACAAAACGATAAGGACTATTGGTGATGAGAAATAATTGTTTTTTGGCTCCGATTAGACGTTTGAAAAACTCTTCCAGACCAGGATTCTTTTCAAGGTATTTCAAGGTATCATCGCCAACCATATAATGCATCTTCTCGTGACTCAATCGAATGGCATTCTGAAAAATCAAAAATTAGAGCATCGAATAAAAAGAAACAGATAAATCAACAAAATAAAAGAAGTCCCAAATATCATTGAGAATTCGTGTTTTTCAATGCTAAATTGAGAACGATGGGCGGAAAAAGAGCAACTCCTTGAGTCTAAAAAATTAAAAAACGCAATTTTTCGTTATTCATTAAAGTATAATTCACTCCAGCACAGTAGCGGCTCATGCATGAGTGGACACAAACATATATAACTCCCAAACTAAGAATTTGAGTATTCAATGACTCAAAATATTTATTTAAAAAAACTATGATACCGGTTCATTAAACCAGTGGTGGATCCTGAGCGTCATTCGGGGGGAGAAGAAATGACAAATTTTTTTTTGCTCTTCAACGAATTTTTAACGGTTTTTATCTGAATTCTGTGGCCATACTTTCATTTTTTCTTTTTTTTTTAGCGTTTGGAATTTCTCATTTTTCCTCCTGGATCCGACACTGCACTGAACTAATACATGTACCTACTAATCCAGTATAAAACACTCAAAATGCTCATCGGCACAAAATGAATTACATATTTATCCACACGAAAAATGCATAAAATGGTATAAAAACACAAACTATATGCGCTCCACACCACCGAATGTATAAAATTAATCTCTAAATAATTATTAACAATTATGAAAATGTATTTTCAATTTTTCAATTTTTCTTTTACTATTATTTTCTTTGTGTTAATTCACGCGCCACTACAGCCAAGGTACACCATTCCAAACAATACTCAATTTCCATCCAAAGATAATTAGTCAAATAAGAAATAATGCAAAATTTTGATTCAACAAAATATATAATTATACCTACACATAGTAGAGAAGACAAAATGAACATCCACGAAACATGAGCGATTCAATTAAAGAATACAGAAAGGAACTCGGTCCATTACTTGTCAAAAGGAATGGTAAGAAAAATTTTCCAGAAAAGTTAAAATTGGGAAGTGGAGGCTTCACAAGGAGCGCTAAATTCGCTTCATAGTATTACAGGATGAAAAATGAAAACAGGACGATGTATTTTTCCATAGGAACAGAAAAAAGTTACAATTGAATTTTTGAGAATTTTAAAGACTCTATCATGGATGATCACTAATTTTTAGAGGATAATCTTTAAATCCTACCCCATTGTAACGATAAAAACTAACTTTTAAAAGAAATTTTGGCATTACAAGATCAATACATTTATACCTATTTTCATCCATTATCTTATTTTTGGTCAGTTATTATTTTCGCCACCAGAGTACGTATCTTCTACCTCTACTTTCCAATTGCTTTCTTAGGACAACATGCATCTATCTTATATATATAAAAGCCACTTCTGTAACGTTATCACGTGATCATAGTTACTGATATATTGGCAGTTTTGGCTATGCGTATATTTGAGTCCAACTCGAAATCATTTTTTTCTTCATATCATACTTGATCATAATATTAATTTATGTAAATTTGTGTGAATTATTGCTGCTTACCAGCAATGGATACTTTCTAGTTTCAAAATAAAATACAGTTTCTTGTCAATCATCTAATGAATACGGCAAAACGAATGATACAACATTACAAGAAAGAAATAGTTATTGTTACCTTACATATAAATTAACCCATTCAAGGATTCTTCATTTTAAAAGAAGGACAGTATAATTTTTTCCATGTTAAAATATTAGCAAAATTTACTTTTGCCACACTTAAAAATCATAAAAATACGCCATCATTTCTTACATCGAAATTCGCCATTTTTAAATCGAAAAATGGTGTATCTAAGTATACATAAGACCATCACGAAAGGAGAAACTTGGTGTTCAACAAAATGTTAATGATTTAAGCTAATCAATGAAATTAAAAAATAAAAATTATGAACTTCATTTTTGACAGAAACAATAAATTCGTTCATTTGATAAGATCTCTATTAATTACTAGAAATGTAAAGTTTATTCAAAAATAGTTTTTTTGAATTTCCCCATATTCAGTAGCTAAATAAAATCCTCACAAAAGTAATTTCACTATCCATTTTGAAGATAACACTATTAATATAAAAGGGTCAAAGTAGTAAAAGTTAAACATGGAGTAAATAAGCCAAAACTACATATTTTAATTCATTTGATTCTCTATAATCATCGTATAAAGATAAGTAAATTCAAACCTTTTTCTAGCCAATTTACAAAATTAAACCAACTTTTGGCCAACAGTGAAAATCTGAATCTATTCAAAACAAAATATCGCACCCTCGAAAGAATTGCGAAAACTTAGTAATAAAAACCAATTTTTTGGAAACTAATTTTTTTTTTTATCTTAAACGGTCACATATAACAAACGAATTTTCAGCGAGAACACTCACCAAAAATTCATTTTTTTGCATTCTACAATATTAGTGGGGGAGACACAAACCATGCCAGAAGCTTTCATTGGTATTATGGACAGATATCTCAAACGAATTAATATGAGAAAAGGCGGTCATTCGCCTGGAAAAAACAAAAACACTGTTAATGTCAGGAAAAGAAGAAAAATTCACGAGTAAAAAACCACTCAGTTCAAAAACGGATATTGATTCGTATTGTTCTCACATAGGTACCTACCTTAATATCTTGAAACAGTATCTCAGGATGGTAGTGGATATTACTTTGCTCGAAATATTCTGTAATGTTGCATAGCAGACTCATTTCTGGAACAGCGAATTTATCTGCTAACTGAGTCATTTTGGCCGAGGAATGCTGAAAGCAAACAGTTTCGAATCAATCTTGAATAAATTTGGCGGAGGATCAACTAGGAGTCATGACTGAACTCTAACATAGTAGTGAAGTTACGTTCAAAAAGGTTGAAATCAGTTCTGGTGAAATTTGTGAGAATTTTTAAAACGAAAACGATCGACAATATTCGTTATTAACACCTTCGTATTGATACATCACCGAAACAAAGTTTTAGTAATTCTGAAAAGTTCCCAAGTAAATAGCTCGAAAAGGGGTCCTTTAATAACTGAAGTTTAAATTATTTAAAAATTACAAACAAACATAATTACTTATATGGGAGAAAATTTCACCGAATTACATAAGAAGTGTTTATTTTTATTACAATAACAACTACAGGCAATGCAGTGGCAGAAACCATATAGAACATATTTATTTTCTAGAAGGAATTTTTCAATCATCAACTGGGGTTTGTCAGATAGAATAAATAATTAAAAATTACCTTTTGATGTTCGCCATCGAGGTACTTGAGTGGTATTTTTCTCGTTTTGTACAGATTCAATACTTCATTTTCTTGGACTTTAGTCAGTCCTTTATAGACACTTCGAAGATCAAGTTGTAAAAATGAATCTAGTTTCATTAACAGTCCTTTTTCGATATCGTAATGCAAGCCACGGACAGCAAATCCGGGATCATATTTCAACTCGGAGATACCTGGTGGATACTATAAAAATTTTTTTCTTCATGCAAAAATATTTAACAGCGGGAAATTTAGGAAAGATAAGTACAATAAATAAACGGTAGAGAACTACTTACCTTGTACTTATCGATCAGAATATTTTTACCCAAATTATACAGAGTGTATCCCATGGCTGGCTTATAACAAGCCAACGTGTAATCGTAATCAAATCCATATACTTCTATTTCTCGTAAATCCAACTGATTGCAAGCAAACACACCTTTAACGTCTACATCAGGTGGTAGTTTTTTGGCTGCGAAAAAACACAATTATCTAGCTAAAATTTACCGACAACGTGACAATTCACTCTCACTATTTAAATAAAAAAAACGAAAACTCACATTCACATAATTGTTTAGTTTTCATGTAACATTCATCCAGAGTTTCATAGGTAACATTTGTCCGACAAATTGACTTAAAAAGGGCCCGGAAAAGTTTCATCTGCCTGCTCTTGATGGTAGCATGGAACGAAATGAATTTCCCGGCTAAAACCGACAACATGTTGTCCCGTATTTACCTAAGTGAGATTACTACAGTTACTGATAAACTTTTTAAAGTCAAGCGACACCAACAAATTCAAGGTTACCTTATCCCGATAAATTTCAGGGAAGAACGTTCGACGGTTCGAGACTGACCGATTCCGTGGATCGAACAGTTAAAAACAACTTATATTTTAATAATTTTTTGTTCCTAAACGAATTTTCTCGTTGAATTTTGAAACTTAAAGGTCCAATTTCAGAAATGTCTAATTGGCAAATCGAATTCGAAAAATTTCTAAAAACACTAACTCGAAGGTTTTATACTGCTGTCCGAAGCTGAACTCTGGAGACGGAAATTCCGAAACTCGGGAAATCCGGATAAATGCGGGAGCAGGATAGAAGAACCTGGTTATCAACTGTTTTAGTATCTAACGGCTGTTATCAATATCAATTTCGACAGTGTTACTACTTACTAGAATTAAAAAAGATTATTTTTGTGTTTTCAAAACGGAAACTTTGAATTTACTTTTCCGAGTCTGTAAAGCTGGGTCCAGATTACCGTAACAAATATTCGCGAACGTTACTGCAACGTTCACGAATTTTTTGCTCAAACTCCTTGCGTGTTTTAATTCAGTCATGTTCCATGAATGTTTGTGCGCGCATCTGTTTTCTTTCTCTTATAGTCTTTCTATGGGCGCATTTGTCAAAGTTCTGGTTAGGTTAAAATTCCATCCAGATTGCAACAGCCTGTTTACGCGAATCTCTTTAATGTACCGACAATAATCGGAACATTTCTGCTCGCGCGCAAAGTTGCGCATGTGAGCACAAATTTCTATCCACATTAGTCGTCAGCAACATTTGCGCATGTTGCTGCAACGTTGCAGCAACGTTTTGTTGTGGTAATGTGGACCCAGCTTTATAGTGTAATCCCGAGCTAAATAATGAATTTTTTTCTCCTTCACAAATGACTGAATAACACTTACGAAAATTTTATTTCGAGAGTTTAGGCTGGTATTCATAGTCAATACTTGTGTTCATTGTTTACTAACCTAGGTACTTGTAAGTTTAAAACTTGCCTTTCTCAGCTATATTTCTCAACAAAATTAAGTTTTTTTCACAGCTTTTCTATAGTTTGTCACAACTCACAAGGAAGCACAAGGATACTATGTTTCTCAACTAAACTATTTTCTTTAAAACTCATCCTTTGTTTAAAAACAGACTCTTGGGCAGAGCCGGCCGCAGGATTTCCTCAAGGGGGTTTTCTGTTTTTTGTTACCCGAGTGTAAATTCAAATTTTTATTTTATTTTATGAGCTCCAGCTTCTTGAAAGTCGTACCTTGGGATTTTTTCAAAAGATTTTCTTCTCAGATATGGACCCTCTCTCCCTCCTTGTAAGACAAATTATTTAAAAAGTTTGAAAATGAAAATTGAACAGGTTAAAAATAGATGAAGAAAGTAATTATTTTTATCCTGACCTCCACGTTCAGGATATTGTTTATGAAACATGACGAGAACTTTGTCTCACATTGAATGTCAACCAAAATATTTTTCCGTATAGTAGACGAAAGTCTCAACTAAAAATTGATTTTGATTTTCTTTGTTTGAAACGCATATCAATAAGAAGAAAATTATATACAACAATGACACATGCATGCGCGCGCGCACACACACACACACACACACACACACACACACACATCCTCCCTTTGTAAATCTTTGAGAAAGTATGAATTCTAAATAGCAAAATACATACCGGAATCTGAACTACTATACAGTGCAATAAAAAATAAAATCAATCTATATGTACCTAACAAAAATCAACTAGCCGCACTTTGCAAAAAAAAAAAAAAAAAAAAAAATTATTATGAGATGCGATATATCTACAGCCAAATGAATTCTCTCAGCCAGTTACAACTGTGAAATTTGTTATAGGCTATCGTTTCTAATTAATTAGGTATAGAAAATTTCTGATAGCATCATTACATAAAATGTAGATATCTGGGTCTATATCGTCCACAGATTTCGGGTCATAGGTGCGGATATTGTCTGTTTTACATTATTAAACGAGTTTTGTATAATAGTATGAATTGGAATGTAACCGTAGGTACTTACCCTGGAATTTTATTTGTCGGCCATTTCCTAAGCACTGCCAGCAAGTTTGTAAGAACCAGTCGAGACAGCGAATCGAAAAATTTACCTGCTCCAAAAGAGAAAGAGAGAAAAAGAAAATATTTTTTGTAGGCTAAATATATGCCACTCGTGCGAAGTCTGATGAAAAACTTTATAACTGATTTTTTCATTCACTAGCAATTAATATCATCACGGTATCGTTATTACAACATCAATCTGCATGAAAATCACTTGAAGAACATAATCGAAAAAATAAATAAATTATAGGTAGCCAACTCGATTTGTACAAATATTGTACTGGTATTCATTCGTGATACACCTCTTATACCGATTTTGAAGTATTTCTCATTGATTTCTGCATGATGCCAGCAAGTCTTCTCGGTACAGTCTAAAGCACGATTTCATGATATTTTTGAGTGGAAATTTAAGAGAATTTTTTGTCTGAAATAAACAGTAAAATTCTAGTGTAGCAAGCTTCGCTAGAAAAAGTAGATTTTTGAGAAAAAGAATTATGAATTTTGGCGGTCACATTAATTGTCTGTAAATTTATACACAATGTAAAACTTAAAAGCATTATTTCTTGAAAAAATTAAAAATTAAATAAGATGATCAAGTACGGTACATGATTGTATACCTAATTTAAAATAACACCAAAGAAATATAGTAAAGTTATGAAATAAAAAAATAAATAAAACATGAACATGTGGTTAATTTTTGTCACGCAAATTAGAAAAAAAATAGGAAATAAAAACCTTACCGGAAGTACCGTCCGGCCAATCCGCACAAAAATCAATAAGTTCGATCCCTGGCTTAGTATAAATGAATCGACAAAAATTACGACCTATACCGTGGGAATAAGAAATTGACTTATGTATCTATCTATTTATCTATCTACATATATACATGAATTTGAGTTATTGATGTCAAAATTTTCCTCAGGTCATGAAACGAAAAACGTACCCATCTCCAACGCTGGGGGCTAATACCACACCAAGCGTGATCGGCAGATTGTCTAAAGAAAATTTACTCAAAAATCATGTAATACCTGTAGTGGCAGAGACACTACGGGTTTGGTACTTATATATTAATGTTCGTTTTACGTCCAAAGGACTATAAAAATATCGTCGTCACACTCCTTTCACGCACCTCTGTTCCCTCCTGTCGCGCAACGACGAATGTTGGCGACCTCTTCAGCCCAGTAACTCGTCTACCTACATTTCTTCAGTAGACGAGTTCCCAGCTCGCCCGCCAGGCGCGCATGAGATCGTGGGCTCCGTCCACAATATTGGCGGTGGTGTCCATGGCCAGTCTTCCAAGACTCGCTGCCCTATAGATCTGTAAAAAAGCAGAATAAGTTTCATACACACACAAGTACATACATGTCATTTATTATAAAAGTATAAAAAAACAGAACAAATTGTACTTATAAACTACTGAATAAATATTTACAATATTTACAAAGTCCACAAATCTTTGTATGAAGAAAAAAATTTATGTTTCATGTTTTTCTTCCAGTTGAGAGTCAATTATTGGCTCTCAACTGTGATTTGTGGGCCATCAAATTGCCGGACGCTTCTCTGAGGAATGGATGTTGACAGGTTCAGCGCTTTGTAGGAGTTTCACTGTAAGGAAGAAAAGGTATTAAGTTAGCAATTTTTTATTTAAAATTGTGATAGTTGACAAAGTTATCACAATTCTATTTAGTGTGGATCGCGATCCGCTATCACCTTTATCCGCTTTCCTCGTAGGTAGCCGGACGATAAAGTAAGCATTTGACAAGGTTGACTTGCCTTGTCTTCAAAGATAGCTGAACTCCAATGTTGCCACAAAGCATTGGTGTTTGTAGTAGTGGTTGTGTGTATGAAGTGTATTTACAGATCGAGTTTGGATAGAAGTTAGTCTACGTTTGGGCTAACTTCTGTATCAGTTCTTAGTTCCAAAGGTGCTAAGAACTTTATTGGCCAGCTGACTATTTTAGAGCTGGGCAATCTGACGTCAGTGTGGCGTACTTGGCCATCACGTGACGTCATCAGGTTTACTACAGTGGCTATTTTGTAGATTCCTGGTTTTGTCATAATGTCCAACACGTGGACTACATCTCCAATTTTTGGTTGGAAACCTACCATTTGGTAAGCATTGCTTACACCTTTTGGAACTCCGTCTCTCAGATATGGGAGGTAGAGTCCTTTCCAAGCTGCCCAAAGCTTGGTAAGGTTTATTTTATCAGTTTTCCATAAACCTTGTAAATTTATGGCTGTTATGGTAGTTTCATCTAAAAGTTTGTCTAGGTCCAATGTCAAATTTTGAAAATTTGCATGCATGAAGTGTGCAGGTGTTAGAGTCACTTGCTCAGCTTCATCTGCTGCAGGGCACAGAGGTCTTTCATTCACCATCACTTGTATGTTTTTAAGCGCTGCTTGAAAGTTAAAGCGATGATGAGAGTGTGGACCCATTACACGTTCAAACGCTTGTTTCAAGACTCCAATTAGTCTTTCATAAGATGCACCATACCACGGAGCCTTGGGTGGAGTGAAGTGCCAGGTTATTCCTTTTTGTTGTAACCTGTCACTTATAGTACTGTCTGATGTTATTGCTTCCCAGAATTGGGGTAAGTGGGTTGCCACTAACCTAAACTGGGCAGCATTGTCAGACAGTATTGCCTTTGGTGTTCCACGATCTGCGAAGAACGTTTGGAACACCATCCACATTTCTTGTGTTGTTAATGATGAGACTGATAAGAAGTACACTGCTCTTGTTGATAGACAGGTAAAGATTAACACCCACTTTTTGTAAGTTGGTGTTGTTGGAGTTGCCAAAGGCTTTTTCTTTTTTGGTAGGTATTCGTCAAATACCAAGTATGGACCGAAAACATCCACACCTGTGTAGGTGAAAGGATGAGTGAAAGGTACCAATCTGAAATCTGGCATTTCAGAATGTGTTGGTTGTGCAAAAGGCATTTTATTTGACTTTTTGCACATTACGCATGAATTTTTTAATACTTTTGGAAGTATTCTCATTGCCCTTGGTACAAAGTAAGTTTGATGGAAGGCTGCCATTGTAAACTTAATGCCTGTATGACTATTTAATGTGTGTACATTTAATAGTGTTAATTTTGTTAGGTGTGATTTTGGGTGTAACATTACTGGAGATAGGATATCTTCAGTAAATGGTGTTACAGGAATATAGTTCCTTAATCTTAACAACCCTGATTTGTCAATTGTTATGTGAAATTTTTCGTATGTCACATATTTGGGGGCATTATGTGACCTAAGTTTATTGAAGATTTCAGAAAAGTATTTTTTCTGATCTGCGTAGATGAAGCATAGTAATGCAAATTGATAGTTATTAGGGATTGAAGCCCACGGTGAAACCAACCTGTTTCTGGCAAGTTGTTTTTGTGATAATTTTCTAAGTGCGTTTATGCAATGGTAGAAAATTCTTTTTAGACTTATTAGTGTGTTAAATTTGTCTATATTGATGTTGAATGGTGTGTTCAGTGGTTCGTGGATGAAACTTGTGTAGGGTATTGTTTCTGAAAGATCTGTCTTTTGTTTAGTAGACAGATCTAGTATTTGTTGTGAGTTTATATTGTTTTGAGTTTGTGTAAGATCCTGACTGATTTGGTTGGGATCTTGTACTTGGTCAATTTGTGTAGCAAATGTTTTAACTTCACAAATATAATTAACCGAACTCATTTCTGGATTTTAATTGCCTTTTTAATTTGGCAGGTTGATGACTGTCAAATATTGTGTCTTGATTATTGGGAATCAAGTCTGACAATTTATCCAAAACTTTCAATGTTTCCCTTAAAGTAGAGAAGACTGGTATAGTTTTCTCTTCTTCTGTTAAATCAGGCAGAGACTGAATAATATGTAAGTCAGTCTGTGGCCATGTATCAGGATGTAGAGTTAACCACTGTGGACCTGTCCACCATGTAGTAGTGAACAAGTCTTCCACCATTTCTCCTCTTGAGCCGACATCCGCTGGGTTGTCGGCTGATGGAACGTATCTAAACTGTAGGTTTGGTACAGTTTTTATTTCATTAACCCTATTTAAGACAAATTGTGTTAACACTCTATGTTCTAACAGCCATGTTAGAACGCATTTGCTATCTGACCAAAGATAGGTTGGGCTGTTGTGTAAGTCAAGAGGATTGCGTATATTCTTGACTGCTCTAGCTCCTATGAGTGCCACTAACAATTCCAATTTTGGTATTGTTACCGTTTTCATAGGGGCTATTCGTGATTTTCCTATGACGAATCTGGCTTTAGTTGTACCACTTTCTTCATTATGGAAGCGTAAGAACGCAACCATGGAGAAGGCAGTTTTTGAGGCATCTACAAATATATGTAGTTGACATTTATTTGGGTTGTAAGCACCCGAATAAATTTGTCTTGGTAGGCAGTAAGTTGTGCACTGAGTTAAGTCTTTAAGTAGCTCTGTTGCTATTGGTTGTAGCGTCAGAGGTAAAGACTCATCCCATTTATAATTTTCATTCCAGAGTTGTTTTATGAAAACTCTGGAAGGTATAAATGCTGGGGCAAACCAACCGTGAGGGTCAAAGAATTGTGAAACTGCTCTTAGGAACAGTATCTTTGACCAGTTTGGTACTTGGTCTTTTAATTTTGGTGGACTGATAAAGATGATATCTTTATCCATGTCCCAAGAAGGTCCAAGTACTTTTGTTTGAGGCTTTGTAAGTGCATGTTCAGATGCAAAGTCATTTCGTAATGGGATACAATTTGTTCCCCATTGTGACAACTCCATTGAGATGTCTTTAATTAACTTGTCAGCCTGATTATGCAATTTTAAACCGTCTTTGTAAGTAGGCAATGATGTTACTAAATTGTCAACGTAAATGATATTTGCATGTTTTTTATAAAATTCTGGGTTCACCTGTTGGAAGTGGTGTAACAATACTGCCGCCAATAAAAATGGTGCTGTTACAATTCCAAAAGGTACGCGTTGAAACCGAAATGTTATTATGTTATCTTTTGTTAATGGTTTTGATGGATCTTTAACCCATAAAAACCTTGTTACATCCCGATCATCAGGATGCAATCCTATTTGGTGAAAGGCTTTTTTGATGTTGGCAATAATGGCGAATTTGTCTTTTTGAAAAGACAAAAGTATTTGAAGCAAATCTGGCAACAGATTAGCTCCTTTAAACATACAGTCATTAATGGAATGTTTTGACTGTTTTGTTTTTGCTGACCCATCAAAAACTACCCTGAGCGGTGTGCTTTTTGTTAGATCTAAAATCCCTTTGTGAGGTAAATAATGAATTAGCTCAGGTTTTGATTTTAGATCTACTCTCTCTATCATCTCTAACTCAATTAATAAGTTAAAGTACTCATCATATCTTTTGAAGAATTCGGGCATTTTTTGTAGTTTAGGCAGTTGATGTTCGAGTTTTCTGAAGGATAGATTGTAATTATCCGCCAATGGTGGGGGTAATTTTTATATAACCACCTAATTTGGTATCGGTTATTTACCAATTCTACATTTTTGTAGAAGAGTTGTAAAGTTTTGGCCTCAGCCTGAGCTTCTACCAGATTATTAGACTAGATGCCAATGGCATTCAATCTCCATAAATTCTCAATTTCTTGAGGATTATTAAAGAATACTGGTGTGAAGACTTCATCAACTGCGTTTTTATTCGGGATGATCCCTCCTAACATATGTCTGAACTCAGTCTGTATTATTGTGAGAGTTGGTGAAATGTGATGAATATTTGTTACAAATGACCACATATAATCATTACCTAATAATAGGTCAATTGTATGCTCCTCATCAGTTTTACAAAAATTTATTTTCAAATGCTCAGGGAATTTTTTATAAAATTCTGACAAATTTGGTTGATTCAAATTTTGCGTAATCTTATTTATAGTTTTTGCTGTTATTTGAACCACTATACCACTTGGTGTCACAATTTCAAAGTCCACTAAGCTTGATTTGAAAATATTTGAAGTTTGGTTTTCAACACCTTTAAGTCTTATTATTTCTGTTTCATATCCTTTTAGTTTTAAGGATGTGAAAGCGTAAGACTTAGTTATGAAGGTGTCGACACTACCGCAATCAAAAAATCCCATTATTTTGATTGGTTCTTTTAGATATTGAGAACAAGCATACGACTGAAATACAAGAAAAGTTGAGCTTTTCTTGTGTTTAATAAAATATAAAAAGTACTCACTGCTCACTGGTAAGCACTCCTTTTGATCTGCGCTAAGTTCTGTCAGCATCCTGGCCCTCGCCACTTCATAATCTGTTACATTCTGTTGAACATATGATTTATTAGTATCAAAATCATCATGTTTTGAGACTGTATCAAAATCACATGTTTTCTTACTTAGTGCTTCCTTGCGCTGGCGCAGTTTGTTGTACCAGGCCTCCATGTGCTCCTTGTAAATGGGGTAAGGAGCATTCGGGCACAAGTTGCTGTGATGTTTGACTGATAAGCAGTCAAACCATTTGCAGCAAGCCGAGACCTTCTGCAAACAACTTGTGGTTGTGTGGCAGGTTGCGCATTTGGTGCACAACCTCCTGGCCTGGTACTCGCGTTGACACTGGGGAAGTGTGTTGAAGCGAGGGTTGTAACAGAGAAACAACGGGTGTTTCTCGTTGCAGAACAAACATGATTTCTGCGGGATGGCTGGCATGTTTAGGATATATTTTGGAGTATCCTGAGCGTTCCGCATGTCTTTGTTCTGTTCTCTACATGCTGAAACAGAAGAACGGTTAGGAGACTTTGATGAGTTTCCCTTATTATTGTTTGAGCGCTTGTTAAAATTGTTGGGATTAGATTTATCTTTTCCCTTTGATTGATCGTTACCTTTTGAGAAGGTAGCGGCTATAAATCTTGGACTGCCTTTAGGTTGTCCCTGATTATTTCTCCTAGAATTTGAATTGGGGTTATGCTTTTTGTCAAACATTTCCTCAATTTTTATAAATTCCCTGATTGCCGAAAAGAGATGAGACTTGTCTTTCGTTGCTTTTGAGATGATTTCTGTATGATCTCAGTGGGAATTTTTTAACAGTGACGTTGAACAATTGCTCTTCGTCTACTACTATAGAGACCTGCCAATAACTATCAATCAACACTGCAATTCCATCCATACCATCTTGGATGGATGAAAGTCCGTTTGTAGTGTTCGGAAATTCAGTAATTTGATACATATTTCCGCTCTGACTTTACTTGGGTTCCCAAACCTATCATGTAAAAATTTCAGATATTGTTTGTAGCCAATGTCATCAGGTGCAAAATGTGAAAATTTTTGAACTATATGTTTTGGCATTGCTTGCTGAAGCAATTTAATTTTTTGTGGGACTGCAATGTCCGTACGGAGATGTACGTACATTTTAAATCCCCTAATAAACCCTGGATAGCTAAGAATCGTTCCATCCCAATCATCTATATAATATTTGGGTGCTTTCAGGTTCATAGCTGCTTTTTCCGGGTGAGTATTCGGGTCCAATTCCCAACAACGGGGTATTGGCTCCGGTATATTTTTGTTAACAGGTGGTTCAAAATTGTTCCCTAATATAGGCCTGGGGACCAACTCGGTTACTTAATCATATTGATTTTGATCAACTGCGTTTCTATTGCGAGATACGCAATTGTTATTAACCGGTTCGGGTACAATAGGTATGACAGGAGTGGTGTTGATGGAACAAGCACATATTCGTTTATGTGCTGGTTCATCTACCTCGTCCTGTGAATAGTCCGTACGATTACATTTTTTGTATTTGCACGGGTTGGATAAAGTAAGTTTTTCATTACCTTTTTGGATCGCTGGCTGCACAAACTCATCCTGGAACTGGTCCAGATTGAGCCCATATTCCATCAACATGTTTTACCATGTCGGAAAGGTCTCGCTGGATTCTCTCGATCTCGTTCTCAGTTCGCTCCAGTCGAAGATGGTTGCAAGCTGCTTTAGCGGCGAGGTCCTCCAGTTCTTTTTTCCTGCGCTGCTGCTCCTGCCATTGACGCTCAAGCCATTGCTTTTCCAACCGGTCCCGTTGCAGGCGCTCAGCTTCACATTCCACTTCTTCAGCTTGTTTGTCACTAGGCAAACGCGCTGTTGTTTCCCCACCACCGAGCCCTGCTTGGCTCGACGTTGAGGGAGTTGGTTCCTCGTAAATTTGTTGTGGGGAACCAATCGGCATTGGTGATGGTGTCGGCTGCTGTTGCGGCTGAATTACTGGTGCCATCAGTGGAAATTTTGCTTCAACTTCCCCTTGGTTGGCACGCAATTTGAGGATGTTCGCCCTTGCCAGGAGTATTTTGTTTTTGTCTACTCCTGGTTGTGGATTCATCAGCTGCTCGATGACTTGAGCAATCACCAGCAGCTGTTTTCGGGCCTGAACTAGCGTTAATTCAGGCTCATTGATCATGTTGTTGAGTTCTATTGTATAGAATCCGGCAGTCGTGATCGAATCGAGGTAGATTTTGATCCTTGTTTCGAAACCATCTACCTCCTGCATTGACCCCGTGCTGTAATGTGACTCGTCACTGGATGCTTGTGACGGGTCTGACGCGGCCTTATTTCGGGCATATGCTTCGATCTCCCTTTCAATGTCTTTGTGATGAAGACCGTGTCTACTGGCAATTACTTTTGCCAGTGGAGCATTGGCGAGGACTGGTGACATCTGGGTATTCTGTGGTGCTGGCGGAGTCGTGTTTGGCTCCGGTGTAGGGGCCACCAAATGAGTTGGTGGTGTTTCTGCAGGTGGTGGAGGTGCTGGTGACGAATCCATCGGTGTTTTGTCACGTTGCATTTTACTTTCTGTTAGGTGAAAATATTAAAAATTATTACACTTGGTCGTGTTTTATTTCAATTTTTAATACGTTGCTACATGTATTTTATTTTAGAATTTTAAAATATTTTCAAAGTTTTAATTAAATTTTGAAAATTTTGGTGTGACCCGTGGGCGCAATGAAGGTTTCCCATTACGGGTCACAATTTATTTTTATTTTTTTTTGAACATGGAATATTTTCAAAGTTTTAATTTCAATTTGAAAATTTTGGCGTGACCCGTGTGCGCAATGAAGATTTCCTGTCACGGGTCGCAGTCTATTTTCGTAATTATTAATTATTTTTCAAAGTTTTTGTTTCAATTTTAAAATTTTGGCGTGACCCATGGGTGAAGTGAGGATTTCCCTTCACGGGTTGCAATAGTTGTTGCCAAATTACGAAAATATTTGGTGATGCAGACAAAGAAGAAAAAAAAGTAAAAATTTCTTTGAATAATTTTTGAATTTATTATTTTACTAGTTCATATTCAAAAAAAAATTTTTGCGTGACCCATAAGTGTAATGAAGATTTTTTATCGTAGGTCACATTTATTTTTATGAACATTAAATTATTTTCAAAGTGTTTTATCAATTTTGAAAATTTTGGTATGACCCCTAAGCGCAATGATGGTTAATCATTGCGAGTCATGATATGATTTTTAATGAAACGTCCAAATTAGAAAATATTTCCAAAGTATTTTTATTATTTTGAAAATTTTGGCGTGACCCATGGGCGCAATGATGTTTTATCATCGCGGGTCACGTTCGATTTTTAAAATTTTTGAATTATTTTCAAAGTCTTAAATCAACTTTAAAAATTTTGGCGTGACTTGTGGGCGCAATGAAGCTTTCCCATGATGGGTCGCTATTACCGTTTCAAAGTCTCGATAGGATTTGAAAATTCCATAATTAAAATTGCGAGTTATTCAACATCGACGAACTAACGAATTTTATCATTTTTCATTGCGCCTATTGCCGTATTTCGAATATTAATTTTTCTAGTATTCGAGGTATTTGGAAAAGGAAGATGGCGGTAAAGCGTGATGAAAAATGTAACGCGAGACACTAGTTTAACATAATTAATTATTTACGTTAAATTATTTTTGAGTACGTACAATATTCAAAATTATTGTACGTACTTTTTCAAGTGAAAATTAAATACGAAAAAATATGGTAAACTGTAATGGCATAATTCGAAGACAAGAAGTCTTTAGGATATGACCTCGAAAATTGTTTTTCAGTTTCCGAGGACATTTAATTCATCATGAATTTTATCCCTTTATAGTTCTGAGCATGTTCAAAATTGCTCAGGACTAATGGTACGGCACTTTATTGTCTTCGTAATTCTGAATTTCTGAGAAATTCAAAATTACATTACGTGATCAAATTTTTACACAAGTCGTAAGAAATGAATTTTTAAGACTTACCTTCTGGACTTTGTTGATTTCTCCTTATAGAAGAGGGATGACCAATAGATTCCTCTTCTTTTTTGCAGTGAACTTTAGGTTGGAGCTTCTCCAAAAACTCCGACACTCTTATGTGATTTCAACTTTTTCAGATAAGTTGAGAATTTCCAACGTGGTCGAGAATTGGTAGTTGGTTCTTGATCACACGTACACGATTTTTTATTAATTTTTTCCGAAAAGTTTTTAATGCACTTTTAGGTAGCGCAAATTAATAAAAAACGAAATCCAAAAAACGTAATTAAGATCGCAAACACAATAAGGACGCACAAGATAAAATCAGGATCAATATTACAGAGCATATTATTCGCACTTCACTTCTCTTGAAAAGCAATGAAGTCAACTGCGACGTAATTTCTGTAGATCCTGCCTGATCGTGTTATTGATTCACTCGTTCATTCCCTGCTGGAATGAAGAAGCCTATTTTTTATCTTTGTGTGTGTGTGTGCAGGGTTCTTCCATTGACTTCAAGGGAAGAATCTTTATATTGATTGTGTGTGTGTTGATCATCAACACATACACACTAGCAGATTGTAGATAAGGATTTTTTGTATTGGCCGTATCTACTTTGTATGAACAAAAGACTTTGCTTCTCGTCTTTTTTTTTTGTTTGTTTTTTGCCTGTTGTATTTATTGCTATTTAGACAGCCGATTTTCTAGGAATCCGATGTCATCAGCAGCGTATATACGATACGTATTCGGCAATTGTGAAAGAGGTTGCTGATTTTTTAACCTTTTTCACATTTACGTCTTCTTTAGGGTTGACGTATTTTTTATTGACATCCGTTTTGTCGGGTGTCATCTAATATTTTTTTTGGATAGCAGGTGCCTGAACTCGGCCGTTTTTCCGGTTGGGTTCAATGATGGTATAGGCATGTGTTCTTTTGTGAACGCATATTTGTATTTCTATTGAATTCTTTTATTAAGAATTCAATAGTTTGAAATACTGAGGGCGGCTAAAAATTTTCTCTAAGATAATTTTTAGCCATTTTGTGAAAGTTGACGGCAAATCTTTTTGTCGTGAACAATATATTTATGATTTTAGGCCGATGGAATTTTTATTGCATCGGCTTATAAAGGGCATCTCTAATGGCTATAGAATTATCGAATCATGTATTGATTTGAGAATTTTTTATATATGGGTATTTAGAGACGTATTATTTTGCCAATGGATTTTTTTGTAAAATCTACTGGTATTATAATTTCTATTGCCTATTAGGTTTTCGAAGCAATTTTTGCCTTGAAAAGCATATGTGTAGGTACCATGTATATTAGGTATGTAGAAATATATAATTTAACAACAATATTTCATTGCTAAATTTTTGTAGGCTAGTTAATAAGTACGAAACTTTAGTAGGTTTGTTCTTTTTATTATTTTGAAGAGATCTTAATCATTTCTAAGATCACTTTATCGCAGCTGGTCGAGAGTTATTAGTCCAACTTTTGGCTAAAGGTACATTTTTTGTTTTGAAGATAAAAAAAAAAAACGTATTATTTTATTTAATTGTTCGAAGCTAGTGTATAGTTTTGAAAAAAGTACAGCAAAATTAATTCCTATGATAGGTATCAATTCTGTTTGTGAGTGGAAGCGTAGTAGGCAAAGTCGAGAACAGATTCTATTCAAGGATCTGTTTCCATTTTGCACCCGGAAAAAATTAAAAGTCATTAGAGTTTTAATTTTAGAGTTTGTAATTAGGATCAGATTCTATAAGAAAGGATCTGATTCGTGTATAAAAACTCCCGATGCTCTTGCTACCATTTAGTGGCAGAGACACTACGGGTTTGGTACTTATATATTAATGTTCGTTTTACGTCCAAAGGACTATAAAAATATCGTCGTCACACTCCTTTCACGCACCTCTGTTCTCTCCTGTCGCGCAACGACGAATGTTAGCGACCTCCTCAGCCCAGTAACTCGTCTACCTACATTTCTTCAGTAGACGAGTTCCCAGCTCGCCATGAGATCGTGGGCGGAGTCCACAATAATACCTACATCCAAATAATGGACTATACTTATACGAAACTTTTTACGCTGTGGTGGCGTCATTACCAACAGGTCACTGAAATTGACGGTATTAATGTCTGACACAAAACTGACATCAATTTCCTTGTAAACTTGACTTTCTACTTTTTACCATCGAAAGTTTAATACATTTCTGATGAAAAAAGAATAAGAAATATAAATTTTCTACCACAGATGAACAGAAAACTATGAATGTACATATATTCACTCCACGATATTTTACTGAGAAGTGAAGAAATGGAGTTAAATTTGTCGCGTTGAAATTTCACAACCTCAAATACCTGTATTCCTTTTTACTTTAGCTTGTACCTAGCAAAAATTCATTGCCAAACTGCTGTCGTACTCGTTCCTCCTTCTGACAAACAGTGCCTTTCTTCTTTTTCGGAGATCATAAATAAAATTAATTTCTGTCATTGGCACATGCAGAAGGGCTCAGTGAATGTTTTCGATTTTTTTTCCGTTTGTCCATGATTTTGGTGAGAACAAGTACCTAGGCCACGTACTAAAGGTATTCTGCGAAGTATTTTCACGACCTCTTCACCCCTATGAAGTAAACACAATTCAATTTTATCAGATTTCATTAGAAATAGAAAGTCACGAATCGCATGATCTTAATCAAATGGAATGACGACGGTTATGTGTAATGCCATGAAAATGAGAAGTGGATGAGAACAGTGTATTTTAAAAGTTGACACCTTCTATCGCCCATGCAGTTTCCCTCATGACGATGATCGAGATAATTATTATAAAATTTTTTTCATATAGCTCCGACCTGGTGACTGGGATTCGGTTAAGTAACCGATTTTTTCTTTTATCTGAGCTGGTACACGAATTACGTGCCCATCATTCGAATCTTTTACGCGCCAGCATCAATCACAATATTCACGCTGATAGTAGATCGGAAGTAAGAAAAATACAACACTATATGACGTCCATATTCGTGTAAGTCTACAATTATGTTATTCTCTCCTTTATAGATATATCAGGTATGCTTTTTTTTTTCGTGGATGAAATCTTGTTGAAAAGAAAACTCGTAGAAAAAGATCAACATTCCCTTATCTGCTCAAGACGAAAGTTCATTAACAAAAAATAGATAGTATTATCTTTTTCAATGATATGCTGTCTCTAAAAAGATATGTACCTATATACCTAATAATAATTTTTGGTCAAGTTGATACCACTACCAGTCAGGGCCGGAGGGAAGAAATTCGGGCCCAGGAAGAAACAATTTATGGGATTCCAAAAAAATTGAAAATTGCACCTATTTTCAGGTGCAGTATCAAGGATTTAACATTGGGAGGGGTTTTACAATACTGGAGAAGCCAATTTTGCGGACGGAGCGAGCGATAAAAAATTTTTAAGCGTTTTTCAGCAGATTTTTTTTACTTTTGAGAAAGCCGGGCCCCTAAAAATACTGGACCCGGGAGAATCCCCTTCCCCCTTTATCACCAGGCTTGCTGTCAGTACCTGATCCTATGCCAAACAAACCCTTTTTTCAAGTAAAATGTCAATGTTAAGATTAAAAAATTGTTTTCAACACTTCTTGTTCTGGTCCATTGCCATGAGGCTATAAGCGATTATGCAAAATACCGATAGTAAAGATAGAAAAGGTTTAAGGAAGGCATGTGATCCATTTTTGTGCACAAAACCCTTCATGTCCCAACAAATTCTCATGTCTATCTTATGGAAAGGAAGAAAAATTCAGTATCTCATGAAAGCTACAGCTCCTGCCAGCGCCTTAATATTACACCTCTGAATTATAAATTACCATACAATGATCCGAGGTAAGCACCTTTATGTTACTCGTATATCAATTTGTTATCTCTTTGGCCCACAAATCAAATTTTTGCATTTCCTTTAAATGTAAGGAGAATTATGTATAGTAAGAACGTAGACGCTCTAATCAAGACAAAACCGATAGCTTGACTCAACGTAAACAAGCATACCTTTACTTGTGAGCTGAGTCTGCAAGTGTCGTGAAAGTTGACGTCAACGTTTCCTGAGACTAGTATCATAATTTATAATAATAATAATAATAATAATTTAACCGACCTACGCAAGGTTGTGCCTAAAATCTTAATAAGTAATGACTTGGACTTTTTTAGACGAAATAATGTTTGAAATTAAGAAGTGAAAATTTATTCCGGAATAAGTACTGTGTAATTTATTTAAACTGAAGCTAAACCCCTCTCCATCTAACATTTATCGACCATTCATGTATGGGGGTTATTATACTTTTCTACAAGAACGCGAAGTGAATGATTCTCAACAAATGCAATGTTCGCAGCATTAGCCACAAGCGAGTACTGTGATTGCATGCGTTAAGATTATTCACATCTACGTTGAGTTGCCAACGCTATTTTTTGCAACTCATGCACATGCTCATGAATAATGACTAGGTGATGACTAACTACCTGTGACTAGTTTGACGGGAGGAGCTAAATACTTTCTTAGTGGGAGCAAATACATGTTTTGCTCTTCCTAAGAAATTTTTTCTCCCTGATCAGAAATTCCTCATCATAAGTTTTTATTCTATTCACTACTGCGATTTTAAACTATCCCAATACTGCAGCCAACCTTCCACAACAAAATAATACTTATTTCGCATGAAGCTAAAGCCAAAAATAAATAAATAAAAGCTTATCTTTTAAAAACTCGTTTTTAATGTAAACTTTTTTTAGGTATTTAAAAAAAAAGTATTCAGCATTTGGCGGTATGTGTAGTAAAAATTAATTTGTTATAGTGTGGGGATTATTCAACACTCGTATGAGGATATAGGCTCGACCTATGGATGATAGTCGTCACCTTTGGTGACAAATATTCGTGCCTTGCATGTTAAACAAAACTGCATGTTTGTTTGTACTTGTCTATTTTTGCAGATAGACAAGTTACAAATCTTGGTCCATGACAAATCGAGAGATAACAATCTCGACAATGTCACAAACCGATACAGAGATCCATTCTTCGTACCTTACCATTGCCATAGCAACCGTAAATTATGATGAATAATCTACATAAGTGTGTATGTGTGCGTGTAGGAAGCTGGGTATATAAGACCAGAAAATCTTAGGCTAAATCACCAGTGTTTGCGGAGGTCTTGGCTCCCCTATACTTTATAGGTATTTTGGCATAAACACGCAAATTGTTCTGTTGAACACCCTCTGTTGTTGGTATACTTTCCACGACATAACGTATTCCACATATAGTCTTTCCAATAGGGTCGGAATCCTAGGAGAAGGAAAACAACTATAAATTTCTCACAGATAGTAGCCAAAGGGGAAAAAAACTTTGTGTAAAATCTTGTCTTTTGACTCAAATTCAAATTCAGGTGGATAATTGGGTACCACATACTTCTTGCTGGGTATGCCTTCAGACGTTCGCTGCTACCGACTGAAGCATAGTTCATCAATTCCTTCCACATAAAAACAAGTAAATCTCATAACAATTTTACGAACTTTCTGTAAAAAAAAAAGGTGGTTTGAATTGGTAGGGAGCTTGTTCTTCATGAGCTCTATGTTCGAATAACCATGTAATCTACAGTCTAAAGCTAATGTTTTCATTCATTCTAATACAGATAGATTCTGTTCAAAAATATTGTTTAAAGAAGTTGAGCGAAAGTGCATCAGAAATAGTGAGGCTGGCGTTGAATACCAGATTACCGTGACTGAACACTTTTATTGCGTATTCGAAATTTTTTTTTTCTCATAGAATACCAATGTTTTTTCCAGTTTTTTCTCCCCTTTTTCTGGGAGCCTTGAACGTAAAACCAACGTAACGTGAAATTAATTCGACCATTGTGTATCGTTGATAGAATATAACCTGGTATATTTTTTATATTTACAAATTATACGTAGGTATGTACCTACTGTACTAAAGTTTTGTTTATTTAAACAAAATCCTATTGGCATGAAAATCTTATCACTGGTTAGGTACGAGTAAAAGCTATGATGAAACATTTCGAACAGATTTATAATTATAGAAAATAGAACGCACGGAAGGATGATTAGTTTCAGATTTTTTTCTCATTCATTTTTTTTTCTTTTTCTTTTTTTTTAAATATAGGGTATGTGGTATTTAAGAAGGTTAACATTGATGCGTGAACCTGTTCTAAATCGATAAATAAGTATATGAAAAAAAAAGTGAAGTTAGAATACCTATGCACAAAAGAAGACAAATCAATTTTCTTACTATAGATCTACAAGGCGTTCTTGTTGTTGCGAGTTAAATTAGCGATTACCTCGGTCCAAATTTTATTATTATGGGAACTGTTAACATGAACATCAGAAACGAGAGGATATCAGAAGCAATTGTTACCAGTAAGTATTTCACTGACTGATTAGAAGCAACCACAAAAATATTTAAAACATTTATTTTTCATTCCAAATCACAGCATTATCCATGGAACCTGCAACAGGTACGATAAAAACTAACTATGTACGCTATTCAAGAAAAGCATAACTTTTTTAATTTTTTTTGCAAAAACAAAAAATTTTTTCTTAAAATTTCAGCCTAATAAATGAAGGAAAGCTCCAACCGAAATTTCAACATTCCTACGCCTAAACGTTTCAACGCGACTTCCACCAGAGGTAAATTTACAATTTAGGCACTTATGATAGGAAGGGATCCAGCAAAAACTTTTGACGACATCCTTCCTCAATCAAAAATTAAATAAATAAATAAACGAATCTCATGACATATGCCACATTTCTTCCTTTTAACGCATCAAATAATTTTCGTTTTCTGGTACTCAACGTCATCCCAAAATTTTTACTCGGGACAAGGAAGCTAATGACCCATCTACTGACCCATTTAAAACCACTTCTGACTTCAACACAAAGTATTCATCAGTTTTTATGTTATTGTCGGTGTATGGTAGAACAAGTAGCCCATTTCGCCATGCACGCATACCAAACTGACCTCTCGTCAACGGAAGCTCAAGGCCTATGACTATACTTCTAGAACTGCATTAGGGCAAGGGAGACCACTTTAGGGTAGACAACGCAGTTCCCCTAATTTTCATTCCTTGCGTCAACTACACCATGTCTGAAGCTGGAGAATATCGTGACGATGGCACGCGCTAACTGGTCCTATTTTCTTCTATCCATTTTTTGCCACTCTCACTCCCGATTCATCTTCTCCTTCAGAATATTTGCGGCACAGGAGCACAATCGTCCCCATAGGCATCGGTTCGGCAGTATCAACTATATCAGGTGGCTTTGGGAGAAACACTCTTCACCCATTTCTTCCAGGAACTTCTATGCCTTTTCCTGCTCCTGATCCCAGGCTTGGCACTCGAACAGTAGGCTTCAGTTATCGTCATCATTTCCTACGAACAACATGAACATATTGGGTTTTCTCAGATACCCACCCTAGTGTAAGATATGTTCCAAACTAAACAATTAGACTCGTAGTAACCAAAAATAAGTAACGAGAGTCTGAATGGCTTAGTAGTTAGGTGCTCAACTTCAGTTATAAGGTCGTATGTTTGAGACCAGCTGCAGTCACATTCCCGGCCAAAAATAGCAGTGTGTTTCTGTAAGTCCATTTGATGACTGCAAAATTCAATTTGAAACGTCATAAGCCACCAGATCTCGATCAGAATTGTCTCAACTTACGCTGAAACTCAATTTGGGGGAAAAAATAAGTGACTAATTCCACAATCTATAAGGACCTTTGTAGGTTTTTTGAACGTCTTCTGTTGAACACGAGTTCCTGACTAATTCGATTTCAAATAATTTCTTTTACTCAGTTTTCATTCATGGAATTTTGCTAGAGACTTAAAATGAGCTCAACAGATGACTTACTGTCCGTATACCTACTGGAGCTATTCTCATAACAATTTCAGGAACATATTCGTTACGAAAATTAATATTAAATGGATAATCGATTAATCAACTTCACTAACCCTAATTTTTGGTAATAAACATAGGTTGAGGCGAATTTGGCCGATAGATGAAAACACAAACAAAAACTTTCAGCACATTTTTACAAAAACAAAATTGAGCCCCCTTTGTCATTTTACAAAGATCAGCAGTAGAAACAGATCAAACAATCTGTAATCAATTAGGTCGAGTTTACGGTATGCGCGTACGAAGGGAGCATTAAAAATGAGTTTTATGCGTCCTAATTTGAAATCGAAAAGCTTACATAATTTTGACGTAATGCTTTTTTTTTCTTTTCTTTTCAAGTGGAATTCTTTATGCGCCGTACAAACATCCATGCCATACTTTTTTTTTTCCTTTCAAATACTCAATCGACAAATGTATTCGCCGACACATTAAGACGAGTATATCTCCGGTGTCATCGGTAGGCACTCCGCAAGTGGCACTCATTTGCACCTTTTTTCTACAATTTGTTTTTTTTCTTCTTTTTTTTCTTGAAAGAATAACTTAACAATATTCCTTGTAAATACTCGCGACCAGGTGCGGAAGATACCACGATGACCGTGAACCATTTCCATTTCTACTGGAGAGAAACAGATACACGATGTTCAACAAGCATTCAAACATGAAAGTCTTCATAGACTGGTGAATTTGATAAATTTACTAGAAGCAAATATATGTACGATCAAACAAGATTAATTTTATTTTTTCGTATAGAATGCATCTAAATTATTATCTCTTCCAAGATAACTAGGTACGTATAGGATGTATACTCTGATTAATTTGTTCGTCTTCTTCGAGCCAGACCGCCGAATAATTCGAGAAAAAAAAAATATTCGGAACAAGTAGGGTACCTGGGTAAGTGTAAACGAGTACGTAGACGACGAAAATAAAAAATGAGAATGAGAAAGTTGTTTACCACGTGAATATATTATACGTGTAGGTACCTACTGTTGTTCTTTTGATAACTTGTATGAAATGAAAACGACAATGAGATTTTAAATTTACGATATTCCTAGAAACAGCATCACTATCAAGTCATGCATGGAAAAGGTTGTAATCGAATATTTTACCCATCAATATATTAGCTTATACGGCGTTTCCAGAAATTCGAATATCTAATACGAGTGTAAAATTTGTTGAGAGAAAAAATTTAAAAAAACTGAACGGGCTCAGAAACCACGTTATATAAAAGTGAAAATTGTTGAGAATTTTTTGCTTCAACGAAAAAAGAGAACTTAAGCAAATTAAGAGTGAAAGATGGAGAGGAGAGAGAAACCAGCACTAACCTTCAATCTGTCCCCTTTCCATCTTCCCACTCCAAATTGTTACAATAATTCATTTTGCGAGCATTTCTCACGGCAACATTGAAAATCAACACCACCAAAAAAGTTCCACTTAAAAAATGCTCAGTTTCACAAGGCTATCTCATCAGGTTCAAGTTTAGGCTATATGATCGGATATGAAATTTCGAAGCTGTCAAACGTAATCCCACAGTAGGAATTGACTCTCAAGTACGATTTTTCCATCCTCAGCTAAGATCTCAGTTAGTTTCACTTGCAGAGCGCCCTGAGAGTTAAATAAGATTTTAGTGCTATCTAACAGTAAAATTTCACAGCTGGCGACAGAACCCTTAGTGCTGAATGTACCAAATAGGTTAAACCGCCAATAGGTAGAGTTTAACTTTATTTTATCATGCATCTCATCAGTTAAATCTACTTCAACTCACAGTTCGAAGTTGGTACGTCTGGGCCTCAATGTTATATAACCCATGGATCTGACAATTTCAACAAAAGAAAAAAATAGCAGGTTTTTTTTACCTAAAACAAAATAATGCGGAAATGGAAATGTTTTGAGGTTCAAAACGAAACATAATTATCCAAAATATATCGTCGATTGTGGTAAAATTGTCATTCATATGTTTTTTTAATGCAGTCTATCTGAATGATTTTACTCGCTCTGCAGAATAACATTTTACTAAGTATGATTACTCAACTGCGGTTTTGCCCTTTGTGTCAATGCAAACATTATTGATAGTAAACGCAACATTTTTCTCAATCTTAAGAAAAGATTAAGTACCAACTATTTCAAATGAAGGACTTAATCTGAAGATACGAGGACTACGAGTAATCAAGTGACGAAGTACCAATTAAATATAATTGAGGACTTAGGCGAAATGAAAAGTGGCCCCACTTTAAAGACAAAATATCCCCACTGACATGGAACTATACTAATTTCAACTTCATTTTTATCTACAGAATTTGTGTTATTTGTGGTTTCGGAATTAATAATTATATTTTTTCATTCATTTGATGCAATTATTTAAAATAAAAATTTCTGATTATTGTCAATGGGCCTGAATGTAGGGCAAGCAAATTTTAATTTGAACTCAATATGGTAGAAATGGGGACTGAGTTTTAAAAATGATGTTTTTCCTAACACCATTCAGATGGGAGCTTTTTTTGAAATTACAAAATATCAATTTTCACTTATTTGAAGCATTAAAATACTGATACAACATCGATTTTGAGTGTATAGTTATTTTATCGCATCGCACTGATATTAATTATTCTTCGATACTCAATAGGCTTTAACTAAATGTATAGTACTGGACCAGTAATGAACAATGATTACAGGTTACACAGGCCGGCGTTAAAAAGGCAATCACTGCGTACCATTAACATACTTTAAACTATATTAATTTATGCACACTATCATTATGAATTTAAGAGATGACCCTTATCAAATGTAGTATTCTAAATTGGTGAACTCAAGCAAAACATAGAAAGAACGCACCAAGTACACTCGGGTTGCCTGCTAAAGAGAATAGGCTATCAATATTGTTTTAGTATTGAGACCACTACAAGACTATAGGCTTACCACACATTTAAAATGTTAAAATCACAGAGTATTAAATATAACAAAGGAGGCATGTGAAACAAAAAATGGCACCACTTTTACGATCAAAATATCTACCATTGCTAAGGTACCGACAATTTTCAATTTCATTTTTATTTAAGAAATTTGTTAAAAATTATATTTATTCGTTTATTTAATTAAATTATTTGAAAAAAAAATTCTAATTATTTCCCAGGGATCCAAATAAGGGGCAAGGAAATTCGAATTTGGTACTAAAGGAATGGGGACAAAGAGCTTCGAAAGTGGTACCGTTTTATGTTGCAACCTTTAGATGAACATGCGTCCTCTATTAAATTTAATACTCTTTGGTTAAAACAGGCAAAGTCAGTAGGCTGCACTTCTGGGGGGTGTAGCGAGGAAGTGAACCAGTTGACAGATTCAAAAGATTATGGTCTTGTTTTGTTTGAAAAATGATAAAATAAAAAATAAAAGTAATATGATAATGAATACAAATTTTGTTTTGTAAATAAGTGACTACGAATTAGGGCTCAAAACCATAACCAGAATAGTAACCATTAAAAATATAACAAATTGACAATATTGATTTGGGAACCGATAACCAAAACAAACATATTTCACATGACCAACAACCAATACCTCACTGATTTCCACCAAATTCTGAAACCATTAACCCGAACAATAACCAGAATTAATTAGTTTTTATTTGTTTTTCTGAAATACGGTGGAAAATATGGTTAAAATAGGAATGCGCACAGCGACTATTTTATAAAAATTTTATTAAACATTTAGGTTGTATGAAAAGTTTATTATGTAGTTTTATCAAATGTGAATCTACCCATTGCAGTGGGTGACACCGCACAACTTTGGGAAAATTTCATTATAGTTTTTCTAATTATGGTTCCCAGACCCTAAAAACAACTTCCCCAAAAGTTTATTTTTGAGTATGTATATACGGGATGTAGTAAAATTTGAGGGCGTATCAGATTCAAAGATGGACCAAATCAGTTCATTATAGTTTTTGAATGGCGGCTATTTGAATTTGAAATTTGTAGACAATGAAGTAGTGTATAATTTTTTATGGATCAGGACAAAATTTATCGTTCGCATACTTTTGGTGAAGTTCAAAGATGGGCCAAATTGCTCTATTAGTTTCCCGAATTACAGCTTCTGAAGTTCTTATTATCGTACACGTTTCTTAAAACTTAATATGAATGCAACCTGCAATACACAATTTGAAATTCCTTCTATTCTTGGTGAAATCTACCTTTCTGACTGACTTTAATTAAATAATCAAGTGCCCTTTTCGTATGAGTTTTTAGGCGACATCCTTACAAATTTTTATCCCTTTCCTTACATTTTACCCATTCCTGGTTTATCGAGAGCTGCTTAGGGGTGGCGCATCAGGCAACATCATTTTGTCTCATATAACTAACCGTTTCCTTGTAAAATAAGTTGAAAAAAAAATCAGAAACATTGTAAGCATTAATTTCTCTATGAGCTCTTTTGAATTTGATATCACAACTGGATTTCCATTGTGCCATCCAACAACCTGTACCTATAAAATCATAATACTTACTTAATTTCCTCGGCAACTTCTTCAGAACTTGACTTTTAAACATTGTGTCTGTGACAGTACTCCTTGTTGAGTTACAATAAAAAACCATATATTCAGAACTTAATCAACCTCAAAGTACACAAAGGGACACTCTGTGAACCTTACTTTGTCTCTATAAACTGCCTTACTGGCATTCTGTCTCACATAAACGAACTGAAAACACCCTTGTCGGATACATTTGTTCTCATTTTTCTGATTTTCCAATGTAAACAGCTATCTCCCATATCAGGAGTATCTTATAAGCAGTCTCCACTGTATCAATATCATATTTTTTAAATTACCTGTTATTTCCTCCAAAATTATTGATTATCGATAATTTAACTGAAGAAACTTTTTTGTCCATGTCAGCATGAATTTTGCCTCAACCAATGACCAGTAACCATTAAATAAATTTAAAAACATTCTGGTTACAAGCCCTACAGTGAAAATTGAAAATTTGAAACGATTTTTTTTCAGGATTCTTGAGAAAATGAATGAATAAAGGGGGCTGAAATTTTGGTGGAAGGTAGATTTTATATGACAACCGGTCTGATGAAAATTTTGGGAAAAGTGCTTAAATAGTTCCCACAAAAAAAAGAAGTAAAAAAGCTGTCCAACTGATGTCAATAAAACATTGATGGCGTGGTTTACGAACATTATGAGACAACTACGAATAGGTATCTATGTACTTATGAAATTGGGCTGACATTTTTAGAGGAGATGGTTTTCATACAGGAGTAGGTCTGAAAAAATTTCGTGACTATTACTTTAGCATTCTCCAGGGAATAAAAACTTGAAAAAACGCTAAAAATGTTATGAAAATTAATAAAATATCAATACATAGGCTGATTTTGTAAGTTCTTTTTGTGCATTTCTGTCGGCACAAGTACACGCCGTCATGCCCAACAGCCAAATTATTTTTATTTTATTCACTAGGAATTAGAAAAATATTATTTTCAAGTTCAGAAAACCACAGTTCAATGCATCGATTTTTTTATGGCTCCAGATAAATATTAACCGCAGACATTTGCTTTCAGCTTTGATTGAAAATACGCACCGATTACGCTGTATATCTATAATATGTTTTATATTGAAAAATTCTACGTATTCTACTAGAACAGGAAACCAAGGCTAAAGGGTAGAAAGTTTGATAATGTGTCGTAATAAAACCAAATTCAGTAGATTGTTGAGAAAAAAGTAAAACAAAATAATAAGGAGCAAGCTTGCTTTTTGTTAGATCGAAAATTCACTCAATTTCTAAAATATTTTTTTGTTTTAACATTAATAGTCATTTTTTTCATTTTTTCCCCACAGAACGTAGGAGACCTGTTCCACAACAATATGTCCCGTTATACAACTTATTAAAAAAGCATCTTCCGAAAAAAATCGAAAAAAAAAAAGTTTAGATCGCACTTATATTATACGCTCGTATCAAGTTGTTGGTACGTGAATATAGTCAAGGACAAGCAGTTCGATTTCTTTTTAAACGCTGCGAGTAAAGAAAGTTTTGGCGTAACTACTATAGTAAAACTAGTAATTAATTAATCATCAGAGGGACGAATAGTAGACTAATCCTAAAACTAATATGCAAGAGATTATCTTCTAGTACACGCCAAAAAAAAGGCACAACAAAAAAAGGCAACGTTATTTATCGCTTTTCGAATATCTATGACCAGCACGTACACTCTTTGTATTCTCCATTTCAAACACCCGTTACTTTGTTTCAGACGAAAGTAAGAGCAGGTAATTGGACAGAAAAAATATACATACAACTCGTGGGTAGGTGCGTATTATACAAATTATACTGCATGAGTTTCAATATAATTTGGTACTTTTCATTCAATACTTGGTAGAAAAACACAGATTCCCACTGAATGGCGAAATAATAATCTCATTAACAAAGTCAAATTTTTAATAAGAAAACAAAAACATAGCCTAAGCCGAGAAAAATATTCAACTATTAATAAGATAGAAAATTTCTCCTATTTTCTTGAATAAATTAGGTACTCATTATAGAGAGTGATTCGACATGAAAATAAGAGAAGTGAACTTAAAAAACGTTATCACTCTTAATTACGCCAATATGCACGTGAAAGTTTATCTATACATCCACTTAAATCATACCGCTCCTTTCTTTTTCCATTTAATACTCGGTTTTATATTCCTAGCTATAAAATTCGCAATTTTGCTTCCTGGTCGCAGCTCCAACGATTAGGAGACAAATCTAATAGTCTAATTTTCCTAAAATTTGAGGTCGAAATTAGTTTTAAGGGATTAAAGAAAAAACAAGTTGTCAATGATTTCAGCATTTTCGTCAAAAATACAATTTTATTCAAAAATCTACTTGGATCCTTTTTTTTTTTCAATATTAATTGAACTTGTGGAATATCTTGTGTGAGAGATATTCACACTAGAAGGTCTTCAACAGTATTTTGCGTGTTTTGCCACTTCATACAGTTAAGTATGGGAGAGCCAAATCCTCGGCAAACACTGGCAATTTTTGAGCCCATTCTGAGAGTTTATATACAGGATTTGGTACACGCACACAGACACACATGCATACGTACATGTACGTAATTATGTCATGCGTTACGTCATTTCTTGCCTCTGTCAAGGTGATAAGAAATGACGCAGCATGTTTGGTACTGGGCTGTGACATCACCGAGATTGTTATCAGGTAATTGATCTTGGCCCGTGCAATGTATCTTACCTGTACGTACGTACAGGTACAAACATACAAATGCACCAGTGTATATTTGTTTAACGTCATAAAGATGATTATTGCCAGCCTTTGGGCGGCGACTGTCGTCAAGGGGTGCAAGCCCCTATTACCTCATACGAGTATTGTCCCCACAGAACTAATGGATTACATTTTTAAATATGTTTTTCATAGTATTATAGGATGTGGTAGGAGGATAACCAAGATTTTATCTGGACAAAGAAAATTTTTATAATCAGATTTTATCAGCATCAAAATTTTATCATCCGATCTTTGTTATGGCAAAGGTGATAATGTTATAATTGCAGTCTTACAAATTTTAGTGATACTGTGAAGTATTTGAGGGCATCCTGATAACAAAAAAGGGTCAAATGACGGGTTTGATGGAAGGCCTAGCGAGGGTCAAGGAGGGGGGCATCCAGAGGGGTGATGATGTTACAATTATTGACTTGAGAAATTTTATAGACATGGTGATTGGTTGAAAGGGCGCCCTGGTTACGGGAAAGGGGCGGGAAAAGGGCTTGAGAGCTGCCCTGGAAAGGGGTAATGACCCCAGAGTTTTTTATTGTGATGTTAAATTGTATGAGCAAAATATAACCACCTTTTTCAAAGAAAATTATTTTAGAAGCCCTCTTTCATGAAAAAAAAAATAAAAATTTCAAATAGAAAATTTGATGAATTTAAACAAAATTTTCAAAATTTTCGATATGAGAAATAAAAATTATTTATTGACGATCCACATAGGTATAATCATCCTCGACATATTGACGTGATTAGGAGAAGATTCAGATTTTTTGGCAGCCGAAACTGAAAACCAGATACTTTAAATTGACAGCATCTCTCCCGTATCTAATAATCGCGATTTTAAAATGCAACCAACGGTCAATTTACACGCATAATAATCATTAAAAGGAAGATAATACAGAAAACCACCCGAGTAAATAAAATCAGCCAGCATACCACTGCAATAATTACTCCATCAGTTGGTGAAATACAGAAGAAATTATTATTTTTTTAATTTTTATAATTTCTGAAAATATACTCGCTTAAGAATGTATTTATGAATGTAATAAATTACCAAGCAAAAAATTTCATAATTCTCGGTTCATGAGAAGTCTGTTTCAATTTACGTATAGGCTACCGTATATTAATAATAATGTTTCATTGAAACATAAAAACATGACACTTTCTTAAACATCGTATTTTGAATTATTTTAATAGTGTGCAATGAGTATCATTATCTCGCTATAATTACTGATGATTAGTGCTCGGGGAAGTGAGAAATAAATTTTTGCAAAATTTACTGCATTAGTTAAGAATGGCGAATGTATGGTTTTACCCCAACAACTACTTGTCCAGTTTTATGGAAAGTTCAAGGTCCCACGACTAAAATAGTGCAGAACTGAGTTTTCAATATAAATAAGAATAAGTTTTTATCAATTTTCATGAACTACGCATCTCACACAAATGCACATTTCACGATAATTACCTTTCGGCGTATGAGTATAATTCTTCACGAATCAAAACAAAATTTTGCATGCGCACTGTTTGGATTTATACCTCCGTAAAGTTAGAAGATGGACCAAATTCAACAATTAGTTTCTAAATGTAGGCTTTTTGACGTTTTCATGGTAATAAAAAATTCTTGAAATCAATAAACGTAACACGCATTACCAGCGCCGGCCGCACGGGGGTTTAGCGGTTTAACCCCCCATGACCCCCAAAAAAAGAGAAAAAAAAGTAAAATTAGTACCTAGTAATCTCACGTATTATTTTTAATCATGAATAATGCAACCACACCAGGTCTGCGGCTGCAATTCTACCACCATTGCATTTATTTTCAGAAAAACCTTGTCGTTTACTATTTTAAAAAATGTATAAAACTTTTAATTTCAAAATAACTTGTTCAATTTTCATTTTCAAACTTTTTTAAATAATTTGTCTTATGAGGAGGAGGTCCATATCCGAGAAGGAAATCTTTTAAAAAAAAATCCCACGGGTGTGACTTTCAGGGAGCTCATAAAATAAAATAAAAATTTTAATTTACATCAAGATAGCAAAAAAACAAAAAAACCCTTCCAAAAGAAATCCTGCGGCCGGTCCTGCGCAACAGACATAATTTGAAATTCGGTTTCTTATAGGCGAAATCTACCTTTCCGACTGGCGTGCCATCGGATTTTTTTTTTTAAACGCTGGTTATGTCTTTTATATCCTACCACCACTGTCTCGATGCCACCCAATATCTACGTGTCAATCTCCTTGTTTTAACTGTCCGTTATTTTGAAAAATGTTGAATATTTACCGAAAACTCCAGGGTCGCAGCCAAGACGGGTCAGAAGGGGCTCAATTGCCTTTCGCTGGTGATTAAACCCCTAGTCTTTTTTATCTTTGCTTATCACTGATATCAGTAACCAAATTTGGCCCCCCCAAAGTTTGAAATGCCCCTGCAGATGAAATTTCACACAATCACCCTCTTCTTCTATTCATCTTCATAACTAGTCTCTCTTCCCTTCCACTTTCTGCCCTCTGCATTCTGAGAATTCCAAAATTGATGACTTCAATCCTTACCTATTTTAATGAGTTCCCCATTTACGAAGTAATTCCTCAGACCTCTTTCTCATTGAAATTGATAACGGATAATTTTCCTATTCCAATTTCTTCCTTTCTTACACTTCCAAAACGAATGAAAAATTCCAATATCTTTTCTCACGTAGCTACTATTATCGACTGTCTTCTTCAACTTGAAAACAGTTTTCCTGAAATGGGCAACAGGCTATATTATGCTAAAACCTCCCCTTCTCAAAACAAAATATAAATTAATTAACATCGATATATTTTATGCCTGACCTAATAACTGAAATTACCTCTCATTTTCAGTAGGTAGATAGATAGATTGGTACCTACCCTAAGAAAATGAAAAAATTTGCAAACTTGACATTAGTAACAACAGTAAAATGATACAGGTTCAATTTGGTTCTTCTTCAGGCGTTTGACCATCATTTGTCTTTCATTGTTTTTCAACGTGTGACCTGTACTTCAACCAAAGTACCAGCTACGCAAGTAAGTACGTAGGTACTTGCAGTTAAAATGGGATCGTGCGAATACAAACGATTAGCTCATAACGAAACAGAAAAAGCTCGTTTTGGAAAGTGAAAATATTTTATATTCTCGATAGAGTGAAATCCACATCGTCCGGGTTTAATGAATCGTGATTTTCTTTTAATGCTTGTATCTGAGCACACGAGAAATACATAATTGTGAATTCGGAATCAATTAGGAAGTTGTAAATCTTCGGTCGATAACTGTTGCTGAGAAAATTGTCGAAACTGAGACACCATTTCCGGTACCGCGTTGGCACGTAAGTTTATTGGATAACGTTTGGACCATTTCTGGCATTTATCAAAGTTTCCATAAAAATATACCTACCTCTATATCTGCTCGTATATTTGTTGCGAGCTGGGAGAAAATTTTCGTGCGGTTAGTTTGGTTAATTTGATAGACAAGCCATGCATGAATAGGTTGGATCAGCGACGATTTCCAAGGGTGTGTATTCACGGGTGTGTACTATGCATGCACCTATGCACCTGGTACAAGATCACGAAAGCGAAAGTTTTATTTCACTGGCGAGCACAAAATCTTCCACAAAAGGTTAAAAATATTTTCGCAGCAGACGGTGCTCGCCTTGACAAACGTGAAATTTTTGTCCAGTTTATAACATATACAATACATATCGTGATGTTAAAGGCCACAACTAGTATCAGAAAATTAACTTACACCTATCTTATATGTATCTATGTATTAATAAAGTGACAGGTTAAAAATGGTTTGTTATTTCATCATCGGAGAGCTACCGAACGAATTTTAATTAATTTTTCATGAAATTAGTCGTCTGAATCAACTATTCTAAAATTTACTCAATAGTTTTTGAGTTACCAATAAACAAAAGTGTTTAAATGGTCATTTCAATTATCAAAATTCGATTACAGTATTTTTGCAATAAACACAAAATTCCAATGTTGAAAAAAATTTATCATCTTTCACTCGGTGATTCTCCACTTGCTGTTTAAGCTAAAAGGTGGGATTGGTATTGCCTAAGAAAATTTATTTGAATCCACTAACAATAATAATTTTTTAGTCCTTCCAGGCTGTCTAAAAATAAACGAACAAGAAAATTGTAAATTAATGGAAACTTTGCAATTTATGAAATTGTTTATTATTTCAAGAACTATAAATAATTTTAGAAAAAATTTTTATAATTTCTAAACGGAAAATTTCTTTCTACCATTAAATTTAATTTGAAAGGATTTAATTACAGTAATTAAGAACGAGTTTAATAACGAGTTTAATAACGAGTGAGAATTGAAGAACAAAACTCAACTTTCCATAATCCTTACAACCAATTGTTTCAGGAATAACTTCTTCCCTCTAAATTCTAAGGTAAAAATAGGTCCGTATGAAAATAAAGCACATAAATTTCTCCACAAATGAAATTTCACACATATTTTTCACAAGTTCAACTATGTTTGAGTAGAGAACTGTCAAACATATGCTAGTTCAATTATATCACAGGTAAAATAGAAAAACCAGAGGGAAAATGCAGGGGGAGCAACGCAAGTTTTATCAAAGGAAAGACCAGCTTGAAGGAGGGCTGACAGGCAGTGATATAACTTGGAATTTGTCGCATGGAGAATAGTCAATATGCCGCCTTCAACTACAACAGGGCTGTACTCAGGATTTACCTTTAGAAGTAATTTTATAGGATGACAAAAGAATTATTTCGCGAACGAAGCAAGCGGAAAACATTTTTGGTATTTCCAAGGTTCTGGAATATTCATTTATAGAGAGTTGGCTTTGTTTTTAGGGTAAATGGGGGAGTTTCCAATGACTCCTATGGATACATGAGGCCTTGCCCCACATTGAAATTATTGTATAAATAGTTAAAAATTAATTTCCATTTGCAATTTTTCCACTCCCAAAACTCAACCACTTGGGAATGAGTACCCCTTTACTCCCCTAGTTGCGCCACTGGTAAGAAGCAAACTCGAAAGTCCAGTCACATTTTACTGGCTGTGGAAAAAGCAGTTATTCAAAAATTTTTTTAATTTTCTAATGAGATTAACATAAAAAAATTTATATTTTCAAGAAAAAAAAATTACCTATACTTAGTTTTTATTAAATAAAAATTTTAAATTGTATAACCAAAAATAAGTAGATTTTCTTTGAAAACCCACATAAAAATCAGGCTGGATAGCCTGAATTTTTCTCATTATTTCTTCATTTCTACATATCATATCACTGATATTAGGGATAAAGAAAAACATTCATATTTTTTTCTTTTTTAGCTGCTTTTTTTTTTTTTTTAAATTAGGAAAGGCAATTCCCCTACAGCCCCATGGTGGCTATGCCCTTGATTACTAAGTTTTAAAGTTTGAGAATTTTGCATACATTATGAAGTGTTACGTTTTCATTATTTTTCTTCCTTTCCACATTACTACAAATTTTGTTTTCTTTTATTTCAATTCAAGTTCTGGTTTTTAACCTCTTGATTGAGTTTAAGTGCAATTTCTGTTTTATGGTAATATTTGATTCTGCTTTCTAAATCAGTTTAGTTTTTCTCCATAGATTTTTATACACTCAGTCTGTTTTTAATTGGTTCAATTTTTTTATTTTAAGTTGCAAAAGATTATCCCAATTTCATCCATACGTGGTTTCTTATCTTTTTTGTCTTCTTTTATCTTCGTAAGGGAATAACTTTCCTCAAAGCGCACAGAATTTCGTCAGCACAATCTGCAGGAACTATTCAAATGGCACTCCTTTCCTTCAGTTATAATGTAACTTATTCTCATTCCTTTCAATTTTTTTAATGTAACTTGAAGTATATAATTATCCAATTAAGCATCGACTTCAATAATTCCAGCAGATTGTGCTGGAGAAATTTCGAAGAAATTATTCATTTATTTTTAGCTCATTTTTGTTTCTAAAAGCGGTATAATTTGAAGAAGTTATGACGAGACAAACATAAAATAACGTATCTCTGAATTTTTGAACTATTCAAGTAATAGGCCTACAGGAAAAACAAAAGCAATTGGGATCCTGTTCAAAGCCTGAAACTCGTTTTCTAGAAATTCGAAAGCAGATTAGTTTTTATCCACTCAGTCAATTTATGTGGCTCAAATGCTCCGCAGAATTTGAAAAAATAAAACATGGTTAAAAGTAAACCTTATCAGTAATATTAATAGAGTGGAGGAATTCTTAAAAGTTAAGATTTCCGTCAAATACGAAAATCAGCTATTTTCGAATATGCCTAGACATTTAGTATTTTGCAGTCAAATGCTATAGTGAATCTGGATTATAGCTTTTGACTGAGTGAAATTAGACATTATATAAAATGCGCATCACTCTCCAGCATTTTCTATAATTATAAAATTTGCGGCCAAGTTTTATTAGTATTATACGTTAGTCAAAATCAATAAACCATCAAATACTATTAGTTAAATTAATTCAAATTTATTATTAATAAATATAGTATGAAAAAATTTCAGTCACTTCAAGCATTTTTTTTTTTTAATTACAATTAATTCTCGCGTATAAAAAAAAAAATTCTTGAAGTGAATATTATATTTATTACTTCTTTTCTTCCTCTTTTTTTCTCCTCCAATATATTTCAATATTGTAACTATTTTTTTTTTCTAACTGAATCTTAATTCTAATTTGTGAGCTTTCCCATCAGTTAAGTAGTCCTAATGACCAGCTGCGGGAACATTAAAATAAACAAATAAATCAGAATGCTTTGGCTGAACCAATAAATAAAATTATTGGGTCGAAAAGCATCTTCAATGATGTTATGGTACAAGATATAATTTAAAATTTCAATATATTTCAGTGTAACATCAGTCAAGTAATGAAAACCAACAAATGGAAACCAAATAAGTAGGTACCTAGATGTTATAAAGCGTATAATTGAGTAATATGTACAGTATCTTAGTATGAATTTTGCGATTAATATCACGTACATGCGGTTGAATCGTTACATCAGTGTTTTCGTGGTTCACCTTCAATTGATAGGCTATTCATTTTTTCGACAGGTGAGTCTCACAAACGCACACGAGTATCGTATGATCTCGTTAATTTCGCCAGTTAAAATTCCCCTGTTTTGATTCATACAACATTGCACCACATATAAGTAAGCCTAGGCAGTGCTTCTTTAAGGAGGGTTATTTTTTTTACAATATTTTTGATAATGTCAAATGTGAACTATATTCTTTCATAAGCCCAATATTAATCTTCGTTAATTGAACTGGCGAAAATGAAGGCTCATACCGTAGCTGTCCATATGGATTTCTTCTTATAAAAACAGTAAATTTTATCCTAAAATTTTGAAACATGCGAAATGTAGTTTTTCCAATTTTGCGTACTTTAAGTTGAATATCTAGATAGAGAAAGGGTCACTCTTACTTTCATTTAACAGAAAAAAATAAGCGATAAGTAATAAAATATTTTTGATTTCAACATTTACTGAAGACTTTTGATGGAGCCCAATCTAAATCTTCCTCACTTCCCCATTTCGCCAAAAAAAATAACATGTATAAAACGAATTTTCACTCCGCTCTTTGGCCCATTTCTTAGTTCATTAAATCTGCGAAAACAAAGACATTAAAAAAAAAGATATTCCATAAAAGTACGTTAATTTTCATTTTTATTTAAAAATTACACGAAATTTCCTCTAGTTAATCAGATTTAATTAGAGTTTTATCAAAGAGGAGTACCTACGTAAACGTTGTAGAAATTAAATTTTCTGAAGAATTAAGAAAAAAATCAAATTATATGATTCAAAACAATATGAAAAATTCCACAATTGTTTTTACCCAGTGTCCTTACAAACGGGATATTAAAAATTGACCTCGCAAAAGGGTTAGGAGTGGGGATGATGAAAATCATCGGTATCATGAAAAAAGAAAACGATTGGCACCATTTTCCCATCTTTACCTATCTCAAAATCTGAGTTTCGGAGAAGAATCAGGATGTGTTTCATAAAAAGATTTGGAACATATTTACCACCAGTTCATTGCATTCAACTTTAATCAGTATCAATGAATTAGAAACATTGCTCGTCAGCAACATTTTTACATCGAAATTACACATCTTGTATCTTCCATTTTCATTTTTTGCATACATTTGATTTACTCATTATTGACAACTGATGAAAATAATACTACTATCTCATCTGGTAGAATTAGCCCAATATCTGTAATTTCTACTTGTTCAGACAATAGAACAGCTTCATTTCACACTTTGCTTAACCTAATTTAGGAATTTCATGAAATGCCAAATTTCACACTTTACCTGTAACATATTTATGAGTAAAGTTCGAAATTTCAGGCTTTGTACAAGTTTTCTCAATTGTACTGTCCTAGGATAGCACGCAGATATTTTTTACAAGATTAGATGTATCAAGTCCAAAATGATTAACTATTGTAATATTTCCTCTTCATTGCTCTTTCTAGTGAGTGAATAGAGAGGACAGTTAGGTAATGAAAAAAATTTTTTGTTTACTTTTAATTCTTTACGTAGGTATCTTTTTTCTTTTTTTAATTGCTTATACTTTATTCAATTTCGTATGAAGTGTCGCACTTAAACTTTGAAATTTTGAGTTTTCACCTTTCAAAACTGACGCTAAAACTATAAAGTAGAGCTGCAGAGAACTAAGTTTCAAACAAAGCAGGTCCACAACTAAAACTCTTGATGAAAACTTTTATATCTAATTAGAACTTTCAGTAGTTTGAATTTTCACTTCAGTAAACTGACAAAAAAATCATTAAATAGAACTGAAACCAACTTTGAAAAGAACGCAGGCTCGGTTTTAGGATTTCTTCTTGGTTGGGGATTGAATCACATTTTATAATATTCATAAATTTTTATGGGAGTGGTCAATAATTTTTTACATATTTCATAGACTTAAAATTTGAAAAAGAATAATTTTATTTTAAGTTAACCTTTTTTTTTTCGCTGCGAGATTGCGGATTATACCCCAAATCCCCCTTAAAACTGGCCTTGAAAGAACGGATTAAGAACTGACACTTTCGAGTTTATTTGCTGCTCTCAGAATAGATCCTTCTTAATGAAACTTGGCTGAAACCATCCAAGAATAGGAATTTATAAGAAACAAAAATTTTGTGAAAATTCGTCGAGTGGAAGGGGCATGATGCTGCAACATAAAACAGCAATTCAATTTATAATATTGAGATACGTAAAAAACTGAGTGATATTGTATAAAATTGTTTGATTCCTAAAAAAAGCAGTAATTTTCCGTTTTTTTTTCAGATTGGCTATTAAATTTTATACATATATATATATATATAAGACTGTAGGATAAAATGAAAAATAAACGACTAGTTAATTGCGACTAATAATATATTGAAGAAATTAACACTTAAGTCGATTCATATTTGAGAGAAGAGAGTAGTGTTCCGTATGAAACTGTTGAACGAAATAAATTATAATTTATAAAGTAGCGAGAGTAAACGGTCAACGAATGTAAGAACCATCCGTTGAGTTGTGGCGTGAATCGAGATAAAGCCGTAATACAACCTATAATGATAATCATATGGCCCATCTAGAGAATGAATACGTTCATTCTTATATATATATATATATATATATATATATCAATTTCAGCTAATAGTGCCAAAATTTCTTGGAGTCATTTCTAAACCTACATAAAAATTTCTGGAGAAAAGCAAGTCCTCTGTGTTGCTTGAAATATATTTTCTGTATTTAGGGCAAAATGGGTTATTTTATGTATTTTACATAAAGCTGTAAAAATTAAATTTCGATAAATTGATATGTTTGTTAGATATCGATAATCATCCATTGTCTCTTGCAATTTATTCGCGCATTTGGAATTTAGAATTGTTCATCGAATTTACTGCAGATGTTAATTGGCAAACTGAGTCTTCTAGCAATCAAATATTGCTGCGATAGTTTTTTTCCCAGCCATAACTTCAATTTTGGAGTGTTTTTGCATAAGTGCAGGATTATTATTTTATAAATATTTTCTGGATAGTTTTTATGAAATATTTTATTTGTCTATGTTAACTTAGTTCTTACTGAAATTTTTGTATTGGGTACTTCTTTTCACATCATTCTGAAAAAAATGAGATCCATAAATTACGACCGACTTTCAAATATTTTTTTTTAAATACATACATAGGTATGTCCTTGTATTTTTGCATATTTTTAATTGTTCAAGCTTTCGAAATATTTTTTCCATTTTTTTTTTTTTAAATTAATCATTACACATTATACAGTTATTTTCAGTATCTTCCTAATTTAGAGGTACGGTACGATAATAGTGAATTGACGAAATGGATTTTATTTTATGATAATTCATCCAGTTTTGATTATTTTGGAAACAATCTTATAGGTACCCCGCAAAGTTTAGAATGATGAGGGTGTAGTAGATTTGAGAAACTTAATCCACGCGTGAAACGAAGAACAGCACCATTTTCACGATTAAAATATCCTCACCTCCTAAAGTACGGACAATTTTCAATCTCATTTTTATCTACGTAGGTAATTTGTGTTGATTGTGATTTCGAAATTAATTCTTATATTCACTCATTAATTTAATTAAATTATTTGAAAAAAAAATTTTTCGAACATTGCCCATGAACCCAAATGAGGGGCTAGTAAATTCGAATTTTGTACCGAAGGAGTAGGGACATAGCTTCGAAAGTGGTGTCGCTTTTCGTAATAGTATTTAGATGATTGTATGTCTTCTATTATATTTAATACGCTATGAGCAGAAGTGCTCCGAGTTCTCCAAGTTGTAGACAACTATAGAATCCAAGATAAACATGCACGAGTATTAGCTTAATTCTCCTTATAGGTTGTAAAGTTGATCAAGATGGAGTAAACGTAAAAATGACATTTTTTGATTCTCGTGGCGAGTACTTTAAAAAACTCTAACACAGCAGCAATTACGTCAGATAAAGTAGGTCTTCAAAAAATAGAAAATTATTTGCTGAAAAGTTGGTAATAAATCATAACTTGATGATCGTATTAAATTTTCTAACTCTCGACCTAAAATTACATAGTTTAAAACTTCTTATTACCTCTTTCAAGATCGAAACAAAAATGAATTTTATGGATTAACACCGGAATTAGCATGTCACAAAAAATTATAGTAAATATTTTCTTCATGTTTCGCAGTTACTGGTTTAAAATTAAGAAGTTTATAGCTAAAATAATATCAAAAATAGCTTTACCATAAGTACCATGGCATTTTACAATAGACTAGGGAGTACCCAATGCTGCTATGCAGCAATAATTTACAGACCTACATGAACCATAATCTATGAATCAGGTTGAAAAATGAAGGACAAAAAATTTAGAGTAAGATTGAAACTGAAATATAGGTACGCATAGCCAAATATATCTGTAACTATGCTCACTTTAAAGCGTTACAGAAGTGGCTTTTATTTATAAGATTATACGGTAGTGTATATTTTTTTGGACATTTCGTAGCTATTGGTCCAAAATTAAAGCATTTTACCCTGTGTTCCGTCCCATTTTTGCAGACGATTCAGTTCGTCTACAAAAACGTGTCGAACAAATTATAGACAACTATTATTCCTAATTCTCGGAATAATAGCTGTTTATATTTTACCTAGCTTCTCACGAACGGACACCACCAGATATGCTGACAATGAAGAGTCATCATATTTGGCAGATGTTCCATATCACGCCACCTTTTTGGTCAGCCATCTTTTGAATTAAACAAAGAAAACAAAAGTGATGTCATATCTTCATTTCGAAGACATGGTCATTCCTGAACTAGCAGTCGAACAGAAACGTTAAGGTTCATACTCGATGTTATGGATATCAGGTCTCACTATTATTAAGTATCAGTATTAAGTTAATGTTTAAATGTGTTTTGTAATAACTTGAAGTTCAAATTTAATAAAAGATAAATATTTGTATTTCATCTTATTTGTTGAAATAATTTAAAAGTATTGAATTACTCTCGCAACACCCTGACCCAAAATAAAATCAAAAAAAGCGGTATCGGAGGTATTGTCCAGTGGATAAAAACTAAAATTAGGTCAGGTCTTTGGCTTAAAACTAATATTCATTTTAAATTTTGTTACTATCAGACAAAAATTTCAGCCTGTATCGTGTGGTAACAAGAAATTGGCTTTTATACATATAATTTATTACTAGAAAATACCCAATGCTGCTACACAGAAATAATTCACACTGACCTACATAAATCTGTAGTAGAGGAATTATGAATTAACCAGAGGCATTGATGTGATAATATTATAAATATTACGAACAGAAAGATTATTTCTAGTAAGACTAAATTATAGCTTAAAACCATAACCAAATATATATGCAAAACTGGTCATGTGATAGCATTATAGAAGTGGCTTTTATATAATTACTATTGAGTACCCTAAAGTTATATAGACTATTTAGACAAGTTGACGCACTTTCACAAAACCAATGTAATAATAAAATCATCATGATTTTGCAGTGGGGGCAAATTATCCCGCTAAATAAGTGCAAATGTCGTTAGTTCTTCAAAGTGAAGGGTAGGTGAAAAAAATTAAACCGCAAGCAACACTAGCACTTACCTAGTGGGATAAAATTTTTGAAATTATTTTTGAGATGATTTCTTATTAGAGTGCGTCAACTTGTCTAATCTATATAACTTTAGAGTACCCAATGCCGCAAAGCAGCAATAATTTAAACAGCCCTACATAAACGCGTCAGAATTATCAATTAACCAGGTGCCTTAATATGATATTATGAAGAAAAATATGATTTCTACTTCAACTCAAACATACATAGCCAAATATATCTGTAAAACTGGTCACATGATAATGTTACATAAGTGGCTTTTATATAGGTATAAGAGGTGCTAGAGAGTACTCAGAGACATACAGCTAAAGAGACGTCCAACATCCAATCATCAAAACACATCAAAGATAGAACATTGATAGAACATTTCGAATTCAGTTATTTGTTTTCGCATATGTGTAGTACCTTGATAATGTGTGTGTATTGGTGTGGAGATGTCTATTTTCACAACAAAATATGTGCAGCTTTGTGTACACAGAATGTAAAACTTAAATTGCTTATTTTATATATTTTATGTACGTACTTTTTAAAATACAGCGCATATCGAATTTTGGACATATCTTTAGCTGTATGTCTCTGACAGTACCCTATACCGCTATAAATGCTAGCCAAATATATCTATAACTGATCACTTGATAGCATTACAGAAGTGGCTTTCATATATAAGATATGAATTTGAGTTTTTGGTGCCAAAATTTTCCTTCAGTTTTGAAGGAGAAACGTACTCACCCCCACCCACATGTTGTTTCACGACACCAAGATTAATAAGACTTTGTTCATATAATGCTTTCAGAATATATAAGCCTACCTAGCTGGTAACTGCTGAAAACAAGACACTCGTTTATTGAACATTTCTTAAATATTTTTTAAGGTGCACTATCAACTGTTGAAGTTCGTACAAAGGGCTTCTCAGGAAACACCTTGTATACTCACAAAGACTCTTAAAATAATTCTCATTTTATTAGGGATTAAAATGGAATGTTTTTTAAAAAAATGTTTTTACATATTTTATTATGAATACTGCAGATAAATATTTCTGTATTTCTCATTTTTACATCATTATTGATAACAAAATTTTTTTCGGGGATCTCTGAGAACCTCACTCGTAGTCTTAAATCCATAGCAGTAATGAATCGTAGAATTTTTGATTAAATCAATTGGAGGTCTCGGCCCAGTTTATTGTTATACTATTCTGTTGTTAGGGATCACTCTACCACCCTTCTTTTACTAGTTTTATGAATTATTTATCCCCTTCTTTTTCCCAGTTCGGTACCTAAACGTATCTCACCGAATATATTCTTCAAGATTAAGATAACTATTACGAACGTTTATCTGCAGTGCACTTTAATATTGCGTAGTTTTACAAGACTTTTTCCAAAATTAAGAAAACCAATTTCACCCCTAATATTCGAGACACATGAGTTTGCATTTTAATAACAAATATTTCACGACAATTTATTGATTGAAAATATCGAAAAGTGCCATCCCTCGCGTTTTTTCACTCACTCCATAAGCCTTACTAATGCACCCCAAAGTCTGAGTTCACTAAATATCTCATTAATTGTCCGGAAGCTTGAAGCATCACTCTTCAAAATTTGTTTTTCTTAACTTACCAAGTCTTAAGAAGCAACAATAAAACGAAGACTGAAGACTCTCCGCATGAGGTTAATATCAACATTTAATAGCTTTACATACTAACAAATGGTTACATATTTCACGACCCTTACTTTCATCTCTTACGAAAAGGAACCAAATTTAAATTTACAAAATCTCATCTGTTCATTTTTTTCTGCACCAAAACAAATCTTTCTCTCGTTTGGCTTTAACCTCTCCATCAGTTAATACTTTACTGTAAATAATTTTACCTGAAGTAATATTAACCTGAGGTTTAGGCCCAATTGTTCATTAGTCACATTAATTTTATAATCAGTTGACAATGAACGGAAAAACGTGAGATTGAACCTTAGACTAAAATAACCATGTACACAATTTCGGAATTAAACAGAGTTTAATCTTGAATTTGAACCCACCTATATATGGTACAACTGGCTGTTAGGGATTAACATAGTCGAGAAGAATTTAACCAAAAGGACGAATTATGCATTTCCATTTTCCACAACAGAGCGGTACCTCCGTATTTATATGCATTTGATTGTTTAGATAACTCGTAATCCAGCGTGATCGACAACATAATAATGAAAAAATATTAAATAAAAACATCCAATAAAAAGTGAAGTTAATCGAGAAAGAAAAAAATTACATATGGATACGGAGAAGAGAAACGTGATTACGTTGAAATATGTACAAAGTGGAGGGGCTTACATGTAATGATCGCCTATCTACACAAACCAAAGAGCCTATAGACTGTTGTGAGAAGGGAATATTATTTTTTATGTCGTCGACCGGCGTTTAAAACAGTGTTACACAGTGTAGTGTCTGTTGAAACCAGATTTTTTCAAGTAAAAAAATTGAATCGTTCGCGATTATTCGATAGCTTTTGTCTTTTTTTCTGTTTCAACTAATTCTATAACAGTGTTAAGTGCTGCCAAAATAGTGACTAATATTACCTAACGTTTTTTAAGAATCGCTTTCTGATCAATATTTAAGCGTACAAAAAATGCGTTGGAAACTGTCTCGTCGAGGATACCAAGCCGTATGTATTTTTATTTACTTATTTTTTTAAAATTAATTCCCTCTCGAAAATGCTATTTCAATTTTAAAAAACTGACCATTTTTTCTGGGAAGGAAGTCTGGTGTAACCTTTCAGATGAGTTCAATGCGTTGAAGTATCGATTTTCATATTCTTTAGAGAAACACTGAGGTTAGTAATACCTACAGCGAGAGATATAGTCATATAGAATAATAATAATAATAATAAAAAAAACAAAAAAACAAAAAGCACCAAGAAGGAACGTTAATGACTCGATAAAAACGAAAATAAACGTTTCGAATTGGTTGGAGCCAGTCGACTGAGGTTGGAAATGCACGTTTTCAAATATTACGTAATCCCGAGTGAGACACACACACACACACACACACGATGTGTGCCGAGGAAGTGGTCCAACATGTAATTCATTTCTGTTTGAATCATGAATCATTCCTTTTCTTTTTTTTCTCCGGGTTTCATTTTTTATTATCTTTTGAGAGAAACAGTGTTTTTTAAGTATAAGGTGACGGGGCATCATGTAAGCCTGAATAAGTAAATATATGATCTGAAGAAGTGCTCCATCGTATATCTACAGCCCATCAATTATACGATATTAGGAAACGTACCAAAAAATGGATACCAAATATTTTTGCTAAAAAGTGAAATATTTTTGTTCTCCTCTGCGCCCAATGAGAATGTGTCGCGTCAGTACCCGCATGAGAGTCTATTAAAACGAAATGGAGTAACACTAGACAGTAGACACCAGTGTAAACATGTACAGGTGACCACGTGACAGAAAACACGTAAACCTACATATATATAGGTCCTAAATCTGATTAAATTTCAGCGCGCAACAATAAGATAATTATGAGAAGTGAAACGTCTGCGATACGAGTATAGAAACCCAATAATTGTAAACGTATGAAATTCCCATGGTCATTAGCATCTATAGTTTTCAAACTTCGTTTCGTCGCATTGATAATTATCGTTATAAATGTAAATAAAAATGAAATATCAGAAAAAAAAATGTTGAAAAAATCATAACCTTTTTTTTATACTTAGAAAAAAAGCACATATTCTGAGATACTCTTCGATCGTAAGTTTTTAATTGATATTAGCTCATGTATCGCAAGTTTTTAAAGACAATATTCCGCGGCTTTTTAGGTACTTATTACATTTCTGGGAGCCAAGATTTTACTAACTCTTAGGTTCTTTCATGCAAACTAAATTAATAAGCTGATTTCTAAAGAAAACCAGCTTAAAAATACGCAAGAATATAACAGACTTAAGCCTAATGCTGGGGACAGACCGTTCAAATGTAACTTCAACATCTGAGAGACAAATACTAAAATTTTATTTGTTCATCAATTTTACTGTAATTAATTTTGCGACTAAGTAAAATAACTTGGAAAATTTTTTCCCAAAAATGACACAAGAATCAAGATTTACGCAGATAAAAAAAAATCAGAATAATGGTTATACGCTTGTAGGTACTTTTATGCAGTGGTGAGGTGCACCGAGTAACTTTTGTAAAAAAGAAGCTACCGAAGTCTCCCCCCCCCCGTGAGTGTCACTGGGGTGACCACACATGATGAAAAATATACCTACAATATGTGAGTAGGCGATACAAGCATTTTACAATTGCTGGACTCGAAGCAGTTCATACTTCATTCGCAGCAGAAGCGAAACAGCTATTCCCCAGTAGTCAATCCCAATAACTGTGGAGGAGCTTCTTCAGTAGTGGAGACGGGAAAGATTTAGGAGTAGAATCTAGACCAAGAGACCGAAACACCGGTGGAGAAGGCATGAGAATCGACTGCAGCTGAAGTGGTAGACGTAGCCTAACCTAAATGATACTAAAACTTTTGGTTTTAGCACTGCAGCAACTTCTCAGGAATGGCCACAGAAAGTGGTTGGAAATGGTGCAAGGGCATTGTATATTGTGTTGTAAGTGAGGTATAATTAGAGGCCAGTTTTCTCATAAATTTTAGGCGGAATTTTGATTGAAACTGATGGTGCTAAAACTTGATAATGGACTGAAATTTATGCTAAAATGCTCGAATTTAGTAACTGAGTTTAAAATGATGCTGTTGAGACAAAATTCAGTTAATTTGATTAGAATTAATTCTATGACGTTCAAATTTAGTAACGAGTTGAAAATGATGCTGTGGGGATAAAATTTAGTAAATTTGATAGAAAATTATGCGATGGTATTTGAATTTAATTTCATTACATTTTAAAATGGAGGACTAAAGGAGATCAAAAGCTAGGACTCCTAAAAATTTAGGTCAAATCATATTAAGCCAGAACCAGAATTTTAATATTAATAATTTATTTTTTGGCAATTTTGTTTCTCCTATCAAACCGAACATGTAAAGTTATGCCACTCGATGATTATATCGAAAATATTTTATTAACAGATCATATAATTAAATCGATAAATTGTCAAATTTAGAATAACATATTTTCATCGTTTAGTTTTTTTAAACGATAACAAATAGCTCAATAGGGACTTTCAGCATTTATTTGAAGGTAAATATTCTTTTAATAAACAGAATTAACTCGTGAAAGAAATCATGGTTCGAAAAGTAGAATTATCGATTTATCCACATCTATTTGCAGCAGAAAACTTCTTTAAGGACCCGCCGCACCTTGCCCACATATAAAATGTATTCACCAGTTACAGCCAGCAGTGGAATGGCCATGCGATCAAGTTCACTACTTTTAGCTGGTGAATAATATGTAGGAAGCCGGTTCGAATCCCCGAGCCGACAGTCATACAACTTCAATTCCACGCAATTAGAGTTTAAGAAAAGCATAAGCATAACACTTGCAATGACACAGCTTTGATAGAGAATATTAAGAATTTTGATACCACATAGTAAATTCATTATTTGTCACACAAGTTATCCTACACCATTCAGAATAAAAGTAGAGAGACCAAATAACTCAAACGCAACCAGGTAAATTTTCGAAAAGATAAGATTTAACCAGGTTTTTTTATTCTGAACGTGCTCCAGCAGTTCACCTGGAAATCATAATTTTAAAATACATCTAACAATCAACAGGCGGTAATTGGTGATTATTCTAGAAGGAAGGTACAAAAAATGCTGATTAAAATTCCACTATCTGACTCACTTGAAATTCTCAATAATTAGATGCAGCAATGTCTCACAAGAATTCAATACAATAAAGTAATATCGATCATCTTCATACAGTATATCTACTGTAGCTTTGAAATCTAGATTTGAGTGGTTCGGTAACTTTAAGCGGGAAAATTTCTGAGGAGACGACTTGTTTAGAAACTAGGCCTAACGTTCAATGTTAGTTACCTACATTAAGTAATTACTGCACCTTCATAACCGACTTACCTCATGCAATTTACTCACGAACCGTTGAACATGACTTATTCGTTAAATGAAATTAAAGAACTAATTTCAACTTCAGCACAGACCTGTCGAATACGGAAAGTTACGAATTGTAAGTTTTTTTCCTGGAACAAGAAATAAAAATAATTTAAGAAAAAAACGTATAATTTAATCGAAATGTAGAATACATGTCGGCAATGACATAATTAAATTTAAATAAATAATTCATCAACCTAAAACTCACTTATTTTGGTCGTTTTCTGCCGACAAGTAACAATATAATGGTAATTTATTTTTTTACATAAGCTATCAGCAAATTAATAATTTAAGTGGGTAAGTTTCGAAAAATAAACATAAAATGAAGAATGTGAATAAAAGTGAAATCAATGAAACAAACGAGTTGATGGTTGTAGGAAATGAAACTGGGCTGGTGTTCCAATTGTCTTGGACATTTTAGAAGTCATAATATACAATACATTGTCTCCTCGTGGTTAATTACATGTTTCTCGATTTTTTGCGAATCACATTTACGATAGGTAATTATACAGGATACAGCATACTCTATACAGCTCGAACAGTTTCCAAGGATTTTGTTTTTAATTTAATTTATATACCGAAGCTTTTGGGTACTCTTGGGCCATATTATTTTGGTGTTCGAGTGGGGGTTACTTACGTATGATTTAATTGTATTGAGAATGTTGGTGGCGGCTCGTTTCGGACCAAGAAGCGTTTGGTTGCAAAGCTAAGCATCTATGAAGCCAACCAGACTTCTTCTTTCATGCTTCGTCTTTTTCATTCTTGTGAACCACTAAAAAGACAGTTATAATTTTCAAAAATTATTTAAGATATATTTGTAGAAACGTCAAAAGTAATTAATATTTCTGACCCGATTAATATTCATTACATTAGCAAAATTCTCGATGCATTGTATTCACCCTTTCATTTGCATTCAAAGTCATAAAAACGTAAAAATTGTAGTTAATACCTACAAGACATGAAGATTAAAAAACTGACCTAAGGAAGTTAAAAACTCCTTGAAAATAAAAGTTCGAGACACACAACCCAAAAACGAATCATAATATTAGAAATTCCACACCAAGAAAGGGTGAAAGCGTTTAGCATGGAAAGGGAGACATATTATTCTGCGTTTTAACCAATAAAAAAAAAATTCCAAATTTTATACCGAATTATGTCGGACATTATTAACCCCAAATGCCAAATTATAGTTAAGTGCATTAAACAACATAAAATACCAAACACCAAGTGAAATCTACTAGTTACTTGCAACTATCACCTCCCTTACTTTCTCATTTAAGGTAAAAAGTATATCCAACGGATAAAACTTTGCATTTTTGCCACAATTCTAACGGCTATCATTGTAACTTCGAAGTACCCCTTTGTGTTGATCGGCCATGACCTCAGTGGCCTCCTGGTAAACCCGTCCTGCGTGGAATCGTGGGTCGATGGTTCAAATCCCACGAAATGTTACTTTTTTAAAATTTTTTTTTTGGAAGATGTTTTTTATAGACGTTCTTATAGTTACGATTAGAATTTGAAGTATGTGATTCATTTATGACATAGGTAGTAGGATTACTCCATGAACAAGCTAAAGATTAACAGTGATTACTAATAGGCCACGACCACATGATGTGCTAAGAACGACAATTAAGTCTCATTATAATTATTATGTTTCCTTCATTGAAACGCCGGAGAAAAATTTATTTTCATCAAGCCTAGTCGTATCAATGCAATGAGCAATAAACTTTAATAGACGAATGAATTGTTTATATTACTCCCAGTACTTAGTAATTAGCTAACTTTGAAATGGCATCACCGTCATAGCAATTTGTGATTTACTCTGAATAAGCAATAAATGGTAACCGAAGCGTTGTATTCGTATTTTCTTTTCATAGTAGAAAATTTTCGAAACTATTGCAAAAAGTCTGCGAGGACATTTGCACACTGAAAAGTACTGTTGCTACCATTTCAAATAAATTCATCCACAATCCGGTGATAGGTCAAATATTTTGGTAGGTAAGCCCCAGTTCGTTATACATACATGATTTCTACAAATAAAACGATTCATGGTTCACAAATGTACCCTGCGGCGCCGACTTGATAAAATTATTGGGGGAGGAGAATAAGTGAGTTTTTTCGTTAGAATTCAATCTAGAAAGGGAGAAGGGAGTATGGTTTTTATTTAAAAATACAGGCACGTCTAAGCCACTTTCAGTGTTGGAGAGAGATGTTTCGGGATGTTGTCTCCCCCTTCCAAAAAAAGTCAACGTAATGAATATACCAACACTTTTCATGGAACGTGCAGTTACTTTAACGAGTTCGTGTGAAAACTGGATATTATTGATACACAAATACGTCAAAATCAAAAAAATTATATTTCCGGTCTAACTTTTTTTTCTACATATTTTGATCAAGATCAGTAAACTAATCAATTAATGAATTCTCGTTTTACGTACTTGCACACGTACTTGAACTTTTCTTTCGGGCAATGAAAAGCGATTCTATCGTAATATTTCCTTTGTATATTTTTAAACAAATTAAAAAATTTCTCCATGCAGCTGAGATCATGACTCAAATAAATCAGCTCTACTCAAAAATATTGGCCGCGTGAATTCCCTCACAAAACAACGAAGTTATGAAATTATACATTTTGGAATCAAAATAATGAAAACTTCGCTGTTCGATGGATAGATGACGCAATGAAGTAGAGGGTGGTTAACTCTCGAATTTCACGCGCGGGTTGCATATCCTGTCATTGGTTTCCGTTACACCGATCAGAATTCGTAGATTTTCAGTTTGGAGCTTGACCATGGATGACTGAATGGAATGATCGAAACGATAATACGGAAAGTTTTAGAAAAAACTTCATTATTTTTCACAGTTTTATCGGTGATAATATCTCCTGAACATTTCCAAATACCATAGTAATTTTAAAATAAAGTTTTTTCTTGATCACACAGATAGATGGGCAGGTAGCCCAGGTACTTACATTGAATTCGTTTAAACCTAACAACCTTCAGTTCTCGATATCGTCTTGAAATATTAATTTGGCGACAATTGAGTAAATTTCCGTGAAATCTTTTATTTTTTCTTTACGTCGTTTGGTTCCACACTACCACCGATGAACACGCAGATAACGTCACTCTTTCCAAAACAATTCTTCAAATATACACGTATATTTTTTCCGTTCTTTTTTTTTTTTTTTCTTATAAACACGATATTAAATTTGTCAAATACTACATCGCTACTCATGACCAAACTTCATAATTACGAAGCGAGTTTACTTTTTCATCTTCTTACTCTATACTTTAACCGTACCTATATTGGTTCTCATTCGAACGAATTGATTTACAATGACAACGTTGGTGTTGGCAGTCGAAAGAAATTTACATTCAGTCCAAGCTCCCAATGGATACTTTCCTTTTTTTTTCTTTTTTTTTTTTCCCAGTCGTGATAAACAGATTGCGAAATCGATTTAATCATTCTAAAATAAAACGTATTTTAGTGTCTCACTGAAAATTAGAGTGTCGTGTGATCGTTCTTTATAAATTCCGTGAAGTACAATGAGTCGCCTCGAATCTAAAGTACCTTTCGAACGCTGGAGAAAAAAAAAGGGCCAATGTGAAAGTTCTTTGCTAGCCCAAGTAAATGTGCAGTCGTTAAAAATAAAAATATGCAAAATTTTTACAATTTTTTTTCGTCCACTTTCGAACAGTACGAACAGGTGATTACATAATTATCATTTCCTATGGGTACGTATATATGAACCGTACAAAGCGTTAATTTTTTTCAATTGTTTATAAACGTTATTTTGCGGTTATGTACAGCTATTCGTATATTAAAAACGAGTAAAAGAATGCGCGAGGTGACAATTTTTTTTTTTTAAAGAGTAAGCTTGTAGCACATGCAAAATAATCATCACGTGATGTCATTTTAATACAGGCAACCTACAGGAAACCGGTCTATGCTACCATTTGAATAAACTAACATCGATGTACCTATGAACTCGATTAGTCAAAAATTGAAAACCAAAACGACGTAGATGCATAGTTTTTATCTTAATGAATTGCGAATCCACGTAATTCATTAAAACTATCACGTAAAAACTAAAAAAACATTCGGATGACATACCAACAAACATTATGAAAAAACCAAAATTTTCAAAACTAATTTGAGAGAAAATTCTGTATTTAAATTCTAAAATTTTCAACTTTTAAGGAAATTATTAAAAATAGAAGGCAAATTTTCAAATTGTATTTTGCTATTTTTTCAATTTTTCGAGCAATAATTTTATTGAAATTTTGCGCATACTTTATTTTCAACAAGTTGAACCGCTAACCTAATATCGACGAGGTACCTATTTTGTTGCACGACGTTATTTTCTATTTAGTACGAACATGCAGGTATATCAATAGCACAGATTTTTTTAAAACTCAGGATGGAAATAGATGCTTTAAAAACCACGCCTCACAAGAGGGGGAAAGAGGACTTCCCCCGAGGCTCAAGATTTTTAGGAGCCTGGTACTTTCAAAAAAAAAATGTAAATTTTCATAGAAAATCTATTTTTAAGTGGACACAAATGCAGTTTTCAATTTATTGGAGATCCACAAATTTTTTCTCTCCCAAGCTCGAATTTTTTCTCGACATTCTTGTAGAAAACTCTGACTCTTTTTCTGGCATAAGTTATGATGGAGTGTGTGTTTCCAGCATCATCTTTTTCTGTATTTTCCAAATAAAATAAAACTATTGCATTCAGTGCAGTAGCAGGACTTGTGGAAAAGCGTCGATCCCGAGTCGTAGATCACGAATATAAAGGTCACTTAAATTCTTTTGTACACAATATATATATACATAATCATTAAAACTAGATTTGGAAAATGCACTGCTTAAAACAAGAAAATAAATTTTTAAGAGTCCCTAGTCAAAACCAGCATTTTTCTTACACAAAAAAAAAATGCTAAGCTTAGGTTTAATATATTTAACTTCTAATATCACGAAGCTTTTTTTTTGCGAGGGTATGAGGTCGATTAACCCTTAATACGGATCGGCTGAAAAAACTTTAAATACTGTAGTCAGTAAGACCGAATACGGATTTAGTGGCAGTCGATAACAGTTTTGACTAAATTTTTAGGCAAAACTGGTCTCAACTTATTTTAGGTTTTAACATTCGTATGTTGGTCAGAACTAGAACCGCCCAAAGCATTTTCCAAATCTAGTTTTGACTAGTCAGTACTAAATTGGTCAAACGTCATTTTCCAATTCGAATTTACACTAGTCAAAACTATAAATGAGAAAATTCCAGTTCTGACGGTAACATATATATTTCCACTTTTTGCTCATTTTGGCGATCTTTGGGAGTCTATAGAGTCTTCGCTGTTTGACCTATGGTAATGAAACTCGGGGTAGTGTTAGAGGCTGATTTCATGGGCTACACATTCGCGTTTAAATTTTTGTAATTCATTCAGTAGCTTCGGAGGTAGGGGTTCTCACACTTTTGCAAAGCCACCATGTTGTCATAACGATAACTACTGTAAATTAAAAGATTTTGACTGAAATTCTTATAGTAGTTGGAGACTAGTAAGGACTGGTTTAGTATTGAATTTGAGCGAAATCGGTCAACTGATTTTCGAATGACAGACATCATAAAATTTTACACTTTTGGAAAATACACACTTACCGCGGTTGATGCGCGGAAGAGATATTTCAAAATTTGTTCTCGCGAAAAAATTATGTACTTCAGAGCAATTTTAGCATTAGTGCCTATGAAAACTCCATTTCACCTCTGAACAATTCCTATATGAACAGTGTAACTTTCGAAATTATGAACTGCAACTATTTTTGTTCGATTTGAGTTCCAGTCTAAAAATATACATGATCTCATAATTCGAACAATACGTCCCTTAAATGTAGCCCGTAGGCACTCATTCTAGGGTTCTATCTAAACGAGAAATTCCTAACTTTATGACATTCAATTCCCTCTTAGTTCGATCCAATATATCCTCGTCTGACAATAAGGGCCTGATCTTTTTTTCATAGGTAACTCCCAGTCTGTTGACCGGGAGAAGCTCCTCTTCTCATCCAAAGTGTGAATATAAGCTCTGGAATTTCTCAATCCTTTTTTGTTTCAATATTTTCAGCCGAAGGCTACGTCGTCCTGCAGGATCTGTAATTTACCAATTCCTGCACTCCTAATCCAACTTCATGCATAATTATCTTCTTTGATTCCAAGAATTCCGTCATTTTGGTAGATTCAATTTCACACGCCTTGTCAGTTGTCACCGTCTTTAAATTGCATATTCTTGTACCCTGTTCTAGCTTAATGCTCTCAAATGCATTCCGTAATGTTTTCGATGAAGAGAAACATCTTCGAGAATCAAACCACTTTTCAACTCTGTAATGTTTCCTTTTTGATCAGACTGAGTGAGAACCGTTACGTCAAAATAAAAGCTACCACTTACATTCTTAAAATCCAACGAACCCTCTTATTTTTTTTCACGGCATGTATTCTGAATTAAAGTAATTCTTTCCTTTCGGCAAAGAGTTTTTATACACGAAGCCCTACTTGAATCTATGACCGAGTTCCACCAGAATCCATTTCATTCTTCTACAAATCATATTGTGACCATGAATCCCATCACCAGAGCCATTTTGACTGCAGTTTCTTCAATTTTTTCCGTACCTGTAACTGATTTTTGGCACCTTCCAAACAAACCATTGTTCGAACAGGTCCAGTGCTTGGTTGTCCTCAAAAATCGTCTTCTACTAATGCCTCCTCTAATTTCCCCTTGCTATCATATTCATGCTTGAAGCAAATTCAACGTTAGTTACTCTATCAACATTATTAACAAACACGTCATTTCCGTCATTCTTCAATTTTAATAATCCTTCATAAAATTCAAAAACTCTTCATCGTAATAGCCATTTTACCCCGAACTTCAATTCCGAAATTGAAACCTTTTAGCTGACAGTTCTTTTCCTGTGTATTCTGTTCTCTTTTTGTCTAACGTTTTTTCCCGAATAATACTCGCCTGCCTCTCTGATTACTGTTATCCATGAAATCTCTACTATGCTATGAAAAAAAAAATGACTGCTTTTTTTTTTTCATCCTTGATATTATCATAAGCTTTAAAGCTATAAATTATTCACCAAATTCTGTGTGAGCTTTGTGGAAGTACCCCATTTGCACATTTCTTTAACTTGATTTAGTTCGTTAAACTTGAACTGTAGCGAAATGCAATTTAATGAAAGTAAATGGGCAACCAGAATTTAGAAAATCGCCAAAATACTGAATTCGGCAAAAAATTAATTAAACATCTAATATGCAAATAAAAGTGGAATTCTTCAAGTGAAACTACCAGAAAAAATGATTTGATATTCACAAAAATAAGAATGACACGATCAACGAGTGCCAAGATATTTTGTGACCGTTATAATTGTTTCCAAGAAACTGAAGTGAAACTAAATTTTTCCGTTTTTCATGTTTGTGAGAGAAAGAAGAGAGTGGAGTAATCGATGATATTTTGTAGTATAGGCAGATATACCTATTTTTATTCTGTAATATTTTTTTCGAATGGTTTTTTGATGTTTTTTTTTTTTTTTTTTTTTTGAAATAGAAAAGACAGATTTTTTACAATTAAAATAAAAAATATCGGTGTTGTTACTTGTTAGCACCCCACGTCATCTAAATGTTAAATATTTGAGATTTTTTCGGCAAATCATACATTTCGAACACGTCTCTTAATTCAGCCCAATCGAAAAATGTTGATTCACTGTAATTAAACGTTTCTATATATCAGTTAGTGCTGGGATGATTTTTTATGCATCAATGTACAAAATGATTTTCATCCTATGATCTATTGTTTTCAGTGACGAGGAAATTCGCGCCTCAATGTGGCCTAAATTGATTATCGGTACCCGTTATAACATCCGTAAAATTAATTATGCTTCGATGTGATGGGAATTTAAGGTACCCACATTCAAGTACTGAATGTTGATATTGAGCGACCGAGATGATTTGGAGATTACGTGTCAACATTGACCTCTACACAAACAATAACATTATATAAATCTACATCTAAAAAAAAATGGAAAACTATGTACATATGTTTTTCTTTTCCTAAATATTAAATCAGAAGATAGGGAAACTGGGTTAGTTTTTTGGAAGGTACCAACACGGAACGTTTTCTGGTGCAGCGGCTAGCTGTTTGATAACTTATTAAACCATAAAAATTTAAAATGAATTAGGTCTGTAGAAGCCTTTCTATTTCAGCCAGTCCCAAACAGTGAAAAAATATAATTTTATTGCAATCTCGTGTCTCGAAAAACGTAAATAAAATCTTTAACGTCTGCTTGAAAATGCTGAAATGAGTGGATTTCTGATTTGACAGAGAAGATATAAAGTGATCTGTTAGAATATTTAATTGACCATAAAATACGTGATTTTCTAAATACCTAGAAACAGTTTCCGCACCACTGGTTTTAAAATTTTTTAAATGTGCTTATATTATTTAGGTACTTTAGGATAAATGACAAGAAAAAGAAGGGAAATGTGGCTAACAGCCCATTAGTCACTTCAGTATCGATTCAGCGGTCATATTTAATAGAATAACAATATAAATGAAAGAAAAACATTGTTTTGTACTTTAACATTTAAAGCGAACGTTTTCCTTAACCTTCTCTTTGCAACGCCACTGCCCTTTTACAAATGCAGAGGATAATTTTCCAAGCAAATATCCTTATTTCATGATCTTAGAGTTGATTGACCGTTTTAATCAAATCTGAAAGTCGTCAATGAGCAATAGTCTTAGCCATGGGCCTCAGCCGCCATTTAAATTTTTGCATTGCAAACACATAATAAGAAAAAAGAATCGTTATAGAATATTGTGGAATACCTTATTGTGAGAGATATTCACATGTAGAAGGTTATCTACAGCTTTTGCGTATTCAGCCACTTCGTGCGTTTAAGTATGAAAGAGCCAAATCCAAGGCAAACACTAGCAATTTTGTAGCCAGTTTTGTGAGCTTATATAGTGGATTTGGCACATGAACATAGACACACATACGTACATATATGTATGGTATTATATCATAGTTTACGTCATTTCTTGCCTCTGTAAGGTGATAAGAAACAACGCAGCAGGTTTGGTGCTGGTCAGTAACATCACCAAGATCCTTATCAGGTAATTTATCACAGCCCGTATAATGTATCTTACCTGTATGTACGTACAGGTATGAACATACAAACGTACATGTGTATATTGGTTTAACATCATAGAGATGAATATATGCCAGCCTTTGGGCGGTGACTGTCATTGAGGGGTTTGAGCCCCAGTACCTCATACAAGTATTGTCCCCACAAATATTTTAACCACAAAAATTTGGGGAAATTGTAAAATACCCAAGTCCACACAAAAAAATACAAAGTCATGTCACAAGATGGATATATGGTACCTATATAACAGAATAGCCGGAATGTATAAATAAATAATTTTAAGACGAATTTTTGTTTATTTTCTTCAAATGACATAAAAGACATGTTATAATATGTCCTTTTAATCTGTTCAATATTCTAAATAGTCGAAAAATTGCAAAAAAAAATTTCATACCCAAATTAAAATTTCCATACTTCGATATCATTAAATAATTAAAAAATGTTTCAATTTAAATTTTTGAAGCACCTTCAGTAATAAAGATCGACCTCTGATGAAGATAAAATCGCTTCTTGGTCATTCTCTCGAGGACGTATTCATGTCTGAAATTTTTCAAACCTCTACCCAGACACGCTTACGACTGAAGAAGGTAATCATAAATGTTTAAAATCCGCAGTAGGTATATTTAAGTACCTATAGATTTATACCGAAAATTAAATTTCATATCACTTTGTCCAGTTCTGCTCCAGACACGTACGGCTAACTAACCTGCATTCGTGAATCCATTCCCCTGCACCTGCGGTGCAACGACTAAACACGTTTGCATTAAATCGATTAAATCCTACCTCGTCGAAATGAAACCTCTGAATATTCCCGACGAAACCCGATCATTAGTGAATAAATATAGCAGAAAATTAATTGTCTCGATTATGTAATCCTGAATTTATAGCGTGTGCGTGTGTGCGTGTGAGCGTGAGTACATATTACATATTATGCGAATAAGATTTTTGTATTTCCAAGTAGGTACACAAAAAATACATTCATGGAGGGCGTATTGTACCGTACATAACCTCCGGTCTTAGGTTTTGTTTTAGCGAATCAAGACAACGACACGACATTTCAGAAAGGAGAGAGAAACAAAAAACTTGGATGAATTTGAGGCATCCACCTCGATAGGTTAAATACCATGATTGAGAACTTTTCTCTGGAAACCATTGATGTGGAAGGTCATCAATTCGCTAGTTACATCCACAGGAGTCCTGATTGTTTAGCCACTGGGTCGAACAGTGTATTTTTTCTCTTCGCAGATATCATTTTAGGTTGTTTATAATAATTACCAGATATCCAGCTATGCGACTAATTACTACGCTCCGTTTAACCATATGATGATGGAGCACACGGAGAGAGACATATATTCGGGTAGACTTGATTTTTTTTCTTTTCTGTTCGTTATAATGACGTAGGTACTGTAAAAAAAGAAATAAAAATAGATTTTTTTTTTAATCGCATAGTCAGTTTTAAATCGAGTTCAAATGGTCATTTCGTAAACATTCCGTCAATCATATTCTTTTAAATCTTCATTTTAAGGTCTGCATACTAAGCGCAGGAGAAATAAGATCGAATTTCCTAGTTCATATTTTATGACTTCAATAATCTCTACAGCAAATTATAAGACAAAAAATCGAATTACCTAGTGCTCTGCTATCTGTTATGTTATGAGTTAATGACACTCACCTGCCCTGCATCTATATATCCTAACAGATTTTCAATTAATGTTACGCGTTCAGTACTGAAAAAATGCTGATCATAATCACCCGTTTTTGTTACACTGAATTCTTAGCTGCGTTAGTCGCAGAAACATAGGTATGTGTTACAGGAATACAATTCACAAAAAAATATCTCCATCCCTAGTTTATAGCCGTTCGGTACATCATACGTGAATATTAGCTGTGTTCGACAGTACAGAAGGAGTTCAGATAGCGTTTCAATTTATGGTGTCATGGTCGAGGGCAATAAAAATGTGGATCGAAAACTTTGAAGATACTGGATAAGCTCTCAAAAGGAAATCCTCAAAATGAAACCTGAAAAAAAAAACGGGAATGCATGCCGGGACACATGGTTGAAGTGAAACTTTTGCGATGACAATAAATAAAAAGAAAAAGAAACCATACCTGTAATTCCGATACATTAACACAACAAAGAATTTAATTCCTCCCTACCCTCATTTATACGTTTTTGTTTTTTTGTTTTTTTGTTTGTTTTTTTTTTCTTCTCTCCTCTTTCTCCGCATAACGCTGTTTTCATCCCCCAATATGCAACAAAACACTTTTACTACCCACGTATAACATCCCTATAAAAGTTTTACTTCAAAACCTACAGGAGAAATCTGACTGAGATGTGAGCAATGGAAAACCTTAACGGGAGGGTGGCAGAATGGACATCATCTGCGGCTAGACGTAATTTTCCAAAAATTATAATTTGGAATACAGTGTCTCAAATGACAAGTTACATTGATTTAATTTCTCCCACTACTTTTTTCAAGTTTATTTTTATTTTTGTTTGTTTCTTTAGGATCCCCTGGTTTTTTGAGTCACCCTACATTAAAAGCACAATTTTTTGTCAAACTGCATAGTAACTGTGGCGGCCGGGCCGCCGCACTATACGTCGGCACATAACAATACTCACTCCCTCGTTCACCGTCACCCGGCACCGTGGCCGAGTGAGTACGGTGCTGCCTTTTGTGACGGTGAGCGAGGGAGGTTTTTAGGTGTTCGGCCTGTACGGGTTCGAATCCCCGTACCGCCTGAACACCTAAAGTAACTATACTAGCAAAATTAACCACAAATGGCCTTTTTAACATTATCGCCATGACACCATGACACCATCATCACATGCGCTTACCTGGCAGTGCAAAGCCTTAGTCTATTTAATTTTGAATTAGAGCAAAACTAAAAAAATTTGGAATTTTTTCGAGAAACATCAAATTATTTCCACAAATGAATACTACGAGGCAAGTCGATAGAGTTCTTATTCTTCCCACCATGATTTTACACAGAATAGAGAATCACATCGAGGGGAACGAGTACTTTTCTTTTCATTCGTTTTCACTCAACCTATGTTATAAAATCGTCAATAATTTATTCACTAAATTATCTATCATTTGTCAGTTTATACCAACCATAAAATTTTCAAAACCTCACCTGATAGTGAAGTATATGTTACTCACTTCCAACTCAGATAAAATTTTCTTTTGTGTTCTTTTCTAAATTGATTTGCCTTCCAATTTGGTTTTTGTTAAACGAATCAATCCATTAATGATTGCGTGACAATTGGGGTTTATAATAGAATTTCTTGCGGGAATATAATTGCCAGTCTGATTCGTTTTCCAATCACCAATAAGGTCTTAATTAATTTTGTTTCGGCTTCCAACTTATTCAATCGAATCCGAGTTGGGGCGCAGCCGAATTAATATATTCATACCTTATTTATCATCCACTGCACGTTTAATAAACAAAATCATCAAATCAGTTGGTTGTTTTCATTTCAATAATTGAGCGTAAGTGATTATTAGAGTGCGAATTTGTCGGTATTATTAAGGTTAAAATTCGACAATGAAAACTTTATTTTTGGTATTATTCCGAAAAATAAAAATAAAACCTTTAGACAATGAAAATAGCACTATAAAAATCTTCAAATTTAAATTTTTTCTCAAATTCTCCAATTTGTATTTTTTAACGATAAATTCAATGAGCTCGTTCCAAGAGCTTTAGGTCTATTATTTCTGAAGTTATCAAGCTTTTTCTAAATACTCAATTTTTTATAAAAATTTAGCTCAATTTTCTGCATTTAAATTGCTCTAACTCGCAACAGAAACGAAATTCAATCATTTGGAAACACTTTTGAATAGCTCAGAAGATCATCTGTCCTTCTTTACAGGACCAACGGCTAGCGTCAATTCAGCTCCCTGCAATTTGAATTTTTCTCTCCGATAAACAATGAAAATAGCACCTAAAAACTTAAAATTTCCATTTTTCTCCAATTCTACAGTTTTTCTTAGAAAATAGGCGTTTTTGGCAATTTTTCTGCAATTACGTTATTTTTGGTATTTATTCTAACGTAAGGGCAATTATTATTCTCATTTGGGAAGGAAGAAAATGGATGAGAAGAGAGATAATGTTCATTCTTCCGGACTTTCATCTCCACTCACTTGAAAAAAATAAAATTTTATAGAAATTCTATTGAATAAACAAATTTTTTTATAACGGATCGTAAATTCCAATGTGTAATGTGCATTTCCAGACCTTAGGACAGATCATGACAAACTTTTTTTTTTCATGTTTGTTAAACGAGGGGAAGATGGTGATAAAGTCGAGTATAAAACATGAAATGAACTTAAATTCAACACTTCTGTATTTCTATGGTGCCTCGGAGTGAGACTAAAGAAAGTCAAAAGTAGCCATGTTGAAGTTTTATCAAATTAAATTATATGTTCTGAGAATGGTTCTATCAGATAAAGTTCAGAAAATAAGTTAAATTAATAACCTACGAGGATGAACAACATTAATTTGACTGATACTTCTATTACCATTGAATACAGCAAGTCTTCAAGATACCAGCATAATTTTCCACATGTTGAAAAAAATTTGTGACGTATATTCCAGACATAATAGGTGTAATCCATTTATTTTAATTTGGCGCTGGGGAGATCTGCCTCACCTTTTCATCCAATGCCACTTTCCAGCTGAAAGTAAGCCACCGAATATAGATTTTGATTATTTTTTTAATTAGTCCTTTATTTATTCAATATACAGTATGTTTCGAGAGGTTAATGACCCTTTTTATTGCAGTAGATATACTTCAAGAAGTGTACCTAGTAGAGCATTTCTGAAAGCCGAATGCGAATTTAGCGTTAAAACGTTTTTCTATAAAGTAAATAATATCACAAAAAAAAAAGTGTAGCGTAGCATAATCGTTAATTTGGCTCGAGTTTCGAAATCATTATAATTTTTCTTTTATTTTATATTATTCATTTTGTATTTATTTGTTAAACGTTAGCCTACTATTATTTGAATTTAGTCCGTTGCGTTCGTGTAGGCTATAAGAAAAACAGAAGAAAAAAACCCAGAAAACAGAAAAAATATTGTAAACGCCGCCAACGTAATTACGTTTCGACATTGAATACGATTCACCTTGTCATATGAAATTTATTGTTGTCGGGTGATTTTTTTTTTCTCTTTCCACCTCACTCCATTCAACTCAATCATTCTCACCGTTTTACTCACTCACACACTGCTAGCTTTGGGATGCAAGAGTTGAAAAAATTCGATTTGCTCGATTTATGCGATAAAAATGTCGAATATCGCGATTAATTCGCATTCAATTATTATATCATAAAGATAATATTACTTCACGAGTTATATCATTTTTGTTTTGAGTATTTTCTCCCTTTGTCGATTTGCTTGGCAAATTTCTCAATTTTTTTTATTTTTATTATAACTGTCTGTGGTAGCGGTGTTCCTCGACGGTTGAAGCGAATATGATTTTTTTTCTGTGTCTCTCTTTCGCAGAAATCACAATAAATAATTGGAAATTGACGGATTGTGGACAAGGTGCGGTGTTGTTTCGAAGCTGGAATATGGAGTTTTATTGGCGATAGGTGAGTGACATGTTGCAAGGGTAGGGATGCAACTGAGTAAACAAATTCGGCCTTTTGACCAATATGATTTTTTAACCGTTTGTTGCTTCGTGATTTGTTGTATATAGTTCGCATTTGGCTGAATGCAGAATACAACAGAATCGGCACTATTGTCTTCCTTCTCATTTCGGAAGGTAAATATAATTTTAAATTCTACTTGTTACGATATACGACTTCGTATGGGTACGAAACCTCTAAAGATAGCCAAACAAGGCAAATTTTATAAAATAGAAAAAACTAGGTTACTACTTTTTTGGCTTCTTCTTCACTAACCCATGTCACTTATTCTTTTTGAACTCCTACCTAAATGATTCTCATTTTCCAATCATTTTCCAGTCAATTTAGAATTAATCATAATCAGACTGATGAAAAATATTTCACACAACCATGATGGTAGGTACCTACTTTCACTTTTCTGAAATTATTGATAAATTTAGTTCCTGCTCGAGATGCATAGGTAGAAACTCTCGCGCGAATGTATCCTTACTCATTCATGCTATTTAGTATAACGGAATCATAATTCATGATCCAGAAAATAGAAAATATTTCTAATACTACTGCCCATAAGACAATTGAGTGAAAAACTTCAGGTAACAGATGAATATTTTAAGCCATTTCAGACAATTTCTTCAAAAATTCAAATCTTTATAAGGTCAAGTCTCAAATTTTTTATTAATTTCAGTTTCTTTCTTCAAAAATTGTCAAATCCCTTCGTTCAGCGGCTATAAATATTTTAGAATCCCCTAATTTTATTAAACCTGCAAAATTAAACCGGTAAAAGAGGAAGAATGTTCCACATTAAAGAAAATCAGTTCTCGTGATTTTTAATACAAATACATTTTTGTTCCTGAAATAGATTTTGTAAAACAAGTAAAGTTGTTCTCCAAAATTAGAGCTTTATTGCCTCTAAGAGTCGGGCCATCATCAATTTATAAAATTTACTGACGAAAACCTGACAATTTCTGTTTAAATTTATGCTTTTAATATTTAAAATCTACTCGGGGTAAATTCATTGAAAATATTGATTGCCTTGATTTAATTACTAGATTTTCCTATTTTTTTGCTTTAAGGTGCGTCATCCAAAATTTAAAAAAATACAAAATATAAATTTTAAAATTCAAGGGAAGGGTATGAACACCCGCTCTGTACCTCTCAACCTTTAACCACTCATAGAGTGGAAAAGTATCCTCGCTATACCGATGAAAAGCATAAAACGGCGTTTATGATGAGCCATCTTGTAAATTAGATCGATAATCCAAAACAATTAATTTAAAGCCAAAAACTGAAAATATTCATCCACGACAGAAAAAGGTCACAACTTTTTACACACCTTTTATGGATAATAAATTAACCAAAGTACATAAAATCGAATGAATCCATTCTTCATTTTATTTGGTAGATCCAAAACTCACGAAAATATGGATATTTTTAGCTATATCCCAAAAATGCACATTTTAAAACGCAGGGGTTCTACAAACTGATAATTGTCACATTGAATAGGTAGGTAGAGGTACTCAATTATTCGAGGTGAGATGTTGAATTTTACGAAATTTGATGTCTACAAGATACATATATGCTAAAATCAAAACATTGATAACTTGAAATACCAAAAAAAGCGATTTAAAACAGTATTTTACTCAACTAGTTGGTAAAACGAGTAATTGTCTTCGGAATCTATGGAAAATCCTTCACTTTGCTAACCAAAATCGATTTAATAATGATCTTATCCTGGAGTATGAGCAGAAAGAAAAATTTAACAGATCTCGCAACAAATACAAGGATCGTGATCTTCGAAAATGATTGAGAAAACTATCAGAAATTTTTGAATAAGTTTCTTTTATTATACTTCATAAGAAATGAGAATGCCCAATGCATGTTTCGACCATAAATCAACGTCGTAGGAAGCACAGAGTAAGAAAAAGCTTCAATAATTTTCCTTCGCCGTGTAATGCGAGAAATATCTTTCCGCTTAAATACTCTGTACTGCGGGAAGTATTGGTCTATGTATTTATGGCGCAATATCTACAATGCCAGTTATGAGGCACAAATTCTGAAGATAAAATCGTATTTTCAATAACTAACCACACATACAAGCTTTTTCAAAATTCCGTTTTGGTATAATAACTTATGAGTAAAGAATTTTTCTATATTTCTTTTTCTTTTTCTTCATTTTACGCATGTCAATACGGTAAGGGTACTCGAAATTTGAAGATTTCTATATTGATACGTATATTAAAATATATATCAATTCATTTTTCAATAAAATGTGATAAAAATCAGTCGACTGCGAATTTCAAAAACATTCCTTCGAAAAATCATTTTTAACGATAAGACTGGGAAATTAAACGGAACTATTGAAAAGAGTTTGCAGGCAAAGAGGTCATTTAAAAAAATTACAGTAACCTAAAATTCCAAAGTAGTACAACAAAAATAAAAAATAAATATAATCATTTAAAAAAATAAGTAAAAAATTTTTGAATTTTTCAAATTGGAGCAGTCAGTAGAATTGGTAGAGATACCACGAAAAATCCAATTCAAAATTCGAAATTAAAGTCTCAAAAAACATACACCATAAGTAAAAAACAACAAAATAAATACCTACTAGACTGAAAATTTGAAACCTCCATTCGAAACCAATATAACCGTGTTTCCCAACCTAGGGATGCGTTTTCGTGGGGCGGCATAAGATCAATCCATGAAGGGAAGCAAGCAAACTTGTGAAAACGGAATGTCCTTAAATAGATAATTAGTTTTCACAGTGTCCAGAAGGGAATCAGAGGAGCAATGGGAGGCTAATAAGGCACGAAAATGTTTAACGATGGGCAAAGAAAGCACCTTCAAACGGACACTGAGCTAAAGTCTCTCATAAAAACTACCTCGAAATTACCTGCAAGCACTCAGTAATAAGTATGAAGCAGCAAAAATATTACTTGTTAAAAATGGTGAACCTGTAGGTGGCCAGAAAAGGTTCTAATATAAAAACTATTTATTAACAATTCGAACTCAACGTCTCGATAAACATGATACTGTAATAAAATTCCTTCGTCAGGTGCAACCGAATGGTTGAAAAGGGATCCAACAGAAACCCAAATTCAAAATTCTAACTTAGTCGAACGAGCAGTTCAGGAAACAAAAAAACTGCGTTACGCCATGAAGACTACTCTATAAATTCTGTCACTTATAATAAATTCCAATTGTATGAGCATGAATTTGTAACATCAAGAATGGTCGGAATCCGTTGGTCAATGGTTTACCAGAATTAGGTTTTCAATTTCCAACTGAAATACCAACAGGACCTAACTGAATATATCGTCATCTTGAATTGAGAATGCGATGGTAGCCGATATCAATCTCACAGCTTTTCGATTGCAAAGCCGAACACCTAACCACTATGCCACGGCTACTCCAATTCAGAGGAACTATCCGTTGGACAAGCAGACGTCTTTTTTTATCGAGTACACTCCAGCAGGCAAACGAAAAGTGTTTTTCAACAAAACTGTAGCCAGTTATTTACGAAGAAAGGAGTTCGTACTCTAAGCTGATTTCTATGCAGACCAAAATAATATTATTTACCTCTTCAACCCCAAAAACTTAGCTACGAATTACCAAAATGGCATTTTTAAAATAAATGAAAGTTTACTAGGTTTTATTAACGGTTTATTTGACGTGATAGTTCGAAGTAAAATGAAATAGACGAGTATCTGTTTATGAGGCGTGTCAGAGAAAAACTAGGAGCATCAGTTCACAAACCAAAACGTCTAGCATAGTTTTCTGTTGTTTCTTAAATTTTTCACGCCTTATTCCATCCTTTTTAAAGTGTGAGATTATTATTACCAATGATCGATAAATTTGAGAAAAAAAAATTATTGACCTTCATTCCATCGCAAAATACCGTAAAATATGTAAAAAATACGGTACGGTATGCAGTAAATGTTGTTTATTGCAATTTTTTTTTTTTTTTTTTCGTTTTGTTTCAGGAGATATGTTGATTGTTGGTTCATGGACAAAACCGGCAATTATCATTTTCTTTTTAAATATATGCGCTATGAAATGGAGTTCTGCTGGAATTTTGGATTGGGGACGAGCGTCAAATAAAATCGAAATTAATATACCGTGGCTACCGTGTGAGTATTTTTCAATTTAAAAATAATAAATTTTTTTTTGTATTTTATTTTTTGTGTACTTATGATTTCATCCGTAATTGTCATTGAGCAATTTATACCATTAGCCTGTATGTAAATTTTTTACGCGAATTCACACAAAAATAAACTCCTAAAAAAACTATTCACGTGAGAATTTACTTATTTACCATTATTCAGTCTTAGTATAGCTAAGAAAGAAGCCCTCATCAAGATACCTACATTTTTACACGCTTTTATTCTACTGACTCAATTTGTTGAAGTACACCAGATGAGCAACTTTAGCACTGCTTTCACGTGTTGCGACACACGCACAAATATATTTATATCCGTTTTTATCAGTTGTTTTTTTTTCTCCCCTGTATTTCTGTCTTGTTATTCATACCCTTTTATTCGGGTGTTGTTATTTCTACCAGCTTGGGTGAGACTTCGTTTTCAAATGATTCAGTGAATCATGCAAAGTGGTATAGAAATATAAGCAGTTATCAGATTTTTTTATCATTAGAGTTGATGGAAACTGGTGAGTGGGAATTTTTCACTTTTCAATTTACATTTACCAAAAAATTAAGTACCCTAATTTATTTTGTAGATTATTGATGTAATGTCGAATTAAACAATATTAGCTTGTGGTGTCCAAAAAAACTTCGTCATATTTAAAATAGCCCCAGTACCTGTCCAACTCGTAGCTTAGTTGATGTGTGTGACAGGTCTGAAGTTAATTGAGTAGGTAAGAAAATACCTTTTCAGAATTCATTGTCATACTTTTAGTATTTGTTGAACGGATTAAAAATGAAATGCCGGCTTCTTTCAGCTTTTGTGAAAATTTTTCAAAACTTTCTTCACTTTCAATAACTTATTCAATATTTTTATCATCTTTATCGAAACTGATACAATTTTTCTTCAAGTCAAGAATGAAATCTTTGTACGAAAACATTGTGAATATTATAAAGTATTAATATTAAAAAAGAAATGAAAAGCCGACTTTTTATTTTGTAGTTCCAGCTTTGCTAAATTTTCGTATATTTTTCCTCACTATAATGATAACATCAAAAAATAAAGAAACACCCAGGGAGTACGAGCAATCTCATTCATATTCAGTATAGATCCGATCAACTCCTCACCCAAGCTGGTAGAAATCACAACACCCCTTTTATTCTACTCACTACTGCGATTTTTAAATATACCAATACTGCAGCCAACCTTCCACAACAAAATAATGTTTATTTCCCATGAAGCTAAAGCCAAAAAATAAAAAAAAGCGTATCTTTTAAAAATTTGTTTTTAACCTAATTTATTCACTTGATGACAGAACACTTGAACTGAACAAAAACAACCTAATACCTACGATGTTATAGCTTATTTCTATCTTTACATCTCTCCTGTACATATTATAAAATACTAAAGGCTGAAAACTGTTGAAAACACTATCACCCCAGAACCACAGGACAAATTTGCTTGAGATTTTCCAAAAACAAATTATGTTATTCCAAAGAAGGATATCGTGGAAGTTTGAAGCCCCACTGAGAATAAAGTTATGAATTTTTACCCTGAGTGAAAATAGAAAATGGAAAAACCATTTCTTGAAACGAACAAAAAAGAACAAAAAAAATTTCTCCTCTCTCTATTTTATTTTTTACGCAGGTTTTCTATGAAAATCTACTCATTAATTTTGGTGTCATGGAACGACTTGGGGGTGGGTAGGTACATTTTTTGTTTCATAATTCAAGGAAAATTTTGGCACCAAAAACTCAAATTCATATATATAATACTAGCTACTTGCTCTAAGTGATGCAGGCAATTCCAGCATTGATTATTCCACTTGCTAAGAGTAGTTAGCTTTTTTATAAGTATAGAATACTTCCCTATCAGAATACATCTCTCTCTCACACTCATCTCTCTCTCTCTCTCTCTCTCTCTCTCTCTCTCTTTCACTTGTGCCTATAAATATAAACTTGCATATGGTTGAGATATCTTCATCATCATAGAGGAGATTAGTGTGTTTGTTTTCATAATAAAAATTTTTTTTAAATGAGGAGCTTCGCACACAAACCCCCATTTTTCTTTTTCTTCTTTTACCTCACCTTACCTAATCACCCATAACACAAAAAAAATTTATAAAAACAAAATTTACCTCACCTAAACACTTATACAAAAAAAATTATAATAAATTTAAAAAAAATTATATCTTGTCTGGGAATCAAACCCAATTTCAATGAAGATTTTAGAAATGGTGGGAATGATCATGGACATAAGTTAAACTACTAGTTTTGGATCACTCCAAGTTGTGGATCAAAATTTTCAAGGTGCTGCACTATAGTAAAAAACTATAATAGAGTGTAATCTTCTCGCCATAAATATTTCATACTCTTTAATTCAAAATTTTTTGTTTTACTTAAGCTGCAAAAAAAGTGTAAAAAAAACTCTAAAACATTCATTGTTGGCTGGTTTATTTAGTGAAAACGCGGCTTGATAGCACAGTTTCTTACTCACTGGGATCTCAATTTTGATATATTTATCTAAAATATTTTCAACATTCTCAACATTTAAATTTTGAGAAAAAAAATTCTGCTTTTTCACCTCAAGATTTTTCAGCGATTATTAGAGATGAAAAGCTGAAATAGATCCTGTTGGAAAGAGGAGAGAATTTCCTCAAATCCAGCACTAAATTAATTTTTATCATCATTAGTTTTTAAAAAATTAACCATTAAAAAGTGCAAAATAACGGAAAACGTTGTGCGTTTTGTTATTGTATTTTCTTCCACAATTAGTTCAGAATTACTTCGTTTTAGGTGAAAATTGATGATGGAAATTACCTTATTGTTGAGATTGAGATATGAAGAGACTCACCACTGAACATTTTTTTCAAACATCATGAGTTTTTGAAATGAAAAATAATTAAAATTAATTAGGTTAAAAACGAATTTTTAAAAGACAAGATTTTTTTTTTAGCTTTAGCTTCATGCGAAATAAACTTTTTTTTTTCTTCGGAATGTTGACTACAGTATTGGTATATTTTAAAATCGCTGTAGTAAGTAGAATAAAAGCTTATAAAAATGACAAGTTTCTCATTAATTTTCAATGTTTTATAGCATATTCCGGAAAAACCAATGTCGATGGAACAATAATTTTTGAAAGAAAATTTGAGAAAATTATTTCCTCTTTTCAATACTATCAACCATAGTTTTTTCGTTACTATAGCAGCTGAGAAATAGTGAAGTGAGAGAGGAGCAGTTTTTTTTCAAAATGAAAATGATGTGAATGTTGCAAAAATTGCAAATAAAATATCAAAATTGAGACTGAATTTTATTATAATCGGTCATTCTCTAAATCTCAAAAAAATTTTCTATATTTCAATAAGTAAATTCATCACTCAGGCAACCAGAAACAACATGGAAAAAAAGGTAAAAACGAAAAATAAAAAGAAAGTGAAATGATCTAATTTTTTTTATAAAATCGAAAGATCTTAGATCAGATTAATTTCAAAATTATCTTATGTTAGATCAAATTAAAGATCTTTGTTTTGAGATTTTTAATCTAAGATTTCAAAAAAAAACTAGATCATACCCTTCTCTTCCATATAGTACTTCCGATATTGCTATTTTTATTTTTATTTTTATTTTGGCTATAAAATTCTTAATTCTAGACCTCAACCAACGAAATTTGAGAAAAATATTCGTTATATTCTCTTATAACTTACTATCTATTTTAGTGCAAATCGGCTGTAGGGTACTTCCAGTAGGACGGTAAAATTATTTTTGTTCTTATTTCGACTATAAAATGCTTGATTTCGAATCAATAACTAAGAAATTTGCCAAAAATATTAAATATAATTTATTGCAACATGCTAACAATTCTGGTGTAGATCGGCTAAAAGGTACTTTCCAAAAATTTATTTTTGTTGAGATTTTGAAAGAGGGAATTGTTTTTAATTGCGTAATTCTACGTCAACGGTTACAAAATTTAATACCATCATCATAATTATAATCTATTATAGTCCATCCAACGCGATTTGATCGCTACGAAACGAAACCCGCAATTACTTTACAATTTTACATGCATTATTTACGCATTATTGCTAGTTGGAATATGTGGGAATACGAATCATACAATAACCACAGGTGAAAACGTTGTTTTAAGCGCAGGGATAATCTTTTCTTGGACAGACTATAGTAACTTTTTAGTGACTAATTTTCTAATTTTCCGAAACCTAAATTTTCTAATAAAGCTACAAATGCGTTAAGAGTTTTTTCTCTTTTTCTCATTGGTTTTTTCGGGTCTCTTTCTTTTTAACATAGATATGTTTTTGTGGTGGGGGTCAGCTGAAAATTTGCGTCTCCGTTTCAAAAGGATATTTTTCTCGGACAGGGGGCGCCTCGAGATGGTGAAATGTTTTTGGTGCAGGGCAAAAATTTATTTCAGACTGTTTATCTCCAAAATAAAATCAACAGTTTAAGACCTGAAAAAAGGAGTTAAAATAAGGAAAAAGTGCAAACACATGGAAATAGACTGCAGACATATGGAAATAGAGGCAACGCAGGCAAAGCTGCGGGTAACAGCTAATTCTACATATTTAAAAGTTTATGAAACGAAAAAATTCTAAAAATTTAAAATTCCATTTTGAATTTTTAGGCTAAAATATTTTACAGAAAGCTGAAACGGACAGTATTTTAGAAAATATGTAATAAAAACTAACAGTCATGGTGAAATACCTCAATTCAATATAATTTTCTGTTCTAAAATTTTTAAAAGATTTACACCGAAAATATTAAATTTTGAATTCGAAATACAGGTTTAACACTATATTCGTTTTATATTTTTCGTCGCAATATCCCCAATTTTTTTCTCAACTGTCCTACTACATGAACACATTTAGAGAACCGCTGTTTTAGACACCAAAAAAAATCTTTACCTATATTTTTTGTTGAGGTCTATAAAACTTCGATAATCTTACTTTCACGCAAAACTGTGCACGAATTTTGGATAATTTAGGCAGAATTATTTCCAGAACATTAGTTCAAAGAAATGAGCCTCATTAGAAAACTGGATCCGTATAAATGAAAGAGGAACCTACACTCTGAAATTAAGATTGAGTAAATTGCATGTAAATTTAACATTGACCTACACAGTATTTCTTAAACACGAACTTGGTTTGTGAATTAAAAACGAAAAAAATGGTATTTTCTAAAAACATCGTGTGAAATGCAAACGAAAGAATAATTTCAAGGATTCGTAAAACATAAATGTTCCCAAAATTCAACGCCAAAATCAGCATTAAAGGTCACCAGGTGGAATAACTCAGCTCCTAACACGTATCTTGCAGTCAGAACTTCAGAGTAATCATAAACCTTCAATAGGTATTCTAAGAGGCTTGCCTTCAACATAAAAAATATTCTTCGAATTTACGATTACTCTAAGTTTTACTCTGAGGCACAAAATTTGAATAACAATAACATAAGTTTCAATTGTCAGGCATGGATTTCACAAATCTCCAACCACGTACCAAAATAAAATACACCGAGCAAAAGACGACAATGATTTTTATAAGCTTTTATTCTACTCACTAGTGCTATTTTAAAGTATATTAATACTGCAGCCAATCTTCGGTGACGAAATAATATTTATTTCGCATGAAGCTACAGCCAAAAAAAAATGAAAGCTCATCTTTAAAAACGTGTTTTTAACGTAATTTTAATTAATTTTATAACTTAATTCAAACGCCAAAGCACTGACTCTTTAAATTTTCAATTGGTCACTAGGAATAAATATTCACCTCCGAACGAAAAAATAGATGATTGACCTCAAACAATTAACTATTCTCAAATTTAACTTTGTCCCATCGGTAGAAATTTCGAAAGTTTTTAATCGTCAGAAATCTGTTGTTAATTTGGAAATCAGGTTTTCTATATCCTTCTCCGTCTCCCTCAGTGTATTTTCCAAAGAAAATACAACTGTTGTATTCAGTGCAATGGCGAGATCTGAGGACGAGACCTGTGGAAAAACGCCGATCCTGAGTCGTAGATTACGAATATAAAGGTCACTCAAATTCTTTTGTACACAATATATATATATATATATGTATTATACCCTAGCCGCTCGTTCCAAGTGATGTAGGCAATTCCAGAATTGATAATTCCACTTGCTAAGAATATTTAGTTTCTTTATAAGTATAGAATATTTCCCAATTAGAACGCATCGAACAAACAAACAGACAGACAGACAAACAAACAAGCAATCACATTTATATTTTTGAAGAATGCTGGGTGAAAATTACGTATAAAATGAAGTGTCAAGAAAATTCATAATGAAGTGAAAGAATGAAGAAGTGCACTGCAAAGTTAAAAAAAAATGTACGCAAGTTATGAAGTGATTTCTAAGCAAATAAAATATAAAAGTAAGCCTACTTTCGACCAACTTTTTTGGTTCATCTGGAACTGATCTTTTCCTAGCAATGGTTCAAAATACTTCGCCCCCATGGGAGATACTGACCTCGGACTTAGCTTAAAACCTTCCTCGAGACAACACGAATAAGTACTGAAAATTTCAGCTCGATCAGTTGAGCCGTTCTGAAGTGATGGGCATACAGAAAGACAGACAAACATTCATATTTATATATTATATTATAGATGTATATTATATCTCCACTTTTTACACATTTTGGCAATTTTCGAGGGACTGTAGTGCATTCGTTTTCAGACCAATAAAAATTAAACTTGGAACAATGTTAGAGGCTTTTATGGACCGCACATTCGTGTTTAAATTTTTAAAATTCATCAAGTAGTTTCGGAGGTAGGGCTTTTCAAAGTTTTGCAAACCCACCATGTTCTCATACCGATAACTTCTGTAGATTAAAGGATTTTGGGCTGAAATTTTTACGGTAGCTAGATACTATTAGGAACTGGCTTGGTTTTGAATTTTATCAAAATTGGTTAATTTTTTTTCGAATGTCTGCCGTTACAAAAATTAACATTTTTGAAAACTAAGTACACACCTACCGGGGTTGATGCGAGGAAGAGATATTTCAGGATCTATTCGGGCATATTTCAATAGCGATTTCGAATTTTCTATGTGATTTTAATCAATTTTGATAAATTTTTGATAATTCTGTTCAAAACTAGTGAAAACACTGGGTAACACATTGATTTTTATCACTTTATCATCAGTTTTTACGATCTTAATGTAAGTTAACCAATTGAGATCTCATTTAAAAAATACTAATTATAGGCTATTGCATTGGAGCTTTCGGAAACTCGTAAAATGAAACCCAGACTGATTTTACATATTCAACGCATATTTCACATCAAAATGCACATTTTATCAACTTAAATTCGCAAATTATATTCAATATTTAGCCCTAATCACCCACATATTTTGGGTTACAGTAATTATAAGTCTGTATTTCACCTTCATTCACCGATGGTAAGATCCATGGTGGTCAACGAAAGGAGGGAACGGAGGGAAAGATTCGATGTGTCAATTTGGTTCTCGGTAAGTTTTTTGATTACCTAATTTCTGTCTTCTAGAAACAATAACAGATGACAATAACACAAATGTCTGGCAATCTTCAAAAAAAAAAAAAAAAAAAAAAAAAAAGTTAAAATCATGATTGTAGAATACATTTTCGAACCACGATGATAAAAAGTGGAGTAAATAATGACTTCCAACTCTCCCTCAAATACCTGGGTCCAAATTACGTTTTACAGCTGGAAATACTAGCATACTGTCGATGTAATTACGTTCGATTGTTTTGTCCTTTTTATTTCTTCTCATTTCTTTTCACCAAACGAGCATGTTTTGAATTTGCACGATATAGGATATACACATAATAATTGGTCTGTACCCAATACAAGACGTATCTTTCCCAGCACTTCCGGTCACGTTGGGAAGATGAAATCGGTATTTTTTTCCTCCTTTGTTTATATCCGATTATTTCTCGTCCACTCGCCATTTCCATAGCAAAAATATTTTACTTGCTCACTTCATCAACGGTATAATATATTTTATTATAAAATGAAATAACAGCCGGCTAGCTAACCGGAAGCAATACGTATTTCTGTTCACAGTTGAAAATGAAACTCGTTGTTACGACGAGTTGGGTTGCATAAATATAACACGCGACTGGTACCATCTCATATATCGTCCGCTGAATGTTTTTCCATTACCTCGCCAGGTCATCGATACCAGATTCATCTTGTACACAAGAAAAAACCCAAATTTGGTAACGTACCTCATCGTATTAATTTCATTTTATTTTATTAACGCAGGAAGAAAAAAAGTAAAAGGTTTTACACGGATTGTTGTTAAGTACCCACATGATTCTCCTACGTTTACCGTTATGTTTGGTGCATTTTACGTAAAATTTGAAATTAAAAACAAATATTATGAAACAATCCCTTGCGCCGTAAATACGAAAAATATACTTCGAGCAACACCGGCGACTTGCTTTTCTCCAGCAGCGAGTTTTTTTTGTTTTACATTTTGCTCGAAAACTACGGAATCAATAGGCATCAAACTTCTATCAGACCTAGTCCTATATAAAGACTACTTTTTATGAAAATTTCACCCCGATTACTTTCGTAATTTCCTTGAAATCCTGAAAGAACAACGTTTCCAGGAATTTTGTGTTTTCCATTTTTCTCGGAAACTACAGAACCAATAAGTAACAAACTCTTCTACCAAACTTGGTCCTTTATAATGACTACATTTCGAAAAAATTTCAGCCCTATCGCTTTTACAATTATTTCAAAACCGTGAACATAAATTTTCGGCGATACATAATTTTACATATTGTATACACATTCTTTTCTCATGAAACGGATAATTTTCATAATTTTTACCACCAACCCTTTTCCGGGGTTAATTTCGATATCCCATTTGCAAGCTAAGGGGATAAAAACACAATTTCTACGTAAATCATACAGATACAGCATGTGTGTTGCACTTATTTGGCCTGTTCGATGTGTAAAAAAGTATAAAACTTTTAGCACTTTTTGATAGCACGCAGTTCAGTTTAGAAAAGAACAGAGGTAGACTCTCTAAAAAGGTGTTCGACTTTCCAGAATAAAATTCGAAAAAAACGTCCATCTCAAAAAGCGTCAAATTTTCCGATCCTATTTGGCGAGTAAATTCTGATGGAAAATTCTCTTCTAAAGATGTGATCGTGATATCATATGCTCCGTTTTTCACTATTTCATTCTAATGAAAAAAATTCTTCAAATATTGTTTTCGTTTGAGTTACCAATTTTTTGAGTTTTTTCTTTCTGCAGAACTGTCGCAGAACTAAAAACGTAGGGTAGAACTGAGAGCTTACCTTTATCAGAACTTATCCACAACAAGAACATCTGGTGAAACACTTCCTTACCACATCAAACGCAGAAAGATACCTAGTTAATCAAGAATTTTAAATTAAATTCACCCAAGTAGGCTAATTGTCGGGAAAATCACACAAATTTAGGTAAAATTCTCTGGTTTTTCCCTCTCAATGGAGTCATTTAACCTAAGCTTTTTAGGTTGGAGGGGTGGTCATCGGAGAAGCAGGGGGATTCAAGAACTTTCATCGGCTACCAGAAAGAATTCGTTCCACTTCGAATGTAACGTGTTAAAGTAAATTTCTAAGCTATAGAGAACAAAAAAATTCACATTCGTAATTTAAGAGAATTTTAACAAACATTAATGAAGACAACATCGCAATTGAAGGTAAATGATCGAATATGCACGAATTTTTTACTCTGAAAATGAAAAAATTACCGATGAATTGATGCATTTATGTCTGAAAAATCAAGATTATAGAAAAATTTCTTCATAAAAATAGTTTTATAGCTGAATATTTTTGTTTATTTTTAATTAAAATTTACTAATCCCTGTAAAAAAAAAATTTTCTGCTTCTTCGCAGGCCACAAGCAATTTCTTTAAGAATTATAGCCAAAAAAAAAAAAAAATGAGACTTTTTGATATTTTTCTGGGCTATGATTTGTATTTGGACCATTTTTAGTAACATCCGACAATATTTAAATTCTTTGCGATAAATTTTATAATTTGCATCAAAGTATTTCAATTAGTTTCAGTAGGTACATACTAAAGCACTTTTTACATTCGATAAATCATCTTAAAGAATTAAAAAAATTGAAGCGACATCAACTCAAAACACTGACCCCCAAAGCAGGTCAAGAATTAGTTTTTGTTGTTTTTTTGCACCAACATTGCATACGTTCAACCCCGCATTCTTCCCTCTTGTGTCAGCGTCCAGCATCGATACGTTCAGCGTACTAAACCATCCTAAATATAATGCCCCTTTGGTCCCACTATGCAACAATTTTAACAGTAAAGTACTTCGTATACCCGATATATTCGCCGCTAATAATCGAGTCTCGTTTGCCTGGGTGCAGGGTCAAATGCTAAAGGTTCAATCGGAGCGCAGCATCCAAAAATCAAATTTCGACGCCAAAAAGCACACAAAAATCATAATTCACGGCTTTATCGATACACCATTGGCCAGTTGGGTCAAGGTGAGTACGAATTTATTGTCGAATGGATTAACATTACCGTAATCCATCGAAGCTCTCGTATGTGTTAATGCATTGCATTTATTTATTTAATTATTTATTTATTTATTTATTTATTTATTTATTTATTTATTTATTTATTCATTTATTCATTTATTTATTTATTTATTTATTTATTTACTTTTCTTCTTTCTTTTTTTTTTTTTTAATTTATACTCAACATTTTACCTCGTTGCTTTCTTTTTTTTTTTTCAGTTTCATGAGTTCATTTTATTTCCATTAATTTTCTCACATTTTTTGGTTTCGACTGATAGGAAATGAGGAGAGAATTCCTGAAACATGCCGACTGGAATGTGATTGTTGTAGACTGGGCTGGTGGCTCTTTGCCATTGTACACGCAGGCAACTGCTAATACCAGATTGGTCGGCCTCGAGGTCGCGTATTTTGTTAATTATCTCAAGGTACGTACATCCAAGTACAGCATGGCTTAAGTATAGTTCGCTTCTCGTTATATATAAAGGTACCTACGTACATTGCACAAAATAAAAGTATACACAATATATACACAACCGGTCGTTAATTGTTTATTTTTTTTTTTTTTTCCATTAATTTTGTCGTTTTTATGGTTGAGTTTCTTGAATAAACGTTATGATATAGGCTATACACGAGCATTTTACACGCAGGATAATCACGGATTAAATCCAAAAGATGTTCACATCGTTGGCCACAGTCTGGGAGCGCATACGGCCGGATACGCGGGCGAACGCATTAATAAACTGGGTCGTATCACGGGGCTGGATCCGGCCGAACCATATTTCCAAGGGATGAGCGACCACGTGCGCTTGGATCCCAACGATGCTGATCTCGTCGATGTCATTCATACGGATGCGTCCTCTATAGTATTATTAGGTTAGTGGTGGACTATTGATTACGCTGGTTCTCACTGATGTGGCTGGTGGGAGAGCCATTGAGAATCATATCGATCTCGATATTTCATTTTTTGGCTTCGTAGCATTCGTATTCCGGACGTACCCAGTTGGGAGTTGGATCACCTAATGTGATCAAAATCACATCTGCAGAGGGTGTTCGCACTTAGATTCACGTCAAAAATTCTAATATTAATGTAGATCATTATTTAGACAAGTTAGGTTCAATATTCTTTGGCAACATTTCCTCACTAATATTCCAGTTGCCGTTGTCATTACCAAAGGTAAAAATCATAATAAATTATAGTCACGGAAAGAAATAAAAATATGAAAACCATTAAAGAAAAAAATAAATTGAAAGACAAAATTGATTAAAAGATTCAACAAAGCTCAACTAGAGAGGCCGATTTATACAAAATTATGAAGATTTTAAAATGAAACTGGAAAAATTTACGATTTATTTTCCGTAGGCTGCGCTTACATAACCAACAGCAAACAGCACCAGCAACTTCAAACCAACACTACACAACAAAATAATGTTTAGAAGAAAATTTGTTGTGAGCATGGAACAGTAGAAAGAAAATAGTTTGCTTTTGCTGTGGAATATGAATACAAGTATAGATACTTCCTCTCGGAATAGGACTATTTTTTGTCTTTTTTATCACTACTATTTCGGTTGAAAACGTCAATTGGAATACTTTTCCTGGCAATTTCACGGAGTTATTAGGGCTGAAATGCATTTCACGATAAAATGTAAATAGCCTAAAGAAAATTCAAAAAATGTTAACTAATCATTCACGAATATTTTTGGCACTAAGGACCAAATGCAAGAACGATACTTAAGTAACAAACGAACAAACACACGAGCAAAGGTGATCCGATTCTGCGCAATCATAATTTCTCAAAGCTGCTAAAGCACTCAAAACACTGTCACGTTATAATCAGACCCGTAAAAATACTCTTGTTCGTGTTGATTCACTTGCTTTGCATATTCCTATTTTGAAAACTAATACTCAAGTACTGGTTGTCACTTAAGTATCGTTCTTGCATTCAGCACTCACTACAACTCACAAGCACAGAGTATTAAATATAACAATGGACGCACACTCATCCAAACACTATTACAAAAAACGGCACCCCTTTGAAGCTATTGTCCCCACTCCTTTGTCACCAAATTCAAATTTGCTTACCCCTCATTCGAGCCCATGGGCAATAATCGGAATTTTTTTTTTTGTTTTTCAAATAATTTAATTAAATGAATGAGTAAATATGATAATTAATTTAGTAATCACATCAACACGAATTTCGTCCATAAAAATGAGATTGAAAATTGTCTGTACCTTAGGAGGCGAGCATATTTTCATCATAAAATTGGTGCCCATTTTTCGTTTCACAGGCATCCTTTATTATATTTAATACTCAGTGGCCACAAGTAATATTTTCAAAAAATCACCAAGTAGTTGACATTTTATTTTTCTCAGAAGTTGGTTACTCAATTATTCATGCAAAGTTTCAGCTCTGTATCTATAATAATCTAACTTTGGGGAATTTTTAATTTTAATTCTAATTTTCCCACGTTTGAAAAATAAATTTTGAAGAATTTTTAATGGTAAAAGTTCTCAAAAAATTCTGAAACTTGGTACAATAATAGAGAATGATTACCTGATTAAACGGATAAAGTTTCACCTCAGTACCTTCATCCTTTTTTTTTAAGAATTTTTTCCATGGTCTATACCACGCTTTCAAAACAAATAAAAAAAATTTTTTAATTTCAAAAATTTTATTTCATACTCTCCATTGATCCATGCTTTGATGCAATACTTCACTTTATGGCAGAATTTTGTCATAATAGTTTCCTTAAATTTGTTTGGGTATGCAACTTTTCATACGTCATGTTTTTTTCTTGATAACACCTACAATCAACAGTTATGCAACTTTTTATTCAGTGCGTACAAAAATTTGCATAATCACATAATTGAGTAACCATTTCCCTATCATTGTCCCATGTTTCAAAATTTTTTGAAAATTTTTGCAGTTTAAAATTTTTTGATTCGTTTTTATGCGTACAGATCACTAGGAAAATTCTTGAAATAAAAAATTGAGATAAGGAAATGAAACTTTACCTGCTTAATCTGGTAATCATCCTTCATTATAGTGGCAAGTTTCAGAATTTTTGGAAAACTTTGGCCACTTAAAATTTTTTAAATTTTGTTTTGCCACAAAGACAAAAATTGAAATTAAAAATCAAAAATTACTCTAAATTAGACGACTATAGATACATAGCTGAAATTTTGCATAAATAATCGAGTAACCCACTCCTACAAGAGTGCAAAATTTCATCCCTCTATATTTTTTTTTCAAATTTTTACATTTGAATGTTTAGTTTGCACGACTTTTAGGTCACTCAGTACATCGGTCTTTACTTTATACATTGTCTTGGGCTCATGCGGTTTCTCTACTGTGGGGAATCAAACCTTTGACAACTGAGATAATGAACTAACACAGCACCCACCACACCATGCACCCATCACACCACACATCCACCACAGCAGGAGGTCTGTTTGAAAAATTAGTGATAGTTTGCACTGCCAAAATTTTTTTTTTCTATTTTTTTCATTTTTTTAGGGGGGTTGTTGCAGAAAATAATGCGTGACACACGTGTATACATATAGTAGGTGATTGATATTCGTGTGATTCGCAACACTCCCTCTTTGGCTCGTGCAGCAACAATCAAACTCGGATCAAAATCACCTACTTTATACACTAATTGTATCACAAATAACTGTTTTCTGCATTCACATTTGCAATCGCACAAAACGAATCTGACCTGTTGACTGCGACAAAAAAATCAAATTTTATTTCAGTGCAATCGCTCTTCAATCATTATCGGCGTTTTTTATTTAATAATCTCCCATACGACAATACAATGAATTCTGTTACAGGCTACGGTATGAGTGATCCTATTGGCCATATCGACTTCTATCCGAATAATGGCAAGGAACAGCCTGGTTGCGATCTAACCGAGACGCCTTTACCACTGACGCTGATCAAAGAAGGCATCGAAGAAGCTAGTCGGGTTCTGGTGGCTTGTAACCATGTACGTGCCATTAAACTGTTCACCGAGTCCATTAACTCGAGATGTCCGTATATAGCGCATCGGTGTCCCACATATCAACATTTTTTGCAAGTATGGATGCCACATCGTGTTCAAATTAGCAATCGGCACATTCGCCAAATACGTATAAAATGGCTAAACTCAGTATTTGTCTTGTTTTTTTTTTTCTCTCTCTCTCTCTCCCAATTCATTTGTATGCAATCAAAACGAAAATAAAAGGGAAAGTGCTTCTCCTGCGAAGAGAATGGTACCAGTTGTGCGATGATGGGACTGAAGATAAACGCAAATAACGACTTAGTTCCTGGATTTAAATATTTTTTTACAACTGGAAAAGAGCCTCCATTTTGCAGTAAGCGCAGACCAATATTGTTCTTCGAAAGATTTTGTGAGTGCCAAAATCAAATTTTTATAGAAGAACGAAAAAGTTTCATACTTTACGTACGTTCATAATTTATGTGGTAACGTATATAATATTCCAAGTCGGTATAGATATGATTCATTCGAATGGATATTTCACAAAACACCTAATTTCTCCGAATCTGGCACTTACATGGTCTTTGCATAAGGAAGACGATATGAACAGGCGAATTTTGGACGAAGTCATCGGACTCTATGCAGAATACTTTGTAATGATTCCGTTTTCTTCTCTCTGTTTTAGGAAGGCATTATAAAGTGACTCTGGATTTAGCACGTCCTCCGCGAGCTGAAACATGGGTTCAGGGTTTCATGAAAATTACCCTGCACAGCGATCACGGCGTCATTCGTAATTTAGATCTCACCCCTCAGTGAGTTATTTTGTTTACGTGGAGTCATTTTCCTGAAAGAGAGTAGTACTGCGAAAGAAGGGATGGTGGCCCAAATCTACCACTACGCAACTAGCTTCTGCAAGCGTAGCTGATGGTGCAGTGAACCTATCACTCACTCTTTCTCCTTCCATGCCAGTCTAACATACTTTTTCACCTTTGTCTCACTAACATTAATAGAAAAAAAAAAAAAAGAACAGTTTTCATGCGAAACGAATACACGTGGTACTTTTAGCAATGCACCTATCTTAACCAATTTTACATTCGGGAAGATATTTTTTCTTAAATTACTTAAATGGAATTTTAGTGATTATACAACTTTTTCATTTATTATTAGTCTTGTTTTTCTTAAATTTGTGGTGTTTATAGAAACACATCTCTTACTCCAATCAGATATAGGTACAATAAACTACAATATGGGCGGGAAAACAGAAGTGGAGTATCATAAGTGAAAGGGATGCAACACAAGATTGTTGAGTTACTTCATTCATTTGAAAAATCCTAGATTTTTTCAAGAAAAGAAAAATGGGCGCCGTGTGACTCAAAAAGGGTTGGTTCGGAAAATTTTATGCCATTTTAATGTACGATACATCTCTGATATGTTTATTAAAGTACAAAGTTTCACTTCTAACATATGTATGTAGCTCAGGTATGCTGTTTTTTCTTTTTGTTTTTTGAGGGGTTGAGGGGGATCCTTCTGATTTACCAACTTTGCTTCAGTTTTATGGTTCTGAGGTTCGCTTGCAACCCTCAAATCCAACTTAGTAAATTTGAAAATTTGTTATGTAATGATGAATAAATTTAACAAAAAATTTGAGAAGAGAGCTTTAAAAATTCAAATGTGAGTATATTCTGATACGATAAAGAAAAAAGTTTATTTTAGCATATGCTGATTTTTAAAACTGACAGAACTATGGGGGCTTACAAGTTTTAAAATTTGAAATTTCATGTTTTGAATACTTATTTGAAAAACAATAAAAGACATTGATGAGATGGGTACAACTAGGCATTATTATGATAAAATAATAAAAAAATAGTTCACCTAAATATTTTTGATTAGGCAACTTTCCATACATGAGTGCATGACAAGTAGCTTATCTTCAGTTTTATAAGCTGCAAACCAAACTAACGCGGTCAGTTTTGAGTTTTAAGAACAGAACAAAAATGTTAAGAGGAATTTTTTCTTAGACGTACCAGGTTATATATCCAAATCTGAAGAATAACAGACCTCTCACCAAACAGTTGTAGGTATCACTATAATAAACGTCCAAGCCAAACAAAATTGTTTGACAAAATTAATTTGCCAAAATTATTTTGCCATTATTATTCCCTCATATTCGATGCGCATGTGCCACTACCCACATAGTCACCCACATACACAAAAAAAAAAAAAAAAGAATTTTCATTGCTTCCTTCAAAACAACCAATTCTAATGTTACCCACTTATGTCAGCAAAAATATAGGGCTGGCACAAGCCATAGTGCCACAAAACGGACCCTAAGGGCTTGTATATTTTTTTATGGGTCAACATCTCTGCATTATTCTTTAACATTTTTTTTCCTCAGTGAAAGTACTTAAGTAGGTAACCTTTTTATTGTACAAAAGAATTGAAACCACAGATAAAAATTACTCTAGTTGTTTTTTTCACTTAAAGATCTACAAAGAATCGGTAGGGGCTATGTGAGACTTAGGCCCATATTCACAAATGTTACTTTAATCTCACTTGACTTAAATTTCACTTTAAAAAACTTTTTTGGACAATTTTGTACTTAGAAATGTGGGATAATTGTATCTCTTATAAGAGTTCCAATATAAAAATAAAATTTTACCACACTCTTAAATGCAAAATTGTATCAAAAGTCATTTTTAAGTGAAGTTTAAGTGAAGGGAGGTTAAAGTAACATTTATGAATATGGGCCTTAGTCTGCAGATATAAGTTGAGTGTTAAAACTTACGCTCACGCTCATTATCTAAAATTTTTGATGCTGAGTGTGAGAGAAAAATGTTTTTACATAGCAATGCTCAATGCTCAATGGTCATGTCGTGCTTGCAGTTGTAAGAGCTTCAGTGTCAGCCATCAGATCCTAAGTTTCATTGATATGTCCTCGTGTGTGCATGTGTGTGACTGAATGTGTGAGCATTACATGTCAATTGAAGTTAAACGCTGCATTTCAATTTTAAAATAAATATCTTATATTTCATTAAATGATTACTCAGCTTCTATCTAAGCTATGGAGCTGAAGTTGGTACTGTTGGAAAAAAGAGAATATTTCCAAAATTTCCACATTATTTTCTTATCATCATTAGCTAGAAATTTGGAAATGAACAAATGAAAAAATGCAAATAATGGAAAATTTTCAAATTTTTGGATTCTAGAAACGCCTTATCTTTCACTCAATGATTCTTCAGTCGCTATTTAAGCTAAATAGCTGAATTGGTATCATTGGAAAAAAGAGAAAATTTACAAAAATTTACTAGCCATATAATTTTTCTATCATCTTTAACAGTTTGAAAATAAATGAACGAAAAAAAAAGGCAAGTTGAAGAAAAATTTGCTATTTTTGGAATCTAAAAACCTCTCCTCTTTCACTCAATGATTCCTCAGCCGCTATTTAAATTAATTAGGTAATGTTGGGACCATTGAAAAGAGTGAAAATTTTCATAAATTTACATTGTCACAATTATTATTTCTATCAACTTCAACAACTTAGAGATAGACGAAATAAAAAACACAATTCAATGGCAAATTAGCCGTCTTCGTATTTGTACATCAACATCAATCCTTCGGGAGTAGTCACAGCAGCACTCATGTATTCTCTTTTAATTATTATAAATTATGATTGTGGAGATAGTTGAAATATCACATCATAATATTCCAAAATTTTGGAGTACCACCCTAAAAAATTTTAGTTCGCCGCCCATAATCCGACATATTTGAAGGAATTTCACATAGGTACCTCAAATATATTGAAACAATTAAAATTTACTATAACGTTCACCAAAACACTCACGTGAATATAGGTATTTACATAGCCTACTTCGAATTATTCACCCCTAGCAGATAGCACAGAGCAGTAAACTGACAGTGAAGACAGATTTTTAGCATAAATGTTAAAGTAAAAGCCAACTTTATTCTTATCAAGCCATGAAGTACAGCTAGAATCTGGCTATAGAATAAGGATACTGGTAACCATGTTGGGAGACCAATTTTCACTTTTATTTGAAGAAAAAACGAAAAAAAATGTTCCCCAGATTATTCTGAATCACAATTTCTGAAAAAAGGAATTTAAAGACCAACTAAAAAAACCTATAAATTTCCAAAAGTATGCGTTGGAGGACGGATTTTTGCGACGTTACGATTTTCATTTCACAGCATGATACCTATCCACATAAAGTTAACTGTAGCTGTAGCGGAACATTGACCGCAAAGAAGCATTAATTTATTTTCAGAATTCAGATTGTATAGTTGGTTAATATATTTTTCATAGCATTATAGCGAACTATGATGATGGGATAGATGCATTTATTGCGAACACTACACAGCATCGGCATTCATAAAAAAATTCTGATAGGCTACAATTACAACAGCCGCATACAATTTTATGCTTTTATCAAGTAGAAATTTGAACTTAGAAGCTGTCTTACTGCTACTCCTACGCCCGGGCTCTTTATTGCTTTGGATTGATGTTATGCTGCGCAAACACGATGATAATGAGAAAAATCCTCGCTACGCTGGCAAATTCTTTCGATCATTCGATTTTTATGACTTTAAACAACAGCGATGCCTTCATGAGATTCAACATTTTAGTTTCAAAATTCCAATTGTACCCCCTCCTCTTCATATACAGGCTAATTTTTCATATTTAGTTAACGGTAAACATCACCGTGTTGTTACAGTGGATACGAGAAACTCGAACATGGAACTTCGAGGAGTTTTGTGGTAGCACATCCTGAGGACATCGGACGCATTCGACGTATCGAATTTTATTGGGAATATGATATGGACGTGTTACAACCAAGATCTATATGTTTCTTATGGTGCAATGATCATTTATATGTAGCTAGCATTCGTGTAACGGAGACAAAAGACATCACTGCTCGAGAGTAAGTTAAATATTATACTCAAATTAATATACTCGTAATAACAATATTAAGTTTTTATTCTATTGCAGTATTGCTTGAAACGGACATAAGCCGACATAGTAATACCGTAATTTGTATCTAGGCCGTTACCCCACCTGCTCATTAGATGTTTCAACTGCTTTCAAATTTTGAAATCTTATCAAAAATATTGTTATCTATCTATATTTGTTTTCAAAAATATTGGATAATATGATTTTTCCAAATATCCTATAATCAGAGATATATAGCTAAAGAGATGGGGTGTGTTCAGAATTTCAATCCTGGTGGTACGACCAAAAGTGAAGAATGGTTGTCCATTTGGCTATACCTTTTCCAAACACTTTAAGGTGACAATTGGTTGTTCTTTGGTTGTGGTTGACAACCTTGTTAACTCTGAACACAGGTAATAGATAATTGTTAACTGAAACAATAATAATTGCAAATAAACAACACTCCATCACTGATAAGAATATTGATTTTCCCAAAATTCAATCAACAACCATTTCATCAACTGGGGTGACAATGTTAACATTGTTAGGATCAGAGTGGTGGTTGTCCATACCCAGTGTCAACTGAAGTTAATTTCCAAATGCAGTGAGTGTATCAACTACTGTCAACCACTTTTGGGTGGAAGTCGGGGTGAATTACCAAATGGATATTTTTCAAGTTGTAGACGTAGTTGTCACTCACACCCGGCTATCTTTATGCACTGTAGTATAAGAATGTGACAAAGATCTATGACCATCATCATCATCATCATCATCATCATCACCACCACCAATGAAAAGTAAACTATGTTCAATGTTCTGTGCAGCCAAAGCTGCGCATATTTTGTAGTGAAAACAGACATCTCTATACCAACAAATATCACCCTTCAAAATGTTTTATAACATTCTATCATTATCATGTTTTTAATTGTGCATTGAACATCTCTTTAGTTATATGTCTCTGCATATAATATGAAATATCTATCGGTATTATCATTGAAAAGTAGAGGCAAAACATACGTACTCCCATGGCAAAAATAGTAATCAGTTAAAAACAAGATAATGAATTAAAATAGGCATAAATGTATTGATCTTGTGAGGCAAAAATTTATTTTAAAAATGAGTTTTTATCGTTACAATTGGGTAGGATTTAAAGATCATCCTCTAATGATTAGTGATAATCCATATTATGGTCTTTCCCTTTCTCAGACGATCAATTTGAACTTTTTTCTTTGCTTATGGAAAAATACATGAGCAAAATACATTGTCCTGTTTTCAGACAGTTATAATATGAAGCAAAATTAGCGCTCCTTGCGGAGCCTCCACTTCCTAATTGGGGAAACGATATTATTTTGACATTTTATTGATTTGTTGTTTTTTATTTTTTGTTCTCAAAAGTCTATCTAATTTCCTGATTTTTGCAAGCCTAATAAATTATAATTAGCTGTAATTTTTCTTTTGTTTGTGTCTTGCTACCTGACTTCCTGGTACATTTCTACCAATACATAGCAAAAGAATACATTGCTGCACTGAATTTCCACTAATGAATAGCATTGATAGTTGAATATAAAATGTAATTATTTTATCTTCACATAGTTCAAAACCCATTACCACACCTTTGAATCTAAAATAACATAGTTCACTATGAGAATGTGCTAAGTTTAGCTTGAAGCTTGGTTTGATCTATTTTTTTTTATACGTCATTTTATTTTGTCTTATTTTGATTCGCAAAAATCAATAATTTTGATAAAAGGGTAAGTTAAGGAAAAATTAAAAATTCAGTAAAAGAAATAAATAATCTGTGGATTATTAAAAATTTGTTTTGTTTTTATTAAAATAAACTGAACTGTTAAAAATGTTATATTAGCAAAAGTATATTGATATTATCGATATTTAGAAGTGTAATATCAACTGATGATTATAGTGGTAGTACACCACTATGGATTGGCACTTATAATATAATATTCATTTAACGTCCGAGGACTATAAAAGTAGTTCGTCGTCACACACCTTCTTGCACCTGATGTCCGACAATGACTCTCGGCAACCACCTCAGCCCAGTCCTCCTGTACCTACATTGCTTCGGTACAGGAGTTCTCCAAACGCCCGCCAGGCGCGTGGAGGATCGTAGGCTACGCCCACGATACTGGGGGCGGTGTCCACAACCAGTCTTCCAAGACTGGTCGTTTGTAGGCCTGTAAAAAATCATTATAGTACATAGACAGAAGTACAAAATTATTGTTTATTATAAAGAAATAAAAACATAAGAAAATTGTACTTTCTTGAGGTACAACAACAACAAACAAGTAAACAAAACTATGTACAAAAAAAACAAATTTTTTTTTTTTGTTCATGTTGGAGGCCTTGGGGGTCTCCAACTGTGGAGTTGTACCCCTACAGACTTCGCGGATTGGGTTCGAGGAGGCTGGAGGGGTAATTTATTGGTTGGCGCCATGCAGGAGTGACTCTGGAAAGAAAAGAGATTGTGTGTATTAGTGTTTGCTAGTCTGATGGTGAAATTGAGACAATTATTATCTTAATTTCTAGTTTGGTTGGTTGCGACCTGCTATCACCTCTCACCCTCTATTATCCTGAAGAGGTTGCTGGACAGTGAGAGTAAGTGTTTGGCAGAACAAGTGCTATCTTGACTTTAAAGATAGCTAACTCCAATGGTGCGACTTTCCATTGGGGTTTTTAAATTTGTGAGTCTATGTGTGTTTTTACAGGTCTGTGAAGTAGGAGTTAAACTTGTTAAGTTTGGTTTGCTACTTCTGAGGTGTTTAGCTCCAGTGGTGCTAAAAACTTAATAGGTCTGCTCACTATTTTTGAGCTAGGTAACCTAATGTCTGCGTGACGTGTTTGTCCGTCACGAGATGTCAACAGATTGACTACTGTGGCTAATTTGTAGACACCTGGTTTTGCCATTATGTCTAGGACATGGACTATATCTCCAACTCTTGGTTGGAAATTTACGGTGCGATAAGCATTGCTTACGCCTTTAGGGACTCTATCTCTTAAGTAAGGAAGATAGAGGCTTTTCCATGCTGCCCAAAGCTGTTGTAAGTTTTGTTGGTCTTTTCTCCATAGACTCTGCAGATTTTTAGCCATTAGAGTTGTTTCCTCTAAGGGTTTATCTAGGTCTAAGGTGAAATTTCTGAGTTTAGCATGCATAAAGTGTGCTGGGGTCAGCGTCATCTGTTCCACCTCGTCTGGTGCTGGACAGAGGGGATGTTCATTCATCATCACTTGTATATTTTTAAGCGCAGCTTGAAAATTGTGATGATGATGTGAATGTGGCCCCATGACACGTTTGAATGCTTGCTTATATACTCCTATTAGCCTTTCATATGTGGCACCGTACCAAGGAGCTTTGGGTGGCGTGAAATGCCATGTGATCCCTTTTTGTAGGAGTTTATCCTTTATGGTGCTGTCAGACGTTGTTGCTTCCCAGAACTGTGGCAAATGTGTTGCTATCAGTTTGAACTGGGCCACACTGTCTGACAGCATTGCTTTGGGTGTTCCACGATCAGCAAAGAACGTTTGGAAAGCTACCCATATTTCTCCTGTGGTCAATGACGACAGAGATAGAAAGTATACGGCTTTGGTGGATAGACATGTGAAGATTAATATCCATTTTTTGTAAACCGTAGTGGTTGGTGTTGCTAGTGCCTTCTTTTTTGGTAGATATTCGTCAAATACTGAATATGGACCGAATACATCCACTCCCGTGTAGGTGAATGGATGCGTGAAAGGCACTAGTCTGAAGTCCGGCATTCCTGAGTGTGTTGGTTGTGCATAAGGTCTATTATCTAACCTTTTGCATATAAGGCATGATTTTTTGAGAATACTTCGTAGTATTCTCATTGCCTTTGGTGTAAAATATGTTCTACAAAATGCTGCCATTGTAAACTTTATGCCAGTATGACTATTTAATGTATGTACATTTAATAGTATTAATTTTGTTAAGTGGGACTTCAGATGCAACAATACTGGAGATAGTATATCTTCAGTAAATGGTGTTACTGGTATGTAATTCCGAAGTCTTAACAGTCTTGATTCATCTATGATAATGTGGAATTTTTCGTATGCTACATATTCTGGTGCATTATATGTTGATAATGCTTTGCATATATCAGAAAAGTGTTTCTCTGATCTGCATATATGAAGCATAATAGTGCAAATTGGTAATTGTTTGGTAATATTGCCCATGGTGAAATCGACCTATTTCTGTTAAGTCGTTTTCTTGAAAACTTTCTTATTGCTGTTAGGCAGTGGTAGAAAGTTCTCTTAAGACTGATTAGAGTGTTGAAATTTTCTATGTTTATATTGAACGGTGTTTTAGTTGGTTCATGTATGAATGTTTCATACGGTATTGTGCTTTGAGAATCTATTCGGTTTGGATGATAAATCCAGGATTTGCTGTGAACTATCTTGGATTTCTTGTTGTTTAAGTTCTGAATCATTTTGATTAAGTTCTTGTTCTGTTTGTGTAGCAAATATTTTAACTTCACAAACGTGGTTGATTGTGTTGAACTTAAATTTGGGTATTTTTATTTTCTTAGATTTAAGTTGTCTGTTAAGTTTGGCAGGTCTGTGACTGTCAAACATTCTATCGTAGTCTTGTGGTAACAATTCCGAAAGTTTTTCGGAAGTGTTTAATGACTCTCTCAAAGTAGAGAAAACTGGTATAGTTTGCTCTTTTTCTGTTGTGTCAGGTAATGACTGGATTATGTGTAGGTCAGTTACTGGCCAAGTATCAGGACTGTTACTAAGCCATTCAGGAGCTGACCACCAGTTTGTATGGAAGATGTCTTCCACCATTGCTCCTCTTGAGCCTATGTCTGCTGGGTTTTCTGCTGACAGAACGTATCGAAATTGTAGATTTTCTACTTTTTTAATTTCGATAACTTTGTTCAATACAAACTGGGTCAGTACTCTGCGTTCTAACAACCATGTTAGAATGCATTTACTGTCTGACCATAGATATGTTGGGCTATTACCTAAGTCGAGAGGTTTACGTAAGTTGTTTACCGCTCTTGCTCCAATGAGTGCTGCTAACAATTCTAATTTGGGAATTGTTACAGTTTTCATTGGGGCGATTCTTGATTTTCCTAAGACGAATCTGACTGCATTCTTGTTTGTTTCAGGATTAGTGAAACGTAAAAATGCTGCCATGGCAAAAGCTGTTTTTGAGGCATTTACAAAGATATGTAGTTGGCATTTACTCGGGTCATAAGTCCCCGGGTAAATTTGCCTTGGTAGAACATAGTTTATGCATTTTCCGAGATCCTTTACCAGTTGCGTCCCTATCGTTTGTAGTGACTGTGGTAAAGGTTCATCCCATTTAAAATTTTCGTTCCAGAGTTGTTTGATGAAAGCTCTGGATGGAATGAATGCCGGTGCAAACCAACTGTGGGGATCAAAATATTGGGAAACGGCTCTTAAAAAGATACGTTTTGTCCAATTTTGATTTTGATCCTTCAGTTTTGGTGAACTAATGAATATTACGTCATTATCTATATCCCATGTCAAGCCGAGGACTTTGATCTGAGGTTTGCTTAATGCATGTTCGGGATTAAAGTCTTTTCTTAATGGGACACAGTTTGTTCCCCATTGAGATAGTTCCATTGAAATATCTTTTATGAGTTTGTTAGCTTCATTGTGTAGAGCTAGCAAACTTTGATGTGTTGGTAACGATGTTACCAAATTGTCTACATAAAAATTTTTTGCAAATTTTTCGTAGAAAATTGGGTTTGTTTGTTGGAAATGGTGCATTAATATTGCTGCCAATAGAAATGGTGCCGTGACTATTCCAAATGGCACTCGTCGAAACCTAAAGATAATTATATTATCTTTTATTAAAGGTTTCGATGGATTTTTTACCCATAAGAATCTTGTTACATCTCTATCGTTAGGATGTAACCCTATCTGATGGAAGGCTTTTTTAATGTCCGCTATTATAGCGTAGGTATCTTTGCAAAAAGATATTAGTATTTGGAGCAAATCTGGTAAAAGGTTTGCTCCTTTAAACATGCAATCATTTATTGAATGTTTTGATTGTTTTGTTTTTGCCGATCCATCAAATACTACTCTCAGCGGCGTGCTTTTAGTTAGATCCAAAATTCCTTTATGAGGGAGATAATGTATAACTCCTTCAGGTTGTTTTGGATCCACTTTTTCTATCATTTCCAACTTTATTAGCATCTCGAAATATTCGTCATATTTCTTGAAAAATTCTGGCATCTTTTGCATTTTAGGCAATTGATGTTCCAGTCTTTTATAGGCTAGGTTGTAATTATCAGCTAAGGGTGGCGGATAATTCTTGTGTAGCCATTTTATCTGGTATCTGTTGTTGACTATTTCTACATTTTTGTAAAATAGTCTTAAAGCTTCAGCTTCTGCTTGAGCTTCTTCCAGATTATTTGATTCGATGCCTATAGCATCTAAACGCTATAGGTTCTAAACTTCTTGTGGATTATTGAAGAAGAGAGGTGTGAAAGGTTCATCGACTTCGGTCTGGTTAGGAAGCATACCTCCTAACATATGACCAAATTCTGTTTCAATCAGAGTAATAGTCGGTGAGATGTGTTTGATTCGCGTTACAAAAGACCACATATAATCATTACCTAATAATAGGTCAATCGTATGCTCAGTTTCCATTTTTGAGAATTTTATATCTGAATGTTCAGGAAAATTTTTTTAAAATTCTATTAGGTCAGGTTGTTTCAAATTTTGCGTTATGTTATTTAACGTTTTCGCGGTAATTTGAACTATTTTACCTTTTAGGGTTATAATTTCAAAATCTACTAAACAGGATTTTAAAATGTTTGATTTTTGATTTTCAACGACTTTTAATCTCAAAAGCTCTGTTTCGTATCCTCTTAATTTTAAGGATCCGAAAGTGTATGCTTTTGTGATATAGGTGTCGATACTTCCGCAATCAAAAAACCCGTGTATTTTGATTGGTTGTTTTGTGTATGGTGATTGAGCGTACGATTGAAAAACTAAGAAAGTTGAATTTTTCTTGTTTTTTATGAAAGCTGAAAAGTACTCACTGCTTATCGGCAAGCACTTCTTCTGCTCCACCATGAGCTCTGTAGGCGCCTCCCGTGGTTCCATGTTTTCAGCGGATGGCATGTTCTGTGGAACACATGACTCATTAGCGTCAAAATTGTTTTGTTTTGAAACTTTTGTTGAATCAAGTGTGTACTTACTCAAATTTTCTTTCCGTTCTTTGAGTGTTGCGTACCACCTTTCTCCATGTCCCTTACTGATGGGATACGGAGCTTTTGGGCACAGGTTTGCGTGATGATCCTGTGCCAGGCAGTGGAACCACTTGCAGTGGCTCGACGGTTCCACAATACAGTGCTCCGACGCATGGCACTGAGCGCATCTTCTGCAAAGTTTGCGCTTGGTGTATTCACGCTGCTGTTGTTGCAGCGTGTTCCATCTCCTGTCGTAGCACAGGAACGACGGATGTTCTTCACCACAAAAGACACAGGCCTTTCGTGGTGTATTAGGCATGTTCAGGATACATCTAGGTGTATCCTGAGCTCTCTTCACCTGTCGCTCTTGAATTTGACGTTCTGAAACAGAAGAGTCACGATGTCGTTTTGGGTTAGTATTGTCCCTATTTGAATTATTTCTTTTGCGGCTGGGATTAGATTTATCTTTTCCCTTGTGATTTGATTGCTCGTTATCTTTTTGAAAAGTGGCTGCCAAAAAATTGGGGTTGCCTTTAGGTTGCCCTCTTTTTGGTTTTTCATAATTTTGGTTTGAAGAATGTTTGTCTGCAAACATTTTGTGAATTTTTATGAATTCACGAATTGCCGAAAATAGGTGTGACACATGTCCATCACTACTTTTTAGATTGTTGATATATGATCTCTGTGGAAACTTTTTTACCGTGACGTTGAAAATTTGTTCTTCGTCAACAACCGTCAAGACCAATCGATAACGATCAATCAGAACCGCTATCCCATCCATTCCATCTTGTATAGATGAGATTGAATTACGAGTGACTGGAAATTCACTAATTTGGTACCAAATTTCCGCTCATACCTTGCTTTGGTCCCCATACCTATCGTGTAAGATTTGTAGGCGTTGTTTATAGCCTACGTCATCAGGAGCAAAATGGTTAAATTTTCTCAAAATATCTTTAGGAATGTTCATTTCTAAAAGATTAATTTTTTGGGGCACTTGTATATCTTTATGTAAATGTGCATACATTTTAAAACTCCTAATAAATCCTGGGTAGGTCAGAAGTGAACGTCCCATTTTACTAGGTGATATTTTGGTGCCTTTAAATTCATAGCAGGTTGCTCAATATCATCATTGGGATCCGATTCCCAACATCGGGGAATGGGATCTATAATTTTGTTTTGATTTTGAGCTTGTAATGGGCTTCTTGCGATAGGTTTAGGTACAAGAGCAGTATTTGATTCATACACTTGAGGGGTGTTTGAGTCAGTATTTGTTTGGGGGATAACATTTTCTGTTTCCTTAAGTGGGTTGCGATTTGTTTGGTTATGTTGCGAGGGTCTAGAATCAGTTATTGATTCTAGATCTTCTGTGAAATCAAATGAATCGCATTTATTTTTGTTGTTCTGAGGGTTCTTTTTATTAGGGTTATCAGAATCATTATTGTACGTAGGTGTAATATTACCTCTACGGATGGCTGGGATGACGTATTGATCACGGAATTCCTCGTAGGTAATTCCGTAATCCTCCTGCGCTGACTTGACAATTTTGTTCCTCGTAGCCTTGATGGCTTCGAGGTCTTTTTCGTATTTTTCCTTGCGCAGGTGGTCCTCAGCAGCTCTCTGCGCCATCTCATGTAGTGCCATTTGGCGCCTATGGTCAGCCTCGATTAATTCAGCCTTCCGCTGCTCCTCACGTCGCCGTTCCTCCTCCCACATCTCCTGCTCCCAGTTTTGTTCAGCAGGTGGCTGATATTGCTCCTGCTGGCTGGTGGTTGATTCGGGGGATGGTGTGCGAGCACGATATGGTGCTGGCGAGGTGGTGTCCATCTGCTTCGAGGTGGATGCCAATAGGAATGTGGCTTCTATTAGGCCTAGGTGGCCTAATAGTTTTCTACTGTAGTTGCGGGCCAGTAGTAACCTCTGGGATTGGATTCCCAGAGGTGGGGTCCGCAGTTCTTCCATAATTCCGTTGATGACCAGAATTTGCTTTCGGGCATCAATGAGTGTGACATTTGGTGATGTCATCAGCAGGTCCAGCTCTTGAATATAGATTCTGGCTGATGAGACGGAATCTAGATACAGCTTGATGAGGGTGTCGTATTTATCAACAGCTCCCTCATCGCTGAAAATCAACCCAGATTTGCTCCTTTCCTCTATAGCTTGACCTGCCTTTTTCACTTTCTCGAGCAATTCTCGCTCGAGAGTTTCATGCGTGGCCCCAGTTTCTTGTGCCAGCTTTTTTGCGGCCTCCACCATATGAATCGGGGAGGTAGCGCTGGAGGAGCTTATGTTTTCCTCTAGGGCTGCTGTCTCCATCGGAAGTTGGGGTGCCGCCTGTTGCCTACTGGTCGATGGACCATAAGGTGTTAAATCTGGCGGGATTGGGGAGTTTCCTCCTTGTTTCGACATAATCAATTGCTAGATTTACATTTTTCTTTGTAAAAGATTGATGACCAGTAGATTCCTCTTCGAGTCTCTGGTTGGCTCAAAGATTTCGGTTTTGAGAATAATCCCAAGTTTTTTCGTGATTTTAATTTTTTCAAATAATTTGAAAAACGAAAAAATGGCTGCGAATTGCATATTTCTGGCGAACAAACACAGTATTTTCTTGCCAGTCGGGCTTGAAAATCACGAATATAATTTTTTGCTAGACGTATAGCGTAAGATCGCACAATTATAATTATAGCACCGGAAAAAAGGATCGCAAAAATAACACACAAAAATACGCAATTATAGTCGACTGGAAACATTCTTCAAAGACTGTTAAAAAGTGAGTGAGGAATCAGTTGACTATGTTTTTTGTGTATTGGGTTTTTCGATCTATTTTATCTGCAATCACGTGATCCAATAGTGCTGATTGCATTGCTGAATCTCTAGGGGTTGCAGGTGTGTTTGTAGTAGTAAGTTTATTACAAACTCCTTGATTTTTTGTGAGATTTTTTATTAGAAATGCATTTGTGATGGGGACAAAAGAGTTAGTTTCCTAACTTATGCTCTTTTGTCCTTCAATGCTATCATCATTGCTGTTTAGCTAGCAACATTTTTTATTGCCTTCAGGTGTTTATTATGAAGACCTTTTTTCTTTTAAAATTGTAGGTGAGACAAAAGAAGTGTATTTCTTTTGTTTCATTGTTACCAGATATATTTTTATCTAGAAGGTTGACGTTTTAGTATATTTATTTAGGACGGCATTCTTAGTAAAGACCTTTTTTAGGTATTTGCTATGCTTGTCCTTGGATTTTAGGTGTACGGCAAATTGATCAGTCAGTTTATATTTTTGGCCGATCTTTTATTTGCCGTATTTTGTATTTGCCGCCTGTGCGTAGATATGTTGAGGATATTATTAATCCTCAACTTTTTTTTTTGCTGGGGGCAGCTAGAAAAAGTTATATATATAATTTTTTCAGACGCCATTACGTGGGAACCTACGTATATATTTTCATCTATATTTACACATTGTTTATTACCATATATTGTGGTAAGTAATTCACTGCTTTTAGTTACGTATTGTATATACGTAACTTAGCCTGTGAATCCGCCTGTAAATTACGTATACATTTATGCGTAAATTTACGTATAATTTACAGGTAATATACGTATTACTATTAGCGGACATTTATTTTACTCTTAATTACGGATTAGGTATACGTAATATGGGTTGTCAATTTATTTGCAGGTATGATTAATGAATTGATTTCTGCAAAATGACTTTACAATGTTTTCGTCAACTTCTTATAAGTCGGCGAAGTTGTATTTTTTATTTGGTCATTGATTTATTTCACGTAGCGGGAAATGAATCTGCCATTGTTTAGATGCCTACCATTTTGGTGGTAGGTATCAGTTAATTACGTTCATTCATATAACTATGAATGAATGTTTGGTTAGAGTTCCTTGATGCATTTGTATTAATTAAAATATTTTTACATCAATGAAAATTATTTGTGTGCGTGGGAATTTAATTCTTACGTACTTTTATTTTATTTTCAAGATTTCAGATGACCTTGAAGCGTTATATTGACGTGTATAAATTTGAGAATATTGTTTTCAAATTTCTATTGTCAGTCCGGAGAAAAATTTCATTTATTTCCGAATTATTTTTTCTATTAGGGAATCGAAAATATTATAAGTTTCGATTCTTTTTGTGCCGTGAAGTTGAATAAAATAAATAAATTGAACTTCGTTTGATGAGTGGAAGCAATTTTAGTAGCAATTGGAAACAAATTATTTCTAGTTCGTTTGCCGGTTTTTTTTTTGAGAGAGAGATTAAAATTCTTTCGAGTTTTAATTTCCGAGGTTTTTATTTAAATCAGATCTTATTAAAAAGATCCGATCCGCCAAAAAACCCCATTGTCTCTGCTACCATATAGTGGTAGTACACCATTATGGATTGGCACTTATAATATAATATTCATTTAACGTCCGAGGACTATAAAAGTAGTTTGTCGTCACACACCTTCTCGCACCTGATGTCCGACAACGACTCTTGGCGACCACCTCAGCCCAGTCCTCCTGTACCTACATTGCTTCGGTATAGGAGTTCTCCAAACGCCCACCAGGTGCGTGGAGGATCGTAGGCTACGCCCACGATAATGATATCATATTGATATTGATTTTCATAATATCTTGCATCACTAATATATCATAGGAGACTTATTATGAAACTTTCTTTATCGCATTAATTCTGTATCACCCTGAAAAACTGTAACAACTTTGTTCATCAATGCTAACAAGGTGGCTTGATGCATTAATTCATTAAGTTAACAACTGGCTGAGAGGTGTCAAGGCCCTTTACTAGCAGGTATGATGAGACAATCTCTACGGTACATTTGACTCTGAAAAATTCATTGTTGCGCATGCATTTGTTTTTGTTCCAATGTTTCATTTCTAATGTTTTATTTCAAATGTTTCAGTTCTTCACTTTCCATATTTTTGTGTTTATGTGTGAAGTTGAATACTCAGTATGGAATTGACATTTTCATGATAAGAGTTTATTACTTTCAGATAATTATAAAACTGCTATCCAGTCCCTCAGCATTGACATTCTTCATCATATATCGGTGCATTATTTTTCAGAAGTTCTGTTTACTGATTTAGTTCATTTTTGGTTTAGATTTTATAACTTATAATACAGATTTATTAAAAAATAGCAGTAAACAAATTGATCTAGTGCTATTTTATACTATCAATTCCTCTAATGCTCATATTATTCAAAATTGGTTTAATCTGTTGGATATACTTACGCCATTTAGTAAGTTACTTTACACCTTAGAATTTTTAACAGATGTTAACAACTGATAAGTTCACAATATATTTCAACATTTCAATTTAGGAGTTGCAAAATATCAAAAATGCCACCAGCATACTGCCAGAGTAAATTGTGAATTATCAATAATTAATATCTATTCAAACTTCAAAAGGTGTACAGTAACTCAAATAGCGTGAGTAATTCTAACAAATTAAATTAATTTTGAATAATACCAGCATTAGAGGAATTGACAGTATAAAGTAGGACTAGATGAATAAATTTGTTTACTCCTATTTTTTAACAAATCTGTATTATAAGATCTAAACCTTTGACTACATAGTCAAAGATCTAAACCAAAAATGGACAAACATGAAAAACTGAAAAGTGAAAAATTGAAACAATCAAAATGAAACATTGGAACAAAAACAAATGCATGCGCAACAACAAATTTTTCATAGTCAAATGTACTGTCGCAATTGTCTCATGCAGGTATGGTAATAAGGGTGATGAGAAATGAACCACCATTTTGTGTTATTTTATATATAGTAATAATAAACAATGTAAAATTCATGAAAAAGTGAATAACACAAGATGGTCGCTCATCTCTTATCATCCTCATGCGCATATCTGCTAGTAAGAGCCTAGTGTTATTAAGTTGTTACCACGTTGACAGTTTCAAAATAAGTCTGTAAGTAGGACAAATTTTTTTCATTGGATTTTCTCATTAAATAGCCTGTCTCTACAGAAATATGATTTCGATCAACATCTTGGAACCAGTAACTCGTTAAGAAGAATCCAAAATATTAAGCTCTCAAAATCGACCTCCGCCACTCATCGAACTCCAAGGGGGAAAATAATTAAAACAAACATCCTTCCTTCAATGCTGATGACTATTAAGTAAATACAAGTCACTGACAAACGAAAATATTTGAAAAACAACGAATTCCGAAGAAAAGCCTTTCAAGTTCTAAACCATTTACAGTTGACAATAGGTAACACTAGCATATAATACAGTCTAATAAAATATGAAAAGTAACGTACATACTTGGGTATAAATTCTGATTTCTTCTTCGACGAGATGATTCACAAAAACGTAACGACTTATAATTCTACATAAGACGACGAAAATAAGTAAACTGATGAATTCGCTCAATTTCATAACAATCTATCGAACTGAATTCTCGATTTTCCGTAAAAATTTAACGAGTTTCTGAGATTGATAATAATAATATAATAACTAACAAAAATTTAAAAATATCAATGCAAACAATAACATCCCTATTGTTATCAACACTTCCCTCCACCCTTCCCATACGACGTAAATTTATTTCCAGCGAGTCCAGTCCAAACAAGCAGAACAATTCATTTCGTCCAATTTTAATTTTGGATGTAACTTGAATTACCGTTACTATTACCAATGTTCCATATGCCTGTTTTCTTCTCCATTATATTGGTGTACTGCACTGGCAAAAAAATGTATAGGAGTAATAGACCATAGATCATTCAAAATTAGATCAATAGATCAATAAATGAAAAAGTTCGCAGTCTAAGATCGTGATCTTGGTTTGATCACTTATAAAATTATCTAATTTTGAGATCAAGATCGCCATTTTTCATATACTTTAGATCACTAGATCAGATGATGTATAATATTATTAAATTATATTTATTAATCAATTTTATGAAAATGCCTAAACTGAAACGTCAAAATTAAAATTATTTTTAATTTATTTTCCATTTTTTACACGCCTACCAGTTTCCAAGTAAATCAGTAAAGTTATTGAATCAAATTATCAATATAATAATTAATAAATATAAATGACTCGACCTTCATGTTTTTCTTTTAATTTTCTCCTTTTTCAATTTTTTTGGGGTAATAGAGGTGAGGGGAAAAAAATTAAAAACTGATCTAAAAAATTAGGAAACGATCTAACAAATTAGATCGCGATCTAGATCTTCTCAATTATTTGTTCCCCCTCACTGAAAATTTCTAATGCTAAAATTTTTTCAGTCCAAAATTACAACGTCATCATCCTTTTAGCTGCTAAAATTTCCAAGTCTAAAATGATGACCAGTATATTGTATTTTTCCTGACGAGCCCTGAAATAACCTCAAACTGCCTTTCTCTAAATAAATAGATAGGTAAATAAATAAATAGGTACCGACCAACCAACACAAATAAAATAAATATAAATAAATCAATAAATAAATAGATTTATCGCGCATACTGATTTGGAAAATCTACTGAAAGAACTATAAAAAAAACTGTTTTTCCAAAACTACGAATTTAGCTTCTCCAATGTTATAAAACTTTTCCCATGGATAAGTCCTGAATACTGCACCCGAACATGGATGCAATTTTTAATTTTTAAGGGCCCATACATTTTTTTTCCAGCCTGATTTTCTTCTCTAGTCCACAGCCCTGGTCATAAAAAACTCTTAATTTTCAATTGCGTTAGGAGATTTTAATCTGCACAGATGGTAACCCTGCACTTGGAAATTTAGGGGCATTGTCAGTGGTTTAAGGGACGTTCTGTTGAAGTTTTAGGTATCTATTCATTGCATACTGATACGGATACATTAAAGATGTTGTCCGGAAACATCGGTGGTGTCCTTGACACTACCATAATATTTTCTTAATTTTCAGCGAAAATAATTATCCTCTTTGTTTTTTAGCAAACGACAAATTGAGACGAACAGCAAACTATGTAGCACTGGACTGAAAGAATACGCAGATATAGCTTCCAGAACGTCGGTCGTATTTGTTGATGACTGTGATGATGATTTACTATAACAATTTATCGTATGAACTTCCAGGACTACCTACAATAATTAAGAGAAATGAATTAAAACGCATTTACTTTTCATCCAACCGTATCCGTACATCTAGGCGAAAAAATATCAAAATATTTAGATTTATTTTCTAAGCTTTGACTATTAAGTATATACCTTCATACTGTATACTTAAGTACCTACTACCTACCTGTTTCCTTTTTTTCTTTTAAGACTGCCAGAATTACCAAAACGTTGTAATTGTATACTTGCAACATACTTAATGCGCTTGGCACATTTTCCTCCCGTAAATTCTTTTTCTTTTCTAAGAAGTTAGAATGTTTTACTTAGTAGTTAATACATATATAATGTCACTCTGGTTGGTTTGAAGAAATTCCAAAGACAAAATGAAAATTTGTACCATGTGATAAAACACTAATTTTTTTAAAGAAATTAAATGCTTTCACTTATTATAGTTGATGGTATATGTACTTACCTTTCTTTTTCCCCTTTTCCTCAGTTATTTCATGGAAAAAATATATGGAATAGTTTTTAAACAATAATTAACTAGTTTATTATCATAAGCTTATAGTTTTTGTTTTGTTGTTAGGTATTTTAAATTTTTAATTAGCGAATTGTTATGTACCTAAGACGAATTCAATTTTTAAGCAGACTTAGCTAATTAATGTCAGAATCGAATGAATATTGAAGAGCAACATTCTGTTGATATTTATATATTGGAGGTACATATATGTATATATAAATAGGTATTCGTCTTGAAGTCAGTTAAGAAGAGAATTAGGACAGTTCGAAAATAATTAGTTGATTTGTGTTTTGGTTACCTTTTTCAAATTTTTGTAAATTTTATTTGTTTAATTTAAAATTATTTCATGTAAATTTTTTAAGAACATCCTCTTAAGATACGAAAAACGTTTTTCTGAAATACCTACCAGGTGTTATTGTTGAGTTTTTAACTTGTTCTACATTTCGACAATGGAATAATTTTGTCTCATATGTTTTTGTGTTTTCTAAATTTGGATTCCATTCTGCTTGAAGGCAGAAGAAAATAAAATTTTGAAAGTATATAGGTACGCTCATTATTGGAAATTTAATTTCAGTCAAGCATCTATTTATTTTTGGAAATAATAATCAATCAAAGGCTAAGTCAAATTTATTTTACCAAAATGCATCAACTACTTAGTATTAAGATGCAAATTACGTTTTTTAATTAACACAATGCGCAGAAATTGTTACGAAAATTTTTTCATTTTTATGTGGTTTTTTTCGAAACCAAACCAATTAGTGATCGTAAGAAATTACCGTTAGTTATGATCGCTGATCGCTGTGCAGACATTTTAATCAAATTTTTTCATGAACATAATAAAAAAAATTTCACGAACCTCGGATTTCCTTTTTTTTTCCTTAGCATTCTTCTGGAAAATTGTTCCTGTTACTAGTTTTATTCGATAAAATTCAATATAAAATTTTTCTTCCTCGATTAAAACTTCATGGATTAGAAAGTAATTAAATTAATTTTATTTTATAGTAACGTAAAAATGTATGCCTTCGATGAACTTGTCCATTATTTTAACATCTGTTTCCTCAGGTAGTTTTCTTAAACATTTACTAAATTATTTTTTAAAAATGCTATGTTATTATTAACAGGCGTAGAATTCAAGTAATGGAGGTACAAAGATAAGAGAAAACTAAAATTATAAAATTTATAGAAGATATTTCTTAGATTTTGCACATTAGTTAAACTACTTCCTTTTGATATCGCCCACGAAAATAGTGAAAAGCATAATATTGAAACAAAAACAAATTCAAATGGTAGGACCTTTCTATGGTTTTGAAAATATAGGTTCATCTTCTACACTTTTTATTATTTTTACTCTCATTACGTAACCTCCGACTGCAAAATTGCACTGAAATTTTTAGAAATTCTCGTTGTATAGCCTAACAAAATCAAGAGTGACAATCAAAACACATTTTTTAAGTGCAGGGAAAAATTAAAATAATTTTAATAACCTGAATTTTTTTTTTTGCAAGTTGAAAATATTACAATCGGAATTCTCAAAACACGCTTTAAAAAGTTGAAAATTTTAGAAATAATCCCAGTTTTTCTAATCCGTTTTTACGAGTCGAGGCTAAGTATAACAAACAACTTTATAATTCAACTTAGCAAAAACCAAAAAAAATCAATCTCATCTACCCCGTTTAGGAAACGTAAAATTGACCTTCCTCTATTATTTCTCAAACATTTTTATATGACAAGTAATACAGAGCCCAGACGATGAGCATCGAACTTGACAATCCGTAAAATCGAGGACTAAAGAATTTTCAACATTGGAATGATATCCATACCTCTTCCAGATCTCCTGAAATTTTCTCTCTTTCATGCCAAGACGCGCTACTTTAATGATAACTTTAGTTCTCCTTGAACGTATACTAATGAAGACTATTTCTTAACGAATGTATCATTATTTACGTAATCTAATTAATGTTTAAATACTATTTTACGATAAATTATTGTCTTCATTTTTACTTCATGGACTAATAAATCAAAATTTATACGCGTGTTTGTGAGTACAAATTATTACAATTACACCAATAGACAAATAATTCCAATACCAAAATTTACATATTTTATTAATTTGAATTATACACAGCAATACGGATCGATAGATCCCATACATAGAGACATATATTGCACCAATTTCGTGCTATAAACGAATATTAACGCGTACCCAATCAACGCATAGGAAAAAACAACACAATGATTGAGGAACCGTTTAGCAACATCCAAAATCTACAACACATTTAAAATCTATACTTATAGCTTGCTCAGCAAAAACGCGGTTTGATTACAATTTAATGATATTTTTTTTATCTTTTTTTAAATAAATTTTAATTTCCTCTCTTTTAAAAATTGAAACGAGTGCCTTTGTCACCGACAAGTGTACGAAAAACGCAAAACGAAAAACGAAAAAAGAAAAAAATATATAAAGAGAAAAATGCAACAAAAATACAGCAAAAGTTGAACGCACTTCGACACATAAACACAAGTCTACTTCCTTGACGCATTACTTTTTCAAGAATAGTGTCATAGTACTCTTGTTGAGAAATAGTACGAATAATGACATACAAAACAAGGGCGAGATAAAGAAAAAGAAAAAAAAACCTAATCGTAATAATAGATTACAAAACGAATATTCTTAGGGGTTTTGGGTTGCCTTTTAAGCGATGACTGGTTTGGAATGCAATGACGATGATTCCGTTTCCAGAGAGTCGTTTGATTTGGACGCATGCATAGTCGTGGAAGCACGGCTGACCGGAGACGATGATATTAAGCTGAGAGATGGAAAACGTTTCTCGTACGGCGAAAATCGTTTTTCCTTACGCTTCTCCTTGCGCTCCTCCATTATGCTTTTCAACTGTTCCATTTTACTACGCGTTGTCTGATTTTCGTTTTGTTTGTTCTGAACGTTCATTGCTAACACCAGCGACAGTTTAAAAAATGAAAGCGGTTACCATAGGTCGATCATTATTGTAAATCTCGATTAAAGTAAGCAACTCGAAAAAAAGAAAAAGAAAGTATAAACGATATCCCACCTTTGCTTCACACATTGCCAATGATCTACTTTGCACGCCAGTAAAACACTATTTCTAGCACTACCAGCCTCCTCCCAAAAATAAATTCATGAAAAAACATTTTTCTCAACTCATACACCAAAAATAGGTTATTATTAAATCGATTTTAATTAGCAAAATACAAGATTTCCGAAGCAGTTAGAAAAATCGAAAATGGTTTTCATTTCTTCACCAAGTGTAGAAACAGTGTGAAAGTGAGTTTTTTCTCAACTGTTTGTTGTTTATTTCTTCAGAGCACCGTTTACAGGTACGCAAGATGCAAAATGTCACAGCGAAAAACCGCCATTTCACATGATGATGCGCGCATAAACAATCAATTTCGCTTCTCGAAAATATTTAATTCTGTCTAAAATTCTATTCAACAATGAAGTTTACCTGTTTAATTAAATAAATAATAACCTCTTTTTGGTGGATTCGTTGAAAAAAATATCGTACTCAACTAGTTATAGCCACTCGTGATAATCACTCATTTTGCTAACTAGTTGAGTAAAATACTATTTTAGAACTGAATAATAATTCAATTTTTTTTTACTAAAAAATTACCACACCTGATCCCAAACCTCTATAAAAATTTAGGATAATTCAATGATAATTATTTTACTTTTTTTTAAATTCCTCAACCACCCGCAAGGTGATCCTGACATAGGTAATGCACTTCTTAGCGCGAACAGAGGATAGCTGTCAGCCAGATTTCGCCTCCACATAACAATTTAATTAGATACTTATACTATTCTTTTAATAAAAATACCTACTGAAAAAAAAGAGCCATACAGAGAGAGAAAGACGTGTTATTTTCCGATCTTTTTCTTCTTCAGTCTATAAACAATGAAGAAAAGTGAGATGAATTTTGGTAAAACTCTGGAAATTTTCCCTCAGGAAGGCTATATAGACGTCCTCTAAGGCTTGAAACCTTCCTTGGGCCAATCACCAAGAGTAGCTAGGCCCTTCACAAAAAAAAGCTCTCTTCCTTCTCTCACTTTTTGTCCTCTGTTTCTTCCGGTCTCCCTCTTTTTTTCCCTGCCTCTCTTATTCTTACCCTCTTCCTTTCATTCAGCCTCCTCCTTATAACTATCTGTCCCTTTCACTCACCACTTTTTCCTGTCTTTCAATCTGTTTCTCCATTGGATTAACAAGAAAAAAAACGATTGGAATGATGTATAGGTGCACAAAATTATCAGGATCCTCCGGAATTGTGGAAGTCAATTTTTCTCCAACAAAAAAATGAATTAGAGACCAGGATAGATGTTCTTGAAATTTTTGACATTCTATTACTGTGCTGCAAAAGTTCTGTTATGAAGTCTGTTTTGATTTTGATACGTTGCTATGAAATGAATGTTCTTGAAATTTTTTTGACATATCCTGATATTCTACTGTTATCAGCTTTATCAATGATGAATCATTTAAGGTGGTTTCATCTATTTTAGAATATTATTGAGGAACCAATGTTCAGATTTTTATGAAATCGCATCCATTTTATCCTCAAACATAGTAAAACAAGACTTGAAAATTTCATTTCTGAGGATTTCTCCATTATGGAGAAAATACCTTTGAAACAAAATGTACTGACATAAGTTCCCAACACAGTTCTGGTAATTCAACTGTAACTCACCAACAAACTGATCGATTGCAATGAAATTTTTGCTAAATAATAGTCAAACATCGCAGAAAAACTTGCAGCACATTCAACAGTGATTAGTGCTTTGTTTTCCCACAAATTTCAAAATTCTTCTAAAGTTCCTTATTTGAACTATAACTCCCAAACAAATGAACAGATTTAAACGAAATTTCATCTAAATCATCCTCAAATATTATAGAACCCATTAAAACTTAACTGTTAAGTATTGTTAAGTTATTGAGCCAAGTCTGTGGCTACATAAAAACAGATGTCGGCCACCATTTAATGGGCCAATCATCGATCGTATAACTGGTCCAGCATGTTTTCTGTTCTACGTAGCTTAATAAAGCGACCAAAACTATTTTTACTGATTTGATTATGCAAAACTGCTTCCAGATGTCAGATCTCTATGTAGCCAGATAGCCAGAGTCTAATTCATTCAAAATGCAGCAATAGTAACCAAAACCAAATTATCCTAAATTCAAAAATACTTTTTCATACAACAGTTTCAACTTATTGTTTCAAAGAATACTAATCTAATTTCATTTCTAAATTAAATAACTGTCCTGAAATTATTTCCTTCAATTAATACATAAAATTTGAAAATAAACTAATATGACTGTACTTAATACGACTGAACTTAGCACTGTAACATAACCAGCCACACCTCATCATCTCATGTTACGCATAACCGACTTGTCTTTCATAACAATAGTTCTCATAACACAGCCCAACATTATTACATGATTCAATAACAAAGGTTTATCGATGTTAGCGTTGTAACAAACTGATCAAGAACACCTATCTTAGAATCTGAATGCTAGAAAATACCATTCTTGAAAAAAAGCATATGTGCGATACTATTTTCAGAAAGTTTCCATTGGTGGAATTACAGGGTGGGATTTGAGCATTTTCATCATCAATTCAAGAGACCACTCTCATCACATTCTCGAAGTCAAACCTTTATGAAAAATTCTTTCATTTTCAAACCTCTTACATGACTGAACATGAACACAGTAGATATATGTAGTATACCTGAACTTCAATTTTGTAACTTTATGGCGCTCCATATCTCAAGAAGGTGATGACTTCAAAGTATAAAATTTTATTTACTTATTAATATCATTATGGACAATGTTTATTTAGGGGAAATACTAAAATTTTCGAGTAGGTGAGTGAATCGAAATCAACAACTTCGTCCTCTCTTGACTATTTCTCTCCTGTTGAAATATCAACATGGCGAGATGTTTCTTTTGACCCTACAATCATGGAAATCGATCCAGAAATTCTCTCCAACTTGTTGCCACAATAAACGCCTTATGGAAATGAAGATATAGAAAGGAAATTTTCAATATGGGTCTGCAGTTTGGAAAATTTAATAATGTAGGGAAACCGACTTCATCTCTCACAAGAGGAATATAAAAATCAAGAAAAATTCCAAAAAAACATCAGTCACCCAAGTGTTTCAAAAAATTATAATTCCGATTGTAAAACACATTGGACTCATTTCTGTCTCAAGAAACGAAAACTATCTATGTCTGGAACAATCTGACAAAATGCCAATGGCACGCCAGTCGAAGAGGTAGATTTCGTCTAGAATAGACAGAATTTCAAATTATGTAAGATGGGGTAAATCCGCTCATTAGTTTCCAAATGGTTGCTACTTGAATTTAAAATTTGTAGACATTAGAGGCAGGACGTAATTGTCTACGGATTGGAACAAAATTCAACATATGTATTACCTATATCTTGGTCAAGTTCAAGATGGGCTCAATCCGTCCATCTTCGAACCTGATCGAGATATACAACCAAAGCATGCACATGCCAATTTCGCCTCAAACCATAAAAAAATACGCCCCCGTTAGTTGAAAAATTTCATTACATCCCAGACATATAATGGTTCTGGGGATTATGATCGAAAAAATTATAGTAAAATTTTCCCGAAGTCGCGACATGCCACCCTAAGCAATACAGAGATTATCTACAAAATCTACCTAAAAAAAAAATTTTAAAAAAATTTAAACCCAACATAAGAACAACACTTACTACTTCTCTCACACGTTAACACCAGGAAAGAATTCAAAGACAATACTCATTAACGACGATTTCTCGTTGCAGAATTTATCATAACTGCTACATTGATGAGTCATATTTCAAGTATAACTAGCTTACTCTACGATGGTTTGCAAAAAATATGTGGCGATTCACATGTATGTAATAAAATGATAATACACATACTAGAAGTTTAAAGACTGGGTATCTGCTCTCGTCGAATCGACGAATATTTCTGATGCAATATTACACCCAGATCATTACAATAAAAATGAAGCAGTTCCTAAATTGCAGAAACGAAATTAAAGGGCCAACACATTTCAAAAAACTAACCATCACATCCTTTCGCAACGGCCAACGTTGAACTGGCAAGATCAATCGAAGGCATTTTATCGCTACCATCGACCGAGTCTTCAAATGATTTCACGTTAGTCGACAAACTCTCATCAACGCTCATCTCCATTTTTTCAATCGGCGGAGACGGTGGCCGACATGTGCATGACGGTCTACACTGCGATCTTGGTTCAGCACACAGCAAGTCATTCAAAATATGTATAATAGTGCTGACATCTTTTTTTGGACGGCCGAATCGATCTTGCAACGCCGGATTTAACGTACCTGAAAAGGAACCGAAGTCTTGAAGGCTCATCCGAGCAACAATCCCTTCAAGCATCTTAATGTTTGTTACTCAACCTACCAGAAAACGTGCCAGAGTATATTCCTCGGCCGTGGTGCTCCATATTTTCTAAAATTGCATTAGGTTTTTTGCTAAAATGCACAACGTTGCTACTCGTACCACTGAACTTCTGAAATATAGTGGATATAAATTTAGAACAAGATATTTTGAATGCATTAATGTTAAAGAAAAATAAATTACTCTGTACATATATAACTACAGAAGAATTAAGGAAAAAAAATATTCTCAAATAAAAAGAGACACACACGTTCTGCTTGAAATCATTCACATCCAACTTCTCTCAAAGAAAATCATCGTTGTTTACACGCAACTTGATAAGTATTGGTGAATGCAAGGTTAAATTCATTTAACGGAACAGCTATTCACCAATTCCACTGAACTATTCGTTGCTAAATTCATATTTCACGTAGGTTTTTCGTTCAACTTCTATTTAGATCAACTGACGGCTCAAAAAAGTTTTGTTTTCAAGACACTTCTGTATATTGCATTAACATGAAAGTTTTTTCAAATAGAGCATTAGAATTTTGCATCAGATCGTTCTTTCTTCCTTTTTTTTTTTGTTTCCGATGTGAGGACAGTTTCAGAAGTAACTTGAAAATTGAATTATTACGAATTCGTTTTTTGTTTCATGCAAAAATACCTCGATCTCCAACTGTCATCCACGGAAAACGAAAAGTGGCCTACTAAAAAAACTGAAATATAATTCAATCATAGCAACCATATTTACAATCGTATTATTATAATGCACCAAAACTAAACTAAATATTAAAATATCAAAACAGTTGTGTCGATATAGTAAAAAAGTACTAAACTCGAAGTTTTAGTTCAGGACAGTTTAGTTAAAAGTTAATTCTTAGTTCTACAATACGGTTTCAGTTCTATAAAATGGGAAAACTCAAAAAATTGATCACTCAAATTAAACAATTTCTAAGGTGACCACGTCTATGTGCTCATTTTCATTATTGGCAGAGGCGCACTCAGGGGAGGTTGCTGAAAATTTAAAAACAAAATCAAAAGAACAAACAAATAAGTCCTTATCAAAATAATGTTGTGCACTCGGTTTCAAAATTTCTACATTTTCTTTAACAAGAAGAAACCGTGAAGCAAACGCGCTTATGTCTTTAAGTGGGAACGTTTCATCAGAAACTACTCAATACATCGGATCAGGAAACATTCGAAAGTAACTTAATCAAACTATGTCAATTTTGATAAAAATTTCAAGGAAAAAGTTAATTTAATCGAATTATCTTTTTTTTTTTTTGATATATACGCGAAGGCAATGGGATTCATTGAGAAAACTGATACGAAATTTCAACTGAGGGATTCAATAACATACACCGAAATGTACTGAATCCGTCCATTTTGATTCACGAAGTCTAACAATGATTTTTTTTTTAAAGATGTGTATTCAAGTTAAATTTTAATCAAAATAAACCTCGTAATTTCAAAGATACCACTGCAAAAACAGATGAACGGAGACAAGCGCCTCATTTTAGGGAACTAGAGTCTCCAACTTATTTAGAATATGAATATAAAATTTTTATTTTAATCATTTTCTGAAAAGAGGTTATAAATGGATCACTAAAAATGCTACAAAAACTTTGGTAGTATAGATAGATTTAACTATCATTGATATTGACAATACAACTAATTAGAGAATTTGTAGTGTAAAAATTAGAAAAATTTTTGATCAGCTGACTTAATTCGTGTACCAAATAAAATATTAAAAATAGGAAATAAGTAAGAGATATTGTGGATTTTTAAGAGCTATTTACCCTGCAGTTTTCGCCCCCTTGCAATCGAACTTTCTCATCCACCTGTAAAGTTGAAAAACATATGGTACACAATAAAAGTCAAGTTTCACATTTTCTTCGAAAAAACAACGAATGGTTCTTAATTATGTTCACATTTTTAATACTCAGAAATCGACAACGGCGCACATACGCACAACTTACTTGAACGGTAGACACTTTTTTCGACGTCATTACTTCAGATGATAGTTTCTGCAATGTTTGCGTCAGATTTCTAGTAGCTTTGGCAAGAGGAACTGAGTCGGTAGCGCATTTTGATGAAATTAAACACGGATTCGAATTGCACGACGATGATGATGATGATGATGGCGGACACGGTTGATCTTTCAAAGTACTCGAAATTTCAGTTTCCATTGGTGAAGAGCGTGTAAAAACACGCGAGACGGGAGTTACTTCATTCTTTTCTCGGACAATACTATAATTATTAAGAGATTCGTTATTCTTCTGACTCGTTTCCGAAGATGACAAAATTTTTTCTAAACGTGGACTCGATAGTGTTGTCGTGCACGAAGGTTTGGCAAAATCTGATGAACCTTCTTTACGTTTTTCTTCGGTAGTAGCAGACTGCGTAGCTGAAGCTGGTACGTCTGTTTTTGATCCACCTCCAGCTACCTGGTTTTGATTAGAGAACGTCGATAACATGAGCTGAATGAGCATCATGTGATCTCCTAATCGCATAGTCAAATTTAACGGTGCTTTACCCGATAGAAAATCATTTACCTGTTAAAAAAAGAGAACATGAATAATATCATCCATGAACTAACAGATTGGTGGATCCACAGTGAAAATACGTACTTGGGCTTCGTTTAAACTTTCTAAAGCATTCATAACGCTCAGTTCCGGCCTTTGAGTCTGAAACGGAAAGTAAGAAAAAATAATCGTGAAAATAACTTATTCACACACTAACCGAGAGAAAATACATACCGTAAGACCAGTTTCAACTGTTGGCAATAAAGTTAAGCGACTACCATTATTCAAATCATTCTCTAGTAACGAACCGTTTATTAATTGCCTGGAATTAATCAAAACCTAATGTTATCTTTCGGCAAGGATCGATAAACAATGTCAAATTTTTAACATCCCACGTATATCATATTGTCAGGGAAATTCCAAGGATCATACAACTAATAATACGCATACAATATATAATTTATTTACCTATCACGGTATAACAAACATATACGCTCCCGCAGAACTTTAAGTTTTTTGGAGATTGTTTTCTTCAGATTATCTACGGTATCGGTTATACGCACTAACAAATTAAACTGCCCACCAGTTGTTGGAGAAATTGTGATAACAATTCCGGATGCATTGTTACAACCACACCCAGAATTAAGCGTCGAATGTGAACAATTACCACCTGATTCTTGATTAACCGACTGATTATTCATAACTGATGTGGTTAATAACGATTAGAGTTGTACTGAAAACTTCAAACAAATGTATTGAACGAAATGAACGACGAAAGTAGCACACGCGTATTAGACGTGACAAAATCCAACACGTAGACTCGATAAATTTACAAAACTAACGAAAGAAGTTATCAAATTAAAAATTAATCACAGCAGTATTTAATTCTAGATTCAAATTATGATTAACATTGGGTACTCATGATGGAGTCAGCGCTAAGTTTCGAAAGCTGCTCACTCCGTTCAAATTTTAGGTCAACCAAGTTTGGAACTAAGTACCAAAATAATTAATTCAACAACGTTAAATTTAAACACTTGAAATTTATCGGATTTATAATAATTACATTGGATAGAAAAACTAAATTATAAAATATCACCAGTAATTTAAAACTTTCCAATTCATGTATATTCTTGAAATTAGGTCAGAATATTCAGCATTTCTCAAGTGAATGATGTGATCAAGTGATAGTTGTAATTTAATTTTGCAACATGAACAAAATTGTACAACCAACCAACTTACCAACCTTCTAACATTTCAGTTGTACCTTAGAAAAGGAAATGAATAATCTTGTCACTTCAAAGTTTAGTAATGTGTCAACACTGCACATGTTTTCTCACGAGCAAAAATGGGCGAATCCAAAAAAAAATGAATCGTCCACGGCTTTAAGAATATATTATTTCATATGAAGAGCTGATTCAACAAGTTCCATTTTTCAACAATAGTAAGCGTTTTCGGGGAATGAAATAACTTTTTTTATACGGGAGTATATCTATATATACGAATTATATATAGATATATTCGTGTGTAAAAGAAGTGATTTCATTTCCTGAAAGCGCTATCTATGTCTGAAAGTAACATATAGAAAATGTATACTAGAAAATGTATACTAGTTACTTTCAAACATAGAAGTTAAAACTGTTCCTGTCATCTCCATCATTATATGGGATGTGATATATTCACACAGGTTGAACAACAACACTGAACGATTCATTGTCAATCATTTACTAACAGAGAATGCTCTATGGAAATGTTGGTTTTTAACCATCGTTGACTAGTTTGTAACATTACTTTTATTGTCTGCGGTTCGGGACTTGTCTTTTTTTCTTTCCATATGAAAGATGTATGAATGAATATGACTATATATAGGTGTATGATTGAATTGGTTTTTTTGACCCTTATAACCACATTTTGTTGAGGTGAGTTTCGATCAATTCATAAAAGAAAAATAAGCACGGACGTTCATCTTTAAAAAAAGGTTTATCGATGACTTTAGTTCAACGACTGACGAACGGAGAACATTCTCCGTTGAGCAGTGACGGAAGAATATTATGTTGGCAATCAGTGTCGCCAAATGTAAAACGAATAAGTGTAATATCCATGTTACATACAGTGTTAGTCAGTATAGAGTTATGTGTTTGTGAGGGAGTGAGGGAATCGTATCCCAACACACCCCTGCGATTCAAAACGGACGAACGAACATATAAGTAAAATTTTCACACATTGTATGTATCATTGAGAAAAAAAAACAAAACATATAAACAATAAAATATTAAAATAAGCAATAGCAGTCAAAATTATTACATATAAGTGTCACATAGGATTGCTATATATGTAAAAAATAGTACATTAAAAAAATTTAGGTATGTCATTGACTAGTATAATGTTGTACAATTAAAATGCGTATAAGTTCATATATTGGATTTGGTTTTATCTTAAATATATCGTGTAAGTGCTAACATGAGGTATATATTTAACCTTATGTTTTAGTGTCACGTCTTATAAATATTGTGTGATTTTTAATTTTTAAAAATATATAAATAAAAGTGGTAGGTCGAAGAGATCAATGTTTTCTCATCGTCAGCTGTAGTGAGATAATATTATTATATATATATATATATATATGTCCTTATAATTATTTATGTGTGGTTTTTTAATATAAATGTGCTATTGTGGGAATCAATTGTATATATCGGGGAATGCTGATGCCAATAAGAGAGGCAGAGCAGCGACGGGGAACCTATTGAACATTGTGAGATGAATTGTGAAACGACATATGGACCGCTCGGTTTACAATAGGCGCTAAAAGACCGACGCCCATCCGCAGTCCAAAACCAAATATCAAAAATTTTGAGGGTTGAGTCAGTTAAGACTATTGGCCGAAAGGTTGACTTGTTCGGAGTATTCTCATAACAATATTTTGGTATGTTTTTTGATCAAGTGCTTTAGTTAAAATATCAGCAACTTGATCGGATGACCTAATATCATTAAACATTATTAATTTATCTTAGAATGCCTCCAATACTGCATAGCATTTGATCGCTAGGGACCTGGAGCATTTCTGGCCTCCCCCAGATGCAATACGTGACGCGGATATATTATCCTCGTACACTTGCACTGAGTCGGTTACAGAGAAAACACTCTCAGTGAGTCTCCAGATCACATATATGTCGTCCAGTGCGTCATTCAACGCAATTAGTTCGGCTGCAATCGACGAGGTTGTAACCGAGTTGTGCCAGTGAATGGCCCAATTTAACAAGTCTCCGTTAACGAATATCATATAGCCAGTTGTGGAGCACCCTTTCTCCAAATTATCTATTTCTATGGGTGAATCATCTACGTCGGGTGCATACGACGCATCGACAAATGCCTTGATCTGAGTTTGGTTAGAGTGGAATACAAGAGAGAAGTCCCTTGTTGTTTTAAGGTACCTAATAATGCGACGAACATAATTCTTAATTTCGCTATTGGAGGATGCCTGAAAACGTGACAAATAATTGACGGCGAAGGCAATATCCGGGCGGGTCAGTCTTACCACATATAGCAAATACCCAATCATGGCCCTATATTCAGTGTCATCCAATCCGTTTGTTGGCTTCCTTATTTTAACGTAGCTATAGGGTGATCCAGGAACTTCGATTTTAATTTCATGTACAATTTTTTAAACTCCTCAAAAACCATTGATTTTTTCTCAATAGTGGAGATAAAAGTATATTTTGTGGCATGATCCACGAATATTAAAACGTACTTTTCACCATATATGCCTGGTGAGAAGGGGCCCATTGTATCTGATAAAACGAGTACCAGTTTTCTTTCCGGTCTAGTGCGGGTTCCACTGTGTCCCAATCTCCTAGAGTTCGCCTTCACACATATCTCACACAGACCGAATTTGTCATCACGAAATGTAATTCTGTTTGGAATACCTCTTGAGACCTTTGTCAAGAATTTTAAATTTTTTCCTGATAAGTGTCCCAATCTCCTATGCCATATCATTTTTCTATCTATTTTTAATTATTCTCGCTTATTTCGTGATTATTATTTACTATATCATTATTATCTGTTATATTATTATTATTTATACCTACATCTTCATTCATTTCACCACTACCTCCATTTATTTTATTACTTTGTGGGTTATTATTATCATATTCATCGTTAAATTTTATTATATCATTATTATTTTCGTTATTATTATCTATATTTTCTTGTGTATTATTATTCTCTCCATTCCCTTCATTTTCCTCCTGACTTTCCTCGATTATTTCCTCTTCTATTTCGTATTCCATCCATTCATCCTGGGAATTTATGTTAGGCATACATGCCAATTTATTCGATTCATTATTATAGGGACATATTTTATTTAAATCATCTTCATTTTCTATAATATTGACCATAAATTCCAGTACAATTTCGTACTTCACCATGTATACCCCCCTTATTTTCTGGGCCGAAAAAATTACCTCGTCCGTTCCCCAGATGTATATGTGCGCTGCAGAGAAATTCTGATCTATGCCCAGCGCCCTATTTTCTGTTATCTTAATCCCTGACATAAGGTCTACGTTCAGGGATGGTACGTAATGTTCATTCTTTAATCTTATAACTGTTTGATTCCTCTCTGAATTTTCCACCCTGATAAACATAGTTCCTATGTGTGTGGCAATAAGTAACGTATCTTGGATAGCACATTCTAATTTGATAGGCTTTTCCAGCATTATGGGGTTAGACAATTTTGATAAGTCGGATATGACGTGGGCAACCGCTCCACCATCTAACATTATACTATTGGTGAGAGGAACATAATTTGACTCTGGCTCCTGCTTCATGTCTTTAGATGTTATTAGATTTATTAATTTATTGTTCTTGTTTGGCTCATGGCCTTTATACCTTATCATCATTGACCACTGAACGTCGTTTTCTTTTTTATTTTTGTTGTTATTATTATTTTGATTGTTTCGTCCGTATCTTGTATTCTGTGCAGGACCATCTAATTTATCTTGGGGTTTTGCACCCTCTTTATTTGACGGACATACTTTGGCTATGTGCCCTTTGCCATGGCACTTAAAACATACTACGTTGTTCGAATTTGGCAAATTATTTTGATTTTGGTTATTATTATATTTTCTATTTTCGTAATTATTATTATTTTGAGGCGTTTCTGACTTTTGATTATTATTATATGTCATTTTCCCCTGATCTACATTTTGATTATAGTTCTGATTCCTATTTGTGTTATTATATCTAATATAATTTCCTCCATATTGGAATCTCTGATTTTTATTATTATTATTGAAATTACGAAATTTATTGTTAAAATGTCTAGACTTCTTCTCATCATATAATCTATCTGATCTTTTGATCAACATGGCATGGAGTGTTTCGATAGTTTTTTGATCCTGGCTTAAGGTATTAAACTCCAGCCTTGTCATGTCGTAGTCCATGTTCAGTGATATTAGGAGTTGTTCTATCTCCTCCTGTTTGTCTAAATTTTTACCACAGTCCCTTATTTTTTGGGCTGATCTAGAGAACACGTCTAAGTAGCTTCTCATATTCCCATCACTATTAAATTTCAACCTCTGAAAGGCCTTCCTCGAGTTAATATACGTATCCTGCGTGCAGCTTTTGTACCTTTCATCTAAGACTTTTAAAATTTGGTTTATCGTTTTTAAATCTTTTACCCTTTCAATTAGTTCGTTGTCTAATCCCTGGTAGATTAAAGCCTTGCCTTTTTCTTGATTGCGGAAATATGCCATCCTGTTAGCCGAACTAGCATTGCCATATTCAGGGTTTAAAAAACTGTTTAGTTCCAGTCCCAAAAACAGCACTTCGGTCTCAACATCATGCATTATCGGGTACAATCCCTCTGCATAGAGTGTTGAGACCATTGTGGTCCTCCAGGCATCATAATTCCTCCCATCAAATACCTTTTTTGTGTCAAATCTTGACATTTTATTATTAAATTTTGGGTGTTCGGGAGTTTAGATCCTGCCTCAGAAACACGAGAACTTAATTCTAGGGGGTAACACGGTCTTAACCGCACAATAATGCACAACACGGTCTCAACGGCTCGATCGGGAATGCAAGTTAAATATATTATATTATGATCATCAATAATTAGTCAATATTCTAAATTAAATCTTACGAAATATATATTGCCGACGATGAGGTGATCTCTCCGCCGTTGTTTCTGCTTCTTGAGCGATCAAATTACTGTGATTTTATCGTCGAAAATGTTCGAAATTAAATTAATCAAAGTCCCAGGTCTTGTTTCAGAATACTGATGATTCTATTAAACACGTTAAAGTTCAAATTAATACCAAATGCAAAATTATTTAACAAGTATGAAAAAGATAACTGCTGAAAGAAAAACAATTTATCAGTCTTCATCAATTGAATCGATCTTTTATTGTATGTGAACAAGAAAAAATCTGTCACTAATGTCAATGTTCAAAATGTAGGTTTTCTATTGTTGGACTCGATGAATCTCATCCAACAAAGATTTCCTTTTTCTTTCAATTCTCAACCAACAAGATAAAGTTTGAAGGCTATCGATATCACCTTTCAAGTTTCAACTTTACTTAGAATTTGGTTGAGAATTTACCTGAAATATATTGAAATATAACTTTATTTTACTGTAATTTTAATTTTTTCAGATTAATTTTGGGCAAAATCACACAAAATATTCGTTAATTAACTTAAACTTTTTACTTATCTTTAATCTTCTGGTCCTGTTTTGTATTTTTTCGATGTTTTTCTACTGCTACCTTGCCCAATTGACACCAAACTCCGACGCTTTTCTTCTGCGACTTCTGAATTTTCGAACTTTTTCCGCTGTTTCACTCTCTGGAACACAGCATAAACAATTGCCAACCGTTTTTGATTGTGTGCACTGGTCTACCATACCATAAAATCCTCTCGTATCTGATCTGTTTTCTCCAGACTTTGGACTTTGATGTTTTCACAGGTGCCCAAGACTTCACCGTTGTTTTCATCAATTTCACTTTTATTATTCTTTTAATTTGTTGATTTACTTTAATTGAACATTTAACTTTTTCAGGATAGTTACTTTAATCACTGAATCGAACTTTTTTGTTCACGAATTTTAACTTTTCCTACCACTTTGCGTGGAGGTATCACTCGGCACTAAGCCTTTCACTTTGTGTGAAACACGAACTTTCAAATTTTAATAAATTACACGATTATCACATATCACATTTCAATTAACGCACTTATTTCTTTTGCCCGCAGCTCTGCTATCATATTGAGTTGAGGTCTGATCACTTTGCAAAGAAAAGATAAGCACGGACTTCCATCTTGAAAAATGTTTATTGACGACGTTAGTACAATAACTGACAAACGGAGAACATTCTTCTACGAGCAGTGGCGGAAAGAATATTATGTTGGCAATCAGTGTTGCCACATGTAAAACAAATAAATGTTACATACAGTGTTAGTCAATGTGATGTTCTGTGTTTGTGAGGTAGTGAGGGAATCGTATCCCAACATAATTTTTTGTTTTTCAAAAGTGAAATTTAAATTTTTTTCTCATGCATCAAAGAGAGTTTTTGAAATGTTATTTCGTAGATTGTTTCATCATTAGTTAAACTTTGAAAAAATTTGTTTGCTGTTGTTTTGACATTTCATTAAAACTGCCATTGTTGTTGTTCTGCACTCCACCTACACTCGCTCATGTTAATGTATACTTCTGTTGTGGCAAACCTGCGCTCGCATAATTTATTATTGACTCACATTCTGACATCATTATTTAGTTTAAAGATCTCACCCATGCTTGTACGTAATATATTAATCGATAATTTGATAATCGATGTTTGTCATTATTCGATGTACACCTCGATGATGATTTGTCCATTGAAAAATGTTGATCATGGCGGTTCTCAATAAACTAATCAACAGTTGTTCGTGTTTTATTCGCTTATATTCACTCTAGTCATTTAAAATATTAATAGCTCACTAACACTTAGCGCAACTACTTTCGATAACATAAACTAACACTATTTAGGTTGTGCGAACAAACACGACTTTTTTTGTTTGTTCACTCGAGAACACTGAAACTCATTACCCACTCAAACTTTAATCTTGTAATGGAGGGAGATCGTTCATCTTCCTCAAACTTGTAAAGTGTACTTTAAATCATTGCATTACAGTATCTTTAACTAACTTGTTTCTTTCCTTGGATTTCAACCTCACTTCATGGTAGGCAGAGCTGCAATTCCTGAACAGTTAGTACAGAGTGATACTTAATCTTTCATTTTTAATTTTTTGCTATAGTATCCAAAAGTTAAAGGAACTATAAGCCTTTTTTTTTTTGTTAAAAAGTTAATTTTTTTACGAAGTATAATTTAATTTATGAGTTGTTAACTCAGTGGATTTTTTATTGTTTAATTTTCGAAAAGTTCATCGAAAATTATTCGAAATTAAATTAAATTACGTTGGCGCCAAAATAGTTTAACGCCATTTTAATCATCTTCCAAAAAATACTGGATCGTCTTTTTGCGGTAAGGTGAAACAAAAAAGGATTTTTGCCGTGGGATTGCAGATTACTTTGGACCTGGATCATCTGTTACAGTAAGGTGAATCAACAAAAAAATTCCAAATCGGAGATTGCTGTTACATCGAACTCAATTATAGTGATCTTTGAACGCCATCATCCGCTAAAAATCATCATCTAAATTTCGTCGATCAAGTGTTGCTGATTCAACCAATCTGTATGCTGCCAAGGCTGAAATTCTCTGAAGACGACCTGAGATTAATCAAAGTACTGACCCACGGGAAAACGCCAATTACTCACAAACTCAACTGGGAAATATTCAATGGAATTCCGCAGATTACAGGTAATGTAATTTTTGATACTTTCAAGTTATATATTTCATTTACTATTGCGGAAAAAGATGGGATATATTCAGTGATTTTGTGGGATATTGAGCAAAATTAGTTATATAAAAAATTCCTTTTCTCTTTGAGAATTTTTTTTTTTCCTTCAATTTCCAAAACGCTTAATTTCAAGAACCCCCTTTAGTTCAGTAAAAATCAAGTGAAATTTCACAGGACAATTAAGCTTAAAAATAAATTCGAATAAAGCAGGTTATGAATAATAAGGTTTTGGAAACAAATTGCTAGTTGCATATCAAACTGTGAAGGAACAATAAAAATTAAAGAAAAAAATTATAAAAAATTATTAAATATTTTTGAAAACGAAAAAATAACAGACGTAAGAATTAATTTAATTGAATTTCCATTCTGGAAAACATTTTCGGGAGAAATAGTTTTAGAAACTTTCTCCGTAAATGTTAGTGGAATAATTCATTATAAAAGAGGTATCGAAGTCGCAAAATTTGTAGAAATCTCAAAAAATATTTTCAGTATTCAAGCTTTGGACTCGATAGAATCTTTCAGAATTTTTCTTGAAAATTTTGAGAGAGAAAATCCTCTTTAAAAATACGTAAAACTACGAAAATTAAAATTTATAATATAATACTAACAAGGAAAATACTTTCATAATCGAACAAAATTCATAGTTCAACAAGTCATCGTTACAAAAAGAAAAATTCTTTGTCATAGTGGACAGGTTTACTTGTGAACTTTCATGTCACAAAATTCTTTTGTTCAAAATACTAATGCATAAACTTGAAAATTTTCTAAAATAAAATATTATAGAAAGCTTTCAAAAATAATTTTCAATAGATCCTTTGTTATACACATTTACAAGGATTCAAAATTAAACAAGATTTATTCAAGTTCTTTTTTGAAATATATTCTTAGTTGGAATATTTTTTTTCTTTTCTTCTCTCTTTTCATATTTTAAAATATAAACATACACACGAATAATATTACGAAAATTAATAATTTAAATAAAAATAATTATTAATTAAAAATTAAAATAATTTTTTTTCCAAAAAATAAAATAAATTTTTTTTTGGAATTAATTTTATTTGAAAATAAATTTTATTATTTCTTTTCATAATTGAGTTATCGAAACTAAACACATTACCAAGTACTCCAGAAAGCATGAATATGGCAAGTGAAAGAACCACTACTCCATCCCCTCAAGGAGGATCAGGCTCTGGGAGTACACACCCTTAAGTACATTATGTTATGCCAGCTGATGAAACCATACGTCCGATACAAGGTCCAAGTGGGAAAATATTTGATGGACAATATTACTTGGACTGGAAACATATGATCATAGCTTTAATAAGGGGTTCGGGATATTGGGATGTTTTTGGCCCACACCCTGAACTAAAAATTTATATCGAAAATATGGACAATTTGCAATACAGATCATCTTCGAACTCTGCTAAAGCATATTTTAAAAAACAAGAATGTGTAAAAGCATTTATCATGGAACGAATGACATATAATGTATCAAAACAAATTAGAGAGTGTAAAACAGTAGATCAAATTTTTGAAAAATTGGATATAACTTATGGTTCTAAAACCAAAATAGTTGCAAATATGGCAAAATCAAAATGGACCGCCTTTTGATTTACACCAGGAGGAAATATAAGAGGTTTTTTAAATAAATGGGATATCTTAGTACAAGAAGTTCGTGATGCAGGGAAGGAAGTATCTGAAGAAGAGGAGTTAGAAAATCTTCAATTGGCATTAGGATACAAATAAACCATTGCAAAAATGAAATTCGATAACCTCCCTGTAAACAGAAAAAATCTAGAAATATTCAAACAAATATTAAAAGAGGACGGTGATCAAAAAATGAGAGATAAACAAATTAAATTACAATACCAATCATCCAATAAGAAATTTGATAATAATGGGAATCAATTTATAAACAATAATAAAAATAATAATAACAAAGACAATAGGTGGAATAGAAATAATAATTATAGACGAAATAATAATACAAATGGAAATAATAATAGTAATAATTATAAAAATAATAATCCAAGAAACGAAAATAATAATCAAAATAATTATAATAAAAATCAAAATAATTATAATAAAAATAATAATCAATCACCTAATAAAAATAATAAAGAAGAAAGATGCTTTATATGTAACCAAACAGGACATTACAAAAATAAATGCCCTGATTATAAACCCGAAAATAAAGAACAAAATAAAGAAAAACCAAAAAATAAAGACAAAAAAGAAGAGGAAAGACCAATAAAATTATCATATATGGTTTAAAAATATAGTAACAACGAAGATTGGCTTTTAAAAAAATTAATTAAAGATAATACAAAAAATGAAAATTACATACAACTAAAAAAAAAATGTTACTTGATGGGGGGGCGGAAGTTCATCTCACATCAAATATAGAAAAATTAATAAATGTAACAAAATTCAAAATTCCAGTAAAATTACAATGTGCACTTAAAGACACATATTTATATGCCACACATATGGGAAATATGAGAATATATGTAGAAAATGAAAACAAAATTCAAATGGCAATTGAATTATTGGAAGTCCATTATGTACCAGATCTGTCATTAGATATTATGTCTGGAATTAAAGTGACAGAATCCGGAATATTACATATGGACCAGGGAAAATAAAAAATACAAACATATTTCATAGAAACTGGAGACATTCTATTTACATCTTATAAAATTGATGGTGTCTTTCAAGTAAATTATGATTATATAAATATACCAAAAAAATGTATGCCCGTCACTCAAAATCAAGATCATGACAAATGGGATTCCTTTTCTGTCGAATTAGAAATAGAAGAGGAGGAAGAAGAACCCATTAATAATATTAATAAGTTAGAAGAAAATAATGAAAATAATAATACTATAATAGAAAATAATAATAATGAGGATAATATTAATAATAAAAAAAAAAATATTTCAGATAATTCATTAAAAATAATTCAAAATAACACAAATAACCATAAAAAAATGATTTGCCATAGACGATTAGGGCATTTAAATGGAAAATATATGAGATATCTACATAAAGTCACAACAGGAATTCCGAAAACAATTAATTTTAAAGATGATGATTTCATCAATTGTGAAATTTGTAAAATAGCCAATAGCCAACCTCTAGGTCATAACAATGTTAAAAATAAACCTCAAAGGAGATTGGAAATTATATCTTCTGATATTATGGGACCATTCTCAACCATAATAGCTAATCAGAAATATATATTGACATTTATTGACAATTATAGCAAATACACCTTCGTGATACCAATATCAAATAAAGTCAGGTATTCACAGAATTTAAAAAATTTTTTTTTTCAATGAAAAATAAATTCCCCGAAACACCAATAAGTCAAATAAGGTGCGATAACGCAAAAGAATATACCGATCAAAAATTAGTAAAATTTTGTGAAGAAAATGGAGTACAAATTGAAAATGTAGTTCCTTACTCACCGGAATTAAATGGAATTGTTGAACGTCAAAATCAAACATTGATGAAAAGAGTAAGAAGTTTACTAATTGATGGTTATCTAGATATTAAGTATTGGGCACATGCAATAGCTACAGCTGCATACTTAATAAATAGATCACCAACAAGAGTGAACTTAGAATACAAAACTCCATATGAAATTTTTTTTGGCAAAAAACCTAATCTGGATAATTTAAAAATTTTTGGATCCTTAGTTTATAGACATATTCCACTCGAAGTCAAACAACAGAATGTGACTAAATCAAAAAATAAAAATGAACAAAGAATCGACCCAAAATTTGCACCAAGGGGAGAAAAAGGGATACTCATGGGATATACCACTACAGGATATTGCATTAGAGATCCTTTTTCAAATAAATTTAATATATCTTGTGATGCTAAATTTGACAAAAATAAAAATATATCAAACTTAAAAAATTGTGAACAAGAACTGGTACTCAAACCGGCAAATTTTGTAAAAAATCTAGTTAACATAAACACTTTCAACATCACAAAAACTATAGATAATAGGTGGATCGAAGATTGTATACCAACATGCTATAAAGATGTCAAAAACAACCCATTCAGAAAACAATGGGTGAAAGCTATTGAGGATGAATTTATTTCCCTGGGGGAAATGGACGTTTGGGAAGAAGTAGATAACGATAAATCATTAAAAACCATAGATACAAGATGGGTTTTTGTAACAAAACCAAATGATGAAGGATACCACCAACCAAAAGCAAGATTAGTTGCTAGGGGTTTCAAGGACAGAACCGAATATGATTTAGGACAAGTATTCGCCCCTGTTATTCCAATTTGGTTAGTAAGATGGTTCCTATCAATAGTCAATAAATATGATTTGGAAATGATTCAATATGATGTGAAAACGGCGTATCTAAATTCCCCTGCTATAGTCCCTATATATTTAAAACCCCCGGAAGGTTTACTAATGGAAAGTAATAAATTATTGAGACTCAAAAAATCTATTTATGGCCTAAAAACATCGTCCAAATCATGGTATAATTTAATAAATGAATATATTTTAAAAATGAACTTTGAAAGATCTAAAACAGACAAATGCTTATATTTTAAAAAATCAAATGAAAAAATAATTCTCATGATTACATATGTTGATGACATATTGATAGCATCAAACGCCCCCGAATGGATTAAAAATGTAAATGAATCTTTTCAAAAAAGATTTACCATGAAAATAATTAATAACCCGAGATTTTATTTAGGATTTGAAATAATAAGAGATAGAAAGGAAAATACAATAACTTTAATACAGTCAAGGTATAAAGAAAAAATATTAAAACAATATAATTAAAACGAATCAAATTTCATAAATACACCCATAGAAACATCTTTAAAAATTGAAGAAGATGAAAACTGAACAGACGATACAGAATATCGTTCAATGATTGGAGCTCTGTTATATCTAGCTAGAATAACAAGACCCAATATTTCGTTTGCAGTAAACTTTTTCTCAAGATTCCAAACAAAATCAAATTCTAAATTAAAAAATCATGTAAGACGAATATTTAAATATGTGAACACAACAAAAGAATTTTCGATTAAATTCACATCAGATAGTAAAGGCATACATTCTTTTGTAGATGCATCTTATGCTTCAGATGTAAAAGATCATGAAATAAAAAAATCAAATTTAAATTTAGGAAAATCTATATCAGGATTTTTAATATATTTAAATGGGGATTTAATAAATTGGAATGTAAGAAGACAAACGATCGTAGCCACAAGTTCAACTGCTACTGAAATAATGCATTATTTGATGCTTTAGACGACATACAAGTTATATTCCTCTTACAAATAGAAATATTTGAAGAAAATGACCCTGTAAGAATTTTTGAAGACAATATATCAGCACTTAGAATAATGTCGGGAGGAGCTCAAAAACGAGCAAGAGCTTTAATGATAAAATGTTATGCCATTACACAATCTGTGGAGGATAAAGAAATCGAATTCAAAACTGTTGGTACAAATTCACAATTAGCAGACATGCTAACAAAAAGTCTTGACAAACAGAAATTTAGAAACTTAGTTGACAAAATATTGACTACATCAAATCTCTCACAATAAAATTTCTTGAATTCAAAATAATTACATGAAAAAATCATTTATTTCAAAAAGGGAAGGAATATAAATATTTGAAACTAAATAATATGTCAAGTCACAAATCACTGAATATAACAATCTCTTTTTTGCAATATAGTACCTGAAAATATAATGTTCGAGAAAAGAAAAGAAAAAATCACATGTTCAAACCAAATTAATAATATATTATATTCTTTAGGCCAAAAAAATACTTGTTGAAACAAAATTTATTTTTGTGTAGGTATTCATTGTCATCTCTGCAAATTCAATATTTGAACGAACAGAGACATGAATACAAATCATTGACATGATTTCACACGTTAGTTAATATTAGTTTATCACATTTAGGTACACCCTCATTCAACAAGTATTAAACAAATTTGAACAAAACTTTTCTCAAACAGCATGGAATATCGAAAAATACCCGAATTGAAATACGTTACTGTAATATAATATGTCGATAAATAACTTCGAATATACATCGAGATATATGTTACGATCGAATAATAATCTAGTCATTGTTCATCCTTTATGTAATTTATTTTAATTTATTTTATTTAGTTTGGGAAATGAACATAAATGTACAATAATACAATAATTCAAAATTAATTTATTTATAATATTCGTTCTTGCGATAAATCATGTTCGCTCATTTTGTTGTTCTGAGGGGGGAGTTGTTTTGCACTCCACCTACACTCGCTCACTAACACTTAGCGCAACTACTTTTGATAACATAAACTAACACTATTCAGGTTGTGCGAACAAACATGACTTTTTTTGTTCGTTCACCCGAGAACGCTGAAACTCATTTCCCACTCAAACTTTAATCTCGTAATGGAGGGAGATCGTTCATCTTCCTCAAACTTGTAAAGTGTACTTTAAATCATTGCATTACAGTATCTCTAACTAACTTGTTTCTTTCCTTGGATTTCAACCTCACTTCAATTGTGGCTGATCTGGATTATCTGTTACTTCATGGCTTTTTGTTGAGGTGAATGAAGATCTTTTGAAATCAAAAACTGTTAAATATATGAATTCATGTATTTTATTTGACAACATTGTAACAACGACTAACTTAACAGAGAGCAGTCTCCGTTAATCAGAGTAGAAATGTAACATTATGCCTTTAACTATGCAGTATTAACATGGACTGCTATTTATGATAAGAATGACGTTAGAAGATGTAAGATGAAGTTAGTCGGGTTGGATATGATAAATGATGTGAGGCGGTAAAGACGAGGAACGAAAAAGAGTAAGAGAGAAGTATTCACGATAGAATTTATTAGCAGACTAAAATTACATTTGGAAATAAAATATGATTTAGTACGAGATGGCGAAGCAACACCGTTATCGGTTTGAGAGTAGTAGGGGAAGCACTTCGTGATGAGAGTGTACGTGTGACATATATATATACTATGATTGTGATGATGATGGAGAAAGAGAGAAGGTGGGATTTTGTATCAACACCCCCCTGAAATTTTATCGATCGAGTTCTTCATCATGTACGCTGAAAGTGAATGGGAAAAAAAATATTAAGTACAAAATGATATATGCATAAAAAAATTTCAAAAAAAATATTCACATCGTATTATTTAAACATTATTACGGTAACTTCGGTTCCAAAAAAAATTTTGTTTTGCTGTGCTTCGAAAAAATAAATAAAAAAAATTGATTAAAATAAATAAACAAATAAGTAAATAAATATGGTAACGTGCAAAGAATATTGAACATTAATATGTTATATATAGAATGGTATATGCAATAGGCAAAAAAAATAAAAATATAAAAATATAAAAATTGGTAACATGCAAAAAATATTTCGTATATATAAATGACTAATAAAATGATTCATTGAAAAGTGTGCTCGAATAAATTCTCGAACATTTACGAGTATATGGAAAGAAAAAAAATCACAAAGGAATAAAATTAACAAAAGATTTTTAAGGTATACGATCGTTTATCGGAAACGTTACGTTTTACAATCTTATCAATATGTTGGCATGCAATAATATGAAGCGATAATATATGATGTCCGTCAGTTTTATCTTTTACGTTTCTCTTTTGTGTTTGAGGTGGCGTTTGACATGTTTATTTTTGGATAAGGCAGGCTATTCGATTTATCTTTATTGAGGTCATGTAATGAGTTTTTATCTCTCGTATATTGTTCAGATTTTCCTTTCATACTCTGTGTGGGAATTTGTCGTGTATTTTTGTCACGCTTGTCTAAAGTTGTATGTTATTTCTATTATTAGCGTTTGTAGGGTTTATGCTTGCTCGATTTTAATTCTGTTTTCATTGTTGGGTTTGCAGCAAAATCGTGTATTTATTTTTGACAAGTATTTTCGAGTGTATTTTTCTTTTGAGTATTATTTATGAACAATGTAAGAGTATTTTTTCTTGTACAATATAATTCAAGTTTGGACTTTGGTGTTTGACTTGGTACAACTTGACTTTTTTTGGACGGGTATTTTCTTTTTCAAATAAATGTGTATAATATTATGTGTATAGATTCGTGTTTTCTAGAACTTTGATAATTAAATTTTCCAATTTTGTTCTATCTAAAGATTTCGTAAGTAAATCTGCAAGTTGATTTTCAGAATTGACAGATCTGAAATGAATTATTTTTTCCTCCATTGCCTCTAAAATCGAGTAACGTTTTATCATCAGAGCTCGTGATTTCTTTTGACTTCCACCAGAGCAAATTTTTTGAGTTGATATATTATCCTCCATTACGTCCACAGTTATTTTTGCCCCAAAAATTTCAAAATTCATGTGTTGGATTACTTTTATTATATCTAGGGTGTCAAAAACTGCTATAATTTCTGCAGCGGTACTAGATGAAGCATGGATTGTCTGTTTTGAACAATTCCATTCTATCAAATCCCCATTTGCAAAAACCATAAAACCAGTAATTGATTTCCCTTTCTGTAAATTATTTAGGTCAATATTGTTATCGTCTACTTGGGGGGCATACGAAGCACCAATATATGCCTGTATTCCATCTCCCTCGGATCTATATGTTATATTATAATTTTTTGTGGAACTAATATATCTGAATATTCTCCTTACATAGTTTTTTAATGTATCGTTCGAATTATTTTGGAAGTGTGAAAAAAAGTTTACTGGAAATAATATATCAGGTCTGGTTAGTCTGGCTAGGTACAATATACCACCAATCATTGATCTATATTCTGTATCGTCCCTTCCATTTTCAACTTTTTCGATCTTTAGGGCAGTTTCCATTGGGGTATTTGTCTTTTTTATTTCCGAAATACCAAACTTTTTTATCATCTTTTCTATATGTTTATTTTGGGATAATATTATTGTTTTATTTTCTATACTTCTTTCTATTTCTAATCCCACAAAAAATTTTGGATTATTTATAATTGTGATAGTGAAAGACTTTTCCAGTTGTTCATTAATTTTTGTGATTGCAATTTGTGAATTTGAAGCTATCAGGATATCATCTACATAGCATAAAAAGTATGTGTTTTCTTTGTCTTTATTCAATTGATATAGACATCTATCTGCTTTTGTTCTTACAAAGCCCATTTCCTTTATTTTATAGTGAAGTAGATCGTACCAAGATTTACTTGATGTTTTTAGTCCATATATTGATTTTTTTAATTCTAGGACTTGGTTTGAATTAATATTTATCCCCTCGGGTTTTTTTACATAAATAGGTTTTATAATGGGGGAGTTCAAGTATGCCATTTTGACATCATATTATACAAGAATCAATTTTAATTTATTAACTGTAGAGAGCAACCATCTAATTGTACTTATTGATGCAACAGGACCATGTGTTTCGGTAATACTATACTCAGTTCGGTCTTTGAATCCTCTCGCCACTAATCTGGCTTTAGGTTTTGGGTTCCCGAATTCATCGTATTTTATTGTAAATATCCACCTAGTATCTATTAATTTTTGCTGGTCACAATCCACAATTTCCCAAACATTCATATCATTTAATGAATTGTATTTGTCATTGATCGCATTTACCCATTCTCTTCTAAAAGGATTATTGTTAATTTTGTTAGTTCTTTGGGACACAATCTTCTATATATGTTTTGCTATAATTAACATAATTATTCATTATTATTGGGTTTATTATTCCTAAATCCTGTTCATAATTGGCTGGTTGAATTATTAATTTTCTGTTGGATGTTTCCAATGATTTGATATTTTGAGACTCATCTACCCTTACGTCACATGCAATATACGATTTTGTTTCAAATGGGTCTCTCAGACAATATCCCGTATTTGTGTATCCCATCATTATGCTTTTTTCCGCTCTTAAGGCCAATTTTGGATCTATTTTATTTTTTGATTTCGATTTGGCTTTAGTTGCGTTTTGTTTTCTCACTTCAAAGGGAATGTGATGATATGTTAATGAGCCGAATACTTTTAAGTTTTTCAAATTTGGTTTTGTGCCATAAAATAATTCATATGAAGTTTTAAAATCTATATTTGCTTTTGTTGGTGAACGATTTAGTAAATATGCTGATGTAACAATTGCGTATGACCAATATTTAATGTCCAGATTGGCATCAATAAGCATAGCTCTTACTTTCCTCATGAGTGTCTGGTTCTACCTTTCGGCTATGCCATTCAACTCTGGGGAATAAGGAACAACGTAATCCATTGTTATACCATTTTCCTGACAATAATTTATTATTTTTACATCTGTATATTCTTTTGCATTGTCACATCTGATGGTTCCTATGGGAAAATTTGGAAATTTATTTTTCATTGACATTATTATATTTTTAAATTCAGTTGCCACTTGATTTTTTGTTGTTATGGGCATGACGAATATGTATTTTGAGTAGTGATCGATAAAGGTTAAAATATATTTTTGGTTTGCGATCGATGGTGTAAATGGACCCATTATGTCTGAGGATGTTATTTCTAGTTTCCTAGATGGTTTTGTTCTCATTCCATTATGCCCTAGTCTCGTATTGTTTGCAATGCAGCAGATTTGGCAGTTTTTAAAATCATCGTCTCTAAAGTTCATATTTTCTGGTATACCAACAGATAAGTTTTTTAATTTTTGGATATAGCGTGCATTTAAGTGACCCAGCCTTCTATGTATAATCATTTTTTTATTTAATATATTATTATTATTATTTAATATATTATTATTATTATTTGAAATATCATTTATACCATCAGTATTATCATTGTTATTTGATTTTTCATCATTTGGTATATTTTCTACATTATTATTATTATTATTTTCACCCCCTCAAATGAATCTATATTATTATTTTCTAAGGGGTTTTCGACTTCTTCCTGTATTTCTAGTTCGATTGAAAAATCCTCCCATTCGTCCTCATTTTCTTGGGTTACTGGACATATTTTTGTAGCGCTATCTAATTTTGTATTTGTGGATTCATCATCCTTAATTTTATTATTATTATTATTATGTATATTGTAATGGATATAAAATATTCCATTTTCTTTTGGGGCGGTTATTAGAGTTTCCCCATTTTCTATAAAATATATATTAGCACAATTTTTTTGTTGATCGATATTTACTGTACCCGTGTTTGTAATTTTTATTGCACTAATTATGTCAGTATTTAAGTCGGGTACATAATGTACATCATTTAATTCTATTAATGATTGTATTTTATTAGAATTTTCAATTTTTATTGTCATTTGATCAGTGTGGGTGGCATACGAGAAAGCATTTTTACCCGCACATTGAAGTTTTACAGGGGTGACAAATTTTTTAATATTATTAAGTTTATTTATGTCTGCTGTTAGGTGCACTTCCACAGCTCCATCCAAAATTGCTTTGTTTTCTAGGTGTGTATAATTTTCATTTATTTCATTATTCTTAATTAATTTATTTAATAACCATTCGTTTGAATTATTCGTATATTTTCTAATCATGCAGGACATTTTTAACTGTTGTTTGGGATTCTCTTTTTTATTTGATGTAGTATTATTATTTTGGGTTGGTTTTGGTGGATAATTATTTTGGTTTTTATTCGTATTATCATTATTACTATTTTGTTGGGTGTTATTATTATTACAATTTTGGGCTATGTGCCCATTTTGACCGCATTTATAACATTTTGGGTTATTTTGATTGTAATTTCTATTATTACCTCTATAATTATTACCACGGTAATTCCCATTATTTTGATAATTATTTCCCCAATAATTTCCATTTCCATTATTATTCGAATTATTATTATTATTATGTTGTGAATTTGGTTCATTCCCGTTTGCATTACTATTTGTACCATAATTTCGATTGTTGCCTCTATAGTTATTGTAATTGTTACCTCTATAGTTGTTCCTTCCTCGATAATTATTATTACGACCTCTATAATTATTATTGTTGCCATTTCCATTATTTCGATAGTTGTTAGAATTATTATTCGGATAATTATTATTTTGTTTCTTTAATGTCTGATCTCTAAATTTTTGATCAGCATCTTCCCTTAGAATCCGTTTAAAATTATCGATGTTTCGTTCATTGGGGGGTAAATTCTCAAATTGCATTTTTGCAAGGGCTTGTTCATAGCATAGTGAAAGTTGTAAATTTTCTAATTCTTCCTCTTCACTTACTTCCTTTCCACTATCTCTCACGTCTGTAACAAGTTCATCCCATTTTTTAAGAAATCCTCTCATGTTTCCCCCAGGTTGAAATCTGAACTCCATCCATTTAGATTTGGCCATGTTGGCTGTAACTGATGTTTTGGTACCATATATATTATCTAATTTTTTTAACATCATTATGGCCGTGTTACAATCTCGTATTTGTTTGGTGATATCGTTTGAAACTCTTTCAAGTACAAATGCTTTAGCATTGTCTTGCATTTTACAATAGTTTATCATTTCCTTGTTAGGCCTAAAATTCAAATCATCAATGTGGGAAATATAGGATTCTAAAAATTCATGTTCTCCAAAAATATCGTAGTAACCAGCACCTCTAATAGCCGAAATAATCATTTGTCTCCAATCTAAGTAATACTTTCCATTGAACACTTTTCCTAATGGAGCTTGAATGGGTTTAATTTCATTTACACTTGACATAATTTCTTCAATTTTTTTAAAACCTAATAAATTATCTTCTATATTCGTGATAGATATAAATTTTTTATTTTCTACTTTTTCTTTTTCAATATTTCTTACTAGATTTTGTTCTTTAAATTCAATATTTTGGTATTCTGGTTCTCTTTCTTTTTTATCCAGTTTTCTTGGTCTTTTAAAATTTTATTATTTTTTATTTCAAAAATCTATTTATGAATTTTTTCTCTGATTCCAATGAACTATATATTCTATTTGAAAAATAATTTGGTGTTGAATCAGATATTTTGATATATTTAAATGAACTAATTTCTTCTATTTTACCTGAGATATCAATTATGAAAGACTCTAATATTATTTCTCCCGTAAAATACGTGTAATAAGGAAGATTATATGTTTCAAGTTTCAAATCTACCACTTTTTCCATTTCAAACTTCTTCAACAATTCCTCTAATTCCTCTTTCTCAATACTATACTCTCCTATTTTATTTTCTAATATGTTTATTAAATTTGACATATATTTTATAAGTAGGAAGGGAAAACAATTATATATCACCACCTCAAATGCACAACAAAAAAAATGTAAAAAATAATTCAACTAAACATATATTACCTTGACATAAATGAATTTTCTTCGTCGATTCGTTGCTGTGTGTATTCGTATTTTTTGAATCCAATTTTCACCGTTGTAATCTCCGCCAAATTTTGTTGTAGGTTGGCCCAAAAATTTATGGTCTTCGTTGTTGGTGATCTCTGATAGAATCCTTGAAGACAGGAGCAGAAGATTTCCTCAGGTGGTTCTCTGTATCGTTGGCGGTCCTTTCTGAATTGTAGTTTGTTGACTTTCAGAGTCGGCCGTTATTGGATCAGGAACAATTTTTGGTTACGTTTTTTTTTTTCGACTTCGAAAAGAAAAAATTTAATTAAAAAATTTGAGTTTTAACTTTCTCGATTTACACGACACTTTCTCTGTGTTATTCGTTTTAAAAATTTGAATTTTTGCACAACAATGAATCGATTTCAAAAAATAAGTCTGCTATTTCATATTTTAATTTTATTCTTCTCTTACTGTTCAACCGCAGCAATGGCTACCATGATGTGAGGCGGTAAAGACGAGGAACAAAAACGAGTAAGAGAGAAGTATTCACGATAGAATTTATTAGCAGACTAAAATTACATTTGGAAATAAAATATGATTTAGTACGAGATGGCGAAGCAACAGCGTTATCGGTTTGAGAGTAGTAGGGGAAGCACTTCGTGATGAGAGTGTACGTGTGACATATATATATAGTATGATTGTGATGATGATGGAGAAAGAGAGAAGGTGGGATTTCGTATCAACAATAAGGATTTGAAAAATAGTAAAATATTGCTGAAATTTGAGGTTGAACTGAATTAATTATATTGAATATATAAAAAATTACAAATAAGTAATAAGTAGAAGCATTTTCTATGGTATTAAATTAAATTTTCATAATTTCTATTCTAAACAAAATTACCACGCAAAGAACATTGAAATCATTATCAACCCAACCCTACTAACTTTTTCCTCCTATGTCTTGACAATTGATAAGGAAATTTTGTACGTATTTTTCAATCAGATAGCAGTTCATGTTAATTCTGTATAGTCAAAGCATTATGCAATCATCAGTGTTGTCAGTTATTTGATATGAAAATATCATATGTTTATTTTATTCACATGTTATGTATACATATGGATAATTATATTTGTGAGGTAGTGATGGAATCATATCCCAACACTTTGTTATTTCAAACTTCAACCAATTGTTGTTGTGAGAATTCAGCTTAACCTCAGTCCTGAATTGTCTGTTACAATAAGGCATTCATATTAGTTTTTTGTGCAACTTCACTGAAATTTTGGGAATCTCGATAAGCCAACATTGATCGTCACTTCATCATTTTATTCGTCATTTTTTTGTCTTTTCCTTGGATTGCAACATCAATTTTGGAATTGTCAGCGTTTGATTTTCAAATGAATCCTGCTGTTCGTATTCAATCCTGTTGATTCGAATATTTCATTAATCCTATTGCACAAATAAATAAATCTATATATTACAATGATCCATATGTGATGCGAATTTCACATTAATGTTTTTGATATTTTAATATGTCTGTGATGACTTCTATCAATATTAATTATATTACCATTTTAGAACAGTATTTCTGTTTAATCAAATATTTACTGATGTAAGTTGTATTCGAGTTTTTTTGTTTTTTTAAAATTACATTGTGGAAAATATAGGTTGAAAAATAAATCAAATAGCATTAATTTTTAAATACCTACCCATTTAATGTTTTTTCATTTTTTCTGCTAATACTCTCGAACTCGAAGCTTGGATGAATTATTTTTAACTCACCAAACGACTGAATGTTTCAATACGTATTTATCCTTGATTGATCGCCTGCCCCTCTGTGTCTGACGTGAATATTAGACCCCAAAATTCCCTTATATTATTGTTCATAGAGAAAATTAAGCCAATATTTGATTGTTTTTATTTTTCATCTAATATCAATATACTTATCTACTTTTCTCATTTTTTTTTTTTTCAGATTGCCAATAAATTGTTTTCAGGTACCAAGAAAGTTGTTTATAAAACATAATAAAATTGTTGGTTTGATGAAAATTAATTGTTGGGATCGTATAATTTTATTCACTTGCTGAAAGGCATGGTGCATTCTGCATTGTCAGAATCACGTTTGTCTTCCATGTTATAGAGTGAGTGAATTCATTATTGGCCATTGCAAAAATAAAATTCATTCTTTTACAAACTATTAAAGAGCACTGCGCTGCTTGTTGGGTTCCGGTGAAATAGGTATGGATACAGCAGTATTTACATTCTATGCGTTTCGTATGCTGTTTTTTTGTCTCCTAATTTCATCAGCGGAAGTGTTCTAGACGTATTCTAGCCGTTTGTCTATTTAGGCACTGAACGAAAACCAAACAGACTGATTAAACAAACTATGCTAATCAAATGCTAATGACATAAAAAATATACATTTTCAAGTCAAAATTTCAAACACTTCGATGCGACGATATTTTTGGAATTCATATCGGTATTGTGTTTTCATTTCGATATCTTTCGATATGTTGTCATATCGATATATCGCGATATATATTGGTGAGCGAACCGTGACTTGCTTTTGCGCAGGGGCAGTATGTGTATGTGTAATGTACTTGCCAGTGCTTGCCCTTTCCAGTTGCTTACTAGTTTTCCGGTTTTGGTGATATCAAAGTTGTTCGTGGTGACTGGTGAGGAATTGAGAATGGTGTGAATGTGTGATAGACTAAAATATGGTAGAGCTATTGTTTGTCTAAACACTTCCACTTTATTTATTTTTTTGTATGATAAAGTTTTTATTTCAACGCTGATCTTGCGTCTTGCTTCGTGGTTTGTCGCGTGTTGTATGCACTGTGCATTGTGTCGTTGGTTCGCCATTCGTGAAATTCGCGATTTATTCCCTTGTTCTACAGTTTTGTACGTACTCTTGTACTATGTAACTTTATTCATACAGCTGCCAAGAATCTTTCGTATTTTCCGTGATCTTTTCAAGCAACTATGGCTCCTGTTCTCAGTAAAAACTTGCTACGAAAATCAGCCGTTGGTGCATTGTCTGTAACTACTTTGTTTTTGGCTATAAAACTGCTGAAAAAGTTGAAGACTGATGCTCGAAAAAAGTAAGTCAGCTTATACGAACATTCAATAGATGGATTCATCATTTTAGGTATTGAACCAGTTGGTTATGGTCGTGTGAGATATCCTCGTAATAATGATCTAATTGAATATGGAATGAGTTCGGATTTATTCAATTCGTACTATACGTATTATGGTATTGTTAAGTCGATGAAATAAACGAACTATATGAGTAGTTCACGGTACATGATTTTCATCTTTTCATCTCTGTTGAATTTATTCGTTTCTTAATTCTTCGCCGTAAGTGTTCATTTCTTAAATTACTCTCCAAAAATTTTACTCAATTGTAATGCGTTAAAACTGTTGCTGAAAGTGAACGGTATTCATTCGAAAGTCATTAAAGTAGCATTGCATGTATTATGAATATTAACCATCTTAAATCGGTATTGAATTAATAGATCGGTTTGTAAAAGTAAGCGATCTGCACTTCATACCTGTTACATATTCAACAGATTTTTGTTCATGTCATGTTTGCTGCCATTACGTTTTTATGCGTATGGCATTCAAAATAATGGTATACTTATTGATAATTATATTTCTAATGGTAAATTTTTTGCTTTCTTTCAGAAAAAAATTAACAACAAATGATATACAGTACTTGATTGGAGAGGTAAATTTTGGAATTTAATTTTACTTCAATACTCATGTGTTCATCATGTTATTCTGTGTAATTTTCTTTTTTAACCTCGACAATGAAAAAGAAGTGCGATCGATAAATAATTCGTGTGAATAGTCAGCTGTTTTATTTCTGCTCTTGTAAAAATATGCAAAAACATGAGTCTGTTTTCCGGTGAAAAATTCTTCTGATTGGCCTACCTATATTTTAGGTATATGGCAGATATTTCAAATAAGCAAATGCGGTTGAAAATCAGCTCAGTTTTCTGTGAATATGTATATTAATCTAGTTTTTTCTCTCTGGAAACTCGTCTTTTGGCCATATCTTCCGAAATGGATATTAGTTTGGCTCAGTGTCAAAAACAAACATAAATACGTTAGAATGGTTTCATTATCGAGGCTTTAATTCTTCTTATAAAACTGATATGTTATTGCCAACCAAATCTGTTCATTTTAAGTTTGGTATCGATACTGAATTCCGCCTTCCTGCAATTATGCGTCAAACGATTGTTTAACTTCAGGTGTTTGTTAAAATATTCTCAATAATTTTACAGACTTCAGCTGTATGTATAGAAAGGTTTTTTTGAAAATGAATAGATTGTTTGAAAGAGATTAAAAATATTATGAGAAGTGGTGGAATATTCGAATCTGGTATTTTTACAGGGCATTATCATTTCGATACCATCGCTGACTTTTGAAATTAGCGCCAGATCTTTAAACGACGCAAATTTCGACCTTAATTATGTATGAAAATATTGAAAACAATGAAATTTACTAGAAATTACTTTGAACCATTGAAAATTGAATTAAATTGATACGTTCATGAATAAACTGAAGCGGTTCAAGAACAAAAAATCATTAATCTGTGACCAATTAAGAAGACCTGTTTTTTGGTTAATTTGATTTAAGATTTTCTATAATAATTATTAATTAAAAAAATGAATTTAGGAGTCTGGTTAGCGCTATGGTATTGGGTGCTCAGCCTTATATCCGAAAGTTTCTTGGTTCATTACCAGATAACCCTGACTCGAACATCTAAGCAATGTATCTGAAAGAGTAACTCCAACTGCAAGCTTTGTTGTATAACAACTGAAACAAGCTGTTTTGATGCAAAACTGCAAGAGGTTTGGCCTTGACACCTTTAATGAAAAAAGAATGAAAAACAAGAAGGGTTATCAAGTTTCTTGAAGGAAGGCAAAGACGACAAATCAGTAATTAATGTAACAGATCAATGATTTACAACCAGGAAACATAGAACAATAATAAAATAACCAAATTACCCGAAGCAAGATAGTCCACTTACATGCGATTATTGAATTGGCCAAGTACAAAGTTTTATTAGTCCGTAGGTACCTTCTGAGAACTTCTGGAATTTTGATTAAACTTTTTGTTCCCACAGTTCAAAAATTAATCATAAGTTTCAAGCGGAATTATATGAGAGGCATTCCAAAAGTAACTTTCTCTATTTTTTTTTCTCTGGTATTGAACAATACTGGATTAGGCATGTAACGATATAATGGTTACAAAATGATACATGATTTGTATATTACTTTTTTTTATGATGTGTATTCTGTAAGTACAAGAAAATATTAAGATGTATTAAATTGTACAAGAAAAGTGTTAAGAATAAATTAGGCTTGAGAAATAAGGGTACGAGTTTGAGTGAAATTTACATTGGTGTCATTAGGATGTACAATGTGATTGGTTATTAGAATCTACGTAATTTATAATAAGCATATAAAGTAACATATGAATGACATAAAATGGGTGTAGTTATAATTTTAAGGAGAATATTGGGAATAGTGCGGAATTGCGTATAATATTCATGAAATAAATGACATCATATGATGAAGTATGAAAACAGTGTAATGTTATGAATAAGTGATGTCATATAACAAGTCTTGATTTGTGTTGATGACATGATTTCAACAGGGCATTGAAATAGAGAATATGTTCGAAATAGTTTTGGCAAGATGAGAATTATATTATACAAAAGTAACTTAGAAATGGTATGAATTTAGAAAATTATATGTGTGGGGACATATGAACCTATACGTCCTCTCATAGTTATTGGCAGCAGTGTAGCTGTGTGGTAGCAATCGCCACTATTTTTATCTGTAGGTTGCCGGTTTTAATTCCCCATGCCAGCAACCTACGGAATTGATAACCTGATGAGATTTAAACATGCATCTCTCAAAAATGTTCACTCATCCTTTTTTGCTGAGTGGCGTTAGGCCATGAAAGCATAAGCCTGCATTGCTTGTTTGTCAGTTTCCCTATATAGCAGCAGCCTAGCTCCGTCCTCCGTGTGCTGTCATGCTGCAATTACACTTGCAGCACTGAGGGGGAGTGGTTGTGGGGACATGTGAACCCATACACCCCGCACTTTCACAAGACTATCGGCGGCATCGCATCGTAGCCATCCGGTAGTGATCACCACTATTTTAATCTGTAGGTTGCGGTTCGATTCATCAGCTGGCAACCTTTAATATGGAATTATTATTATAAGGCACTTGCGGCTTTCATGTATGGGAGGATTATAAAAAGTTAGAATATGTATATAGATATTTTTTACCTTACATTATTATGTGCTGTGTTTCTTCAGTTGGAATATGAAACTCCCCTTTCTCACCCCGTTTAACGTGAAGTGACCGTTCTACAGAATAGTGATCGAATCACAATTCAAGCATCACACAGTGGGTCCTCAAATCCTTAAAACGAGATGTTTTCCCTCTCCCACAATACTCCCCAACAATTGCCTTCTCAAATTTCTACTTTTTTCGAGTTTTTCACAGCTCAAGAAAAATTTAGGAAGAAAAAAGTTCGAAAACAAAACTCAAGTTTGGGCAGCAACTGAAAAGTTTTCAGAAAAGTTGACATCCCTATTTCATGCCGATGGAGGTACAAGTTGAAAAGAGAAGGAAGGGGGAGTCTTGTGAGAGGGGGAAACGTCTCATTTTAAGGATTTGACAACCTATTGCGTGATACCTGAGCTATCGGGTCGGTCATTGTCCTGCAGAAGTGTCATTTCACGTTTGGTGGTGTGAAAAAGGGGAGTTTCATATTTCAGCCGATGAAACATAGCACACAATAATGTAAAGTAAGAAAAAAAAAATTCGGAGATTTCATAACACTCCTATGCATAAAAGCCGCAAACGCCTACTTCAATGTTGCTCGATGCAAGAGAAAAAAATAGGGAGAGTTACTTTTTGAGTGCCCCTCGTACAAATCTTACTTTTTAATAAATTATTTGGACCAAAACTATTTCACTTCAGTTCTGGTAGGATATGCATTTTAGCAATAAAGCCATTTATTTAACTTACTTAGCGTAATATGGACCACCCAAAATATACTAATATCATATCACAGCTATATTTTTTTATGCGAATTTCTGTCACGCTGTTAAATTGTTAAGGTAATATGATCCGAAATTTTCTATTTCAGAAACCGACGAACAAAACGAACAAGGCGCACGTGAACAAAGAATTTGTGCGTCAATTGGGGGTAATTTTGAAGATTTCAATACCCGGCTTTTTCAGTGCCGAAAGCGGATTCTTATTTTTAATCGCCGCCTCTCTCGTGTCTCGCTCTCTATGCGATATATGGATGATTCAGAATGGTACCATGGTAGAAGCGTGAGTTCGTCTTTCAATTTTTCTCGAATTTTTCTTTTGCTATACCTATTCTCGAAACGAATTCATTTCGTTGGATAGACCTTGGCCATCTGTTCGTCACTTCGTATACATAATCAGTTTATAGTCGATAATGGGATACTTGATACTTTGCACCGCTGTGTTATAATAAAATTAGCATAAAGCGATATGTTTTAAATTTTCGTGCCCTTTAAGTGCTATCACAAATGTTCATTCAACGTCGAGTTACTGTAAAAAAAAAAAAAAAAAAAAAAATGAAAGTGTAAAGTTTTTCCTGCGGAAACGCATTTTCTCTTCTAAGAAAATTACTAGTTACATATTAATTAATATATTATTTTTAACCGATTTCAAAAAAAAAAAAAGAAGAGGTTATCAATCAGTTCGATCCATGGTATAATAAAATCATATGAATTTTTTCTTTTTATGTTTTTTCCAGCATAATTTCCCAACCTGCCACCAAATTTGATGAACTTTTTTTAAATGATAGAGAATAATTCCATGGTGGTGCTATTAAATTTTTTTTAGAATCGACAACACAGTTTTGAGTTATCTTTAAATAAAAATACAGTTAATTTTTTCATCTCAATTTTATGGTCATGTGTGTAACCACTGTTTCTGTGCTTGATATTTTCCAAAATGAAATTAATTTTTTCGAAAAATGAATTTCAAGATTATTGTTGGTTGCTGCTATAACGGCTGTGTATAAAAGCCTTCGAGAATATATATGATGGAGACGACACATGGGCAGTTTCGGTGTCCTGCCTATATAAAGGGCTTCTACAAACACGTGTACTTCCAACTAAATATCTGATTGGAGGAAAATCTCGCAACGTGCATTTGTTTATAAACACTGGTGTACAAAGTACCTCACTTTTACACCGATTTTCGATTCTGATTGGTTAGGGTGTTCAGTCTGGGGTACTTCCTACGCAAGCACGCGGCATTTATAGTCTGAACACTCAACCCCATGTTAAAACTGTTCCGTGTCGTCTCCATCATATATATATCCCCGAAGATGAAAGTTTTTAATGTTGATAATTGAAAAATAATCGATTATTAATAATTAGTCGATTATTTTTCACCTAATCGATTATACCGATTAATCGCCTAAAACAATCGATTATTTTTATTAATTGATTATTTTCAAATGTGAGGTGAATATTGGCCAAAAATTAATTGAAACTGATGATGATGATCATTACTAATCGGTTTAATCGGATAATTGATTATTCTGTGTGCTTTTTTTGAATTTCTGTCTCTTCCTTTTTTCAGTTGATTTTTTCCTTCCAATTATTTGAATTATTAATATTCCAAAAGCGATTTTAAAGCCAATTATTTTTTTCAATAGTTCTTCAGAATTTTGGTGATCAATACGATTAATCGAAGCATGATAATCGATTAATAATCATCACTGGTTTTAAATCACGACTGGTGGTTGACCTTGAGTACGAAATAGAGTAATTTCCCAGGTTTAGGTTGTTTTTTCCTACGGGAATATGAATTATACTATAGAGGCACAATTCATTCTTTTTCAGTGAGGTCGCTATCCCCACTCCATTCTACTTAAAATACATGCGAAATACGCGTTTTTACACGAATTTTCGGCTATAATTCTCTTATTCAATGAGATAGTTACTTATTTGTAATAAATGAAATTTTAGAGTAGGTTTCAAAAAATAAAATGAGCCGAAAACAAGAAGTTTGACTTCTTAGAAGCCGAGAAAATTGAAAAAGGAGATGAAATCGTACTTCAAATTAGCTTAATTAAATGTTATCAGTAAACTTAACCTTAAAGAGAACTAATTATAACTACTCATTTTCATGAATTCTCTGTTTTTGAGCCTTTTCATCAGTTGTCTTTAGGGTTAAGTTTACTGATAACATTAAATTAAGCCAATTTGAAGTACGATTTCATCTACTTTTTCAATTTTCTTAGCTTCTAAGAGCTTAATATTCTTATTTTTGGTTTGTTTTATTTTTTGAAACTCTTCTAAAGTTTTATTTATTACGAAAAAGTAGCTATTTTGTTAAATATGAGAATTATAGCGAAAAATTCAAGTAAAAACTTTTATTTCCTATATATTATAATTGGGTCATACAGGTTTAATGGGTTGTGGGTAGTTGACCTCACTGAACGTCGTGTAAAACGTAGCGTATTGTGCCTCTAGTATTAATTCATATGCTCGTTGCTTTTTTCCGCTCCTTATTGTCTCTTTTAGGAGATGAGATCTCAATAATTTTCTGAATTTCTTTTGCGAATAAGCAGTTGAAAGCATGTAAAAAAAAAATAACAAAAATAAAAATCCTAAAAGACAGTTGTACAGTGTAAATACAGGGCTCAGTTAACTCTAATTGGAGGATAACTCGTCGATTTTAGTGTCAACTCACCTTTGTACCACCACCCTGCATTGCACCCTATTAACTAGTCTTCCGTAAACTGTCATTTTCACCGATTAAAAACAAATTTTCATATGTAGGCTGTTATTTTTATATGTGGTATTTTGACTGTTTTATGAACCCATTAAGTTAATTTTAAATTGCCCATATTAAGGTACATTTTTCTCAAGATCCATAAGTGATACAGAGCTGAAATTTTGATCACAATTTCACTCAACTTTAACTCGGACTTTAACGCGAGGGTTTGGGATTTAAATAATTAGGACCTGATTTTTGATATTTTTATCAAATGTATTTTTTTTGCTCGTTTTTCAACACCAAAAATCGTCTATCTTATCTAAAAAAGATTGTTTCAAAAAATCCTCTCGACTGTTTTTGTAGGACTCTTCAAGCAATAAATTAAAAAGAAATCATGAAAATCAGTTCTGTCAATCCTGAGAAAAATGTACCTCAAGATAAAAATAATATTTTTTTGGGAAATTGAATTTGTAGATAGTCATATGAATAGTATGTGTGTAATGGGTATACACGGTAATGAATTGAGTAGTGGTGCAGCTGTAATAGCCGCGTTTTAGAACTTGGAGGTCAGTGGTTTAAATCCAAGTGACAGCAGTAAATTTTAAAACTTTTTTTTTTCGGGTTGATATCTTGGAATTTTAACGAAATTTTCCTTGAAATTTTTTTAATTAAAAATATGATAATCAAATATGGTGGGAAATAGGAAACAGGAGAATTCTGAAAGGAAGGGAAATCAATTTTATTTATTTTCAAAATTTTTTGATTTCTAACTCCCTTTAACCCATACCAGAAGTGAATCTCTACTAAAAAAACTTATTTCACTTCTGTTGAAGAAAATTTTAATTTTATAATTCATTGCTTTACTATTAAATTAGCAACAATTTTGTCTGTATCTGTGCGTATAATTCTGCTTTTAATTTCTCGTTTAATTACGTGAACGCACGACTTGATGAAAAATTTATAAAAAACCAGTTTGGGGATATTCCGTAGCTTGTAATTTTTTTTTTTTTTGTCATATGTTTTATGTTTTGCTCGCTCACGTATAGAAATTATATAAGACGTGTAAGTTACTTCTTCTTTTTTTTTTTCAGCGCTATTGTAAATATGGATAGGCCATTATTCATAAAAAGATTGTTGTACTTTTTCTCCGGTATGCCTTTTGTAAGTATAATTTTTCACCATATTTGCAAATCTTAATTGTAAAACAAGTTCGATCGGCGTATGTTTCTACATTATTTTTCCCGGAACATTAGGGCTGTACAAATCTTAGGCTTCCATTCCATCATGACCTCTGAAAGTTTTACCTTAGCGAGGAGCCTCTCGCTAAGCTTCACTTTATATTTTATTTTCGCTTTGTCAAAAGGGAAGCCTCATCATTGTTGATGATTGTTAGATCGATTGTAGTTAGAGAGAGTCGAAGGTTGAAAAATTGTTGTCCTATAGTTACTTTGACCCAAGGCGATGTCGAAGCTTGTCTGTTCGTGATTCATCTCCTGTATCTAGGTAGCGACTTGGACTCTGAGGTTTTCTGTGAATGGAGAGTGAAAATAGATAAAGAGAGAATTCAGTGCGCTGTAATTCGAAGCATGGAATAAAACTTTCAGTGCTTACTTCAGGACAAGACAATCATTGATGATAACTGCATCTAGTCTACCCATATAATTTAATTAATTGCAAGTGTAGTGATGGCATCTTGGCTCTTATGGTTTTAGAAATATTTCTCATAATACTATTGTGTGATTTTAATATTTGGAAATTACGAAATACTAAAAGTAAACAAGTTGTGTATCCTGTTGGCAACGTAAAGAATCATAAATTGGTGTCACAATTGCGAATGACCTATGCCAAAACTGAATTTACTATTTGTGGGAACCTGCCATACCTTGTCTAATATAAAATACATTCACCAGTTATAGTTGGTGGTGAGATGGCCATGTGGTTAAGTTCAGAGCTTTTAGCTGGCAAATATGTAGGTCCCAGGTTCAATTCCCCAAGCTGACAAAACCTACATCTGGTGACCCTTGATGTGTGCTGGACATGCACGCACCCTAGTGGTGCATGGTGGAACTCACAACTCTCCTTCCTAACCTGATTTGCCAATAGATGGCGCCCTATATAGTGGAAATAGAACCCGTATAGGTAGTATAAGCCTGTGCGTATAGGTATAAGAGACGTTTCTGATTCCACCCAACCTCCCACAGCATCTAATGTCATTCAACTTGTGTTGAGTCTCTCTAGGGGGGGAGTGTGGGAATTGCCATACCTTGTCTAATATAAAATACATTTGCCAGTTATATTCGGTGGTGAGATGGCTGTGTGGTTAAGTTCACCAATTTTAGTTGGCAAATATGTAGGTCCTAGGTTTGATTCCCCGAGCCGACAAAACCTACACTATTTATAATGTTGAATTTTAATGTAAGTCATGTGTTAACTCATAAACTTACATCACTCATTATAGCAAGTTGTCAGTCTTATTGTGTATTTCTGCTTTTCATAATTTAGAATTCTGGTGACTAAAGAAGGGAAACATTTAATTCAAAACTTAAACAATGTTGAGAATTAAGACTTCAATTTAATGGATTTTTGGTAAAATTTCCTCTTGGGATCATTGCTTGATTTACAATTTTAAAAACTGTAGGCACTCTAAAAAACAAAAAAAAAAAAAAAAAAAAAAGCAATCAAATTTTATATTCTTTTGGGATTCAGCTTTCATGAAGGCTATCAATTTAATTTTTGATAATATCTGTTGTTCAATCTTTCATTTTTATCTTTTTGGCTTTGCTTCAAAATTTTCCTCCTGAGACACGCCCTTTATTAATGCCTGTAATGGTTTGAAAACAAGACAGGTAGCTTACAACTTGGGTGATAGCACCATGTCACATAACGATCTTTTTTATTTAAAAATCAAAATTTTTTCTTCTGTCATGATTTGTTTTAGTCGAGCTGACAAGCTCCAAAACATTTGTACCTACTACTTTCTTCAACATAGTGATGTTTAAATTAATAGTGCTGTTTTAATAAACACTATCCTCTTTTCCCAAAATATGACATTAAGTTGAATAATATCTGTACATTTTGTTGTTGAGAATAGTTATTTGTGATACAAGGAGGAAGAAAGCGATTCTGCTGTGATTGTAGAATTTTCTCTGCGAGCCAAAGGTGGGTGTTTCCAAATCACTTGAGTAGCAATCACTTACTTCGCACGGTTGTTACTAGTGATGCAAGATATTGAGAAAATCAATACCGATATGATAATATCGTTATTATCACCATATTCTGAAATATCAATATTGCACTTCTAAATATCGATTGATATAATATCAATATATTTTTGATAATTTTAATTTTTTAACAGTTCAATTTATTTTAATAAAAACGAGTCACAATCATTTCTATCACTGAATTTTTAGTTTTTCTTTAGCTTACACTTTTATTAAAATTATTGAAATTTGTGAATCTAAAATAAAATGAAGTATAAGAAAAATAGATCATACCAGGCTTCAAGCTAAACCTAGCACATTCTCCTTGTGAATTATGTCATTATAGACTCTAAGGTGCGGTAGTAGGTTTTGAACTGTCATGATAAAATTACACTTTATGTTCAACTATCAATGCAATTCATTAATGGAAATTCAGTGCCCCAATGTATTCTTTTGTTATGTATCGGTAGCAATGTCCAATGAAAATATCAATAGATATTTCATATTATACGATAATCGGAAAAATTATTTTTTTTTGATATTTTTAAAAACAAATATCGATAAATAACGATATTTTTGATATGATAATTTCACCACTAGTTGCTACACTATTTTTTGCAACACACCTCCAGAAGCCTACTAGGTACCGAAAACGTCATTAAGTTCACTTCATACGACATCGTATTAAATTTTTTTTTGGTTTGAACGTATCTGTCTACGTAGTGGCCGTCTTACAAGTCTATATTTTCTTTCAAGATAAGAAAATATGTAATTTTTGATAAACTGATGTTTTAAAACACCTCAGCCCTCCAAAGTAGGCCTCTACATTAGCTTTGTTCGACATCGCAAAAATGAAAGCGGTTCTAAAAACTTTCAGAAGGCCTATTCTGCTAATGTTGACTGTATGCCCCAATAGGAAGCAAATGTAACTTGCGAGCATTAGCGGAATAGCCTTCCTAATAGTTTTTAGGTACGCTTTTCTTCAGTCATGTTGAACACAGATATTATACTTAGTTCTTCGAAAATATCGAGTTTTTGACGGGTCGTGAAAATCTAACATATTCATAATTTGGGATGTGAAGGAGAACTAAATCTGTTATAATTTTGCACAATTAACTTACGTAGGTAGCATACATTTAAACTATTTTATAGGAAATTGCCTAGACGTCTGCGCCATCGTCGAATGCGCACAGAACATGAGCTGAATTTCAACATAGTTCTCCCAAACTGCTAAAGCATTTCAAGTTGAATCTGTTAATTTGATTTTTTTTTTACTGTAAAAGGATCAGTTAAAGAAAAACCGAATAAAAAATATGTCTTGTATTCAACTTTGGGGTTGAGATGAATGGATATAATATATTGCTCATCGCCATAATAATTCGCGCCGGTCGATTTCAACTTCCAAGTTCTCTTTGATTTTTATCACTCTGGACCTAATGATAAATTTATCTGAGATTATAATATTAATTTTTTTCCCTGTGTGTTTCAGATTGCCGTCGTTAATAACTTGCTCAAAGTAAGTGATATTTCTGAAATGACACCAAATCCATTAAAAATATTGGAATGCAAATAGAATGTTTTTCATTTCCACCGATATACTTTCGTTCCATTAGTAAAAAAATTGCCTTTTTCCTCGCAGTAAAAACTTGTAAAAGGGTCCCTTGGTAGCAGCTAGCTACATTCCGCTATTGTGGAGGTAATTTTCGAGTTTAGCATTTATGGCTGTAACAACTCTTAAGTTCAAACAAATATTTGAACCCCTGTGAAGAAAATTACAAGAATGCGATAAATTTTTATTTAAGTATCTACCTATAATGATCTGCCGAATAAGAGCAAACAGTGGTATGTTTCGATTTCAAACAAAAACGTATTTCGGAACCGAATGACGTGAGATTTTGCTTTCACTTCGAATAAATACTATTCTTTGAAAAATTTTTTCAGAAAAACTTTGTCACTGCTGATGGAGATAACTCCTTTCATGTGGTTACTGGAAAATAATTAAAAAATTTTAAAAAATAGATGAATGGGAAAAATTAATTTATGTTTCCTTTAATTTAAATCTTTGTAGAATCAAGATTTCGTTGTTCAGTGAAGAACACTTCTGCCGTATTGAAAGTTACTAAAATATTTAATTTTGCTTCAGCGATACCAATCCTTAAGTACATAATCGTGACTATTCGTATCTAATATAACCATAGTGAAAAGTAATTTCATCAGCTTTTTTCGGGAACGGGGGTGTTTTTTGATGCGATAAATAAATGAATTTTGTTTTATTCATCAGTAATTCATATAATGTGAAGAACACTGATTTTTTTATGAGGGGGGGATGAAAAAATTTATGAGTGAAAAATTGAGTACTCAGAGATTTTTCTCCGTTTTTTATTTTTAATGTAGTTTAGATATTTGTGTGGGCTTTGTTAAAAAATTAACTTTCCTGATAATTGCTTTTTTTTTTTTTTTTTCACCTATTCCGCTATAGTTTTTTGAATTTATTTAATTACTAAAAATTTATGTTTTGAAGAAATATCTTCATTTTTAATCTTTGTAGCAAAAAATAAAAAATTTTATTGAGAAAAAAAAAATCCGTATTTAAGGTTTTGGAGAACTGCTGCATTTGGTTGTATTCATCGTTTTGTGGAGTCTTTATGAAAAACTCGTAGGGTACGCCGTTACAGTGCAACCGACTATACCGACCCTAGATAAATAATGTATGTACTTCGTATATAGAAAGGTAACTTGTAATTTTTTTTTGGTTATCATTTTATCATGATTAATAATATGCACGATCACTCAAGCGGTAGTTTCGCATATATTTCCAAAAATTTCGTTAGTCTAGCCAGGATTCAAACACACATCACCAAATTTACTGAAAAGTCAAAATTAAAATTATTATATAATTTATGTTGCATTTTTTGCATCTCTGTCAGCTTTCAAGAGTTATTTTTTTGGTAGATAGAGGTCAGGGTAAGAAAATTGGGAACTTACAATAATATAGAAAACGATTTAACAAATTAGATCGCAATCTAGATCACCTTAATGGATTGATCCGTAGATCAGGATCTAGATCACAATATTGCTGGGATCTGTAGATTGGGATGTAGATCACCTCAATTGATCTATTACCCCATACTGGTTTATAAATATACAAGCTCTGGAGCACTGCTTGGTGGTGCTTTGGCTTGTGCCGACCAAATACTTTTTCTGGCATAGATGTGGTAATGCTGTAATCAATTCGTTATTTGATGGAAACAGTGAAAAATTTTGATAGCGCATGCGCATTTAATTTCGCAAAATAAAGGGGAATTATAGGCGAATGAATTTCTCGCCTTTACGTTTATTATAATGATTTCTGACGTTTATGATGACTACAGCACTCAAATGTACGGTGATTGTGCATTTAATTAAAAATAGGAAATCAAAAGAACTGCTAAATGAACATTCCATGGTACCAACAGACTAAGTCAGACACGTGTTAATGGACAAAGATGTTAGTGCCTACATTGCTCGATCTAAACATGATAGCCGAACTAACAAATCAGATCAGCGGAACCAACAGCTAACAAATAAAATTTGAATAATTGTTGTATTTAACAGTTGTGATTTGTTGGTAGCGAACTGTCGGTTGCTCTGTTGGCGTACACTTACTATTACATACCTCGTGGAAATTGATGAAAAATTAATAAATCATTTGGGAGCAGTTTAGAGGAATCACATAATACAGTTGTTTTTAACTCTGTGAGAGCATCACAGCTCTTCATCATGGCCCATTGAAGACGTTTGTTAATTCTAATAAAAAGTTTGTATTTAGGCAGTGGATTCCGAATAGACCGCTCACAATCTCAGCTTCATTCGAAATATTCGTCTTCTTTCAAGATGAGAGGTGGCTCTCCAGTATACACGAACATTACTCATTTTGCTGAAGTTTCACCCCCAGGCTATGGAGTAATATGATACAAACAGGGGCGAAGGAAATTATACTCTTTATCGTTTTCAATCTGCTATTTTTTTGCGTTTCAAATTATGACGCTTTCTCTCCTTTTGATTATACTTCGCGACGCTTTGGAATGTGCTTTGAATATTAGCCTCCATCCCTCAATTGCCAAAACCTGGGCTTTTATTTGCCAAATAATACTTTTTTTCACTGCTAAAATACAAGTTAATGATACCGATGGTATATCGTACTAATCGCTTATTATTTCTATTTACAGTGGAGTTTGGGAGAACTAAAATTAAGATTACGTACAAGATTAACCCAACACTTATACGACGAATATTTGAGGTTGAAGTCAAACTTCATTAAAAAATTTCTGCATTTTTTTTGACTTTTCCCTGTATTATCATCATTTGTTTTTCGTTTTTCAGAGGTTACACTTATTATAAAATGTCAAACTTGGACAGTCGTATAGCTAATCCAGATCAATTGTTAACGACCGACGTCGATAAGTTTTGTGAAATGTTCACAGATTTGTATTCTAATATCAGTAAACCTATGCTCGATATATTCATTTATGTGTACAGATTGACAACAACGCTAGGATTCGAAGTCTGTTTTTTGATCCGCTTGTTCGTGCATTTATTCCTAGTTGTATGCAGACTAATGAATTTATTTTATGTTTTCCAGACGCCCTCATTGCTGTTGGGTTATTTAGTCGTTTCCGGTATGTTATTAACATACCTTCGAAGACCAGTAGGTAAAATGACAATTACCGAGCAAAAGTTGGAAGGAGAGTATCGTTACATTAATTCCAGACTTATTTCAAATGCCGAAGAAGTTGCTTTCTATAACGGCAACTATCGAGAAAAATTGATTCTAATCGCCTCTTTTGAGAAACTTGTGAGTTTTTCGTTATCTCATTGACTATATATTTTATTTTTTTCATATGAATTCTTCCGGCTTTTTTACTGTGTGAATGGTTTCATGTTTTCGACTATTTTTTGTAATTTATTCATGCTTTTACGTCGTAACAACTCACTTATAGTTTTTAAGTGGTAGTGAGGAAAGCGAAACGAAAAATTGAGAAAATGTGATTGAATATTTCTCCTTCTGAAAATCGCTTCTCTTCTATCATTGAAAATAAGGTTATTCCTTAGTTATAATCTTCAGATATTTTTCTTCTTCGGAATATGATTTTCAAGACTTGAACATTTTCGATTTTTGTTTTATTGATTAATTGATGTTACCCGCAGCTTCGTCTGAGCTCCATCCGCGATTCCTCATTTTTTCATTCTCTTTTATTCCTTTTACCTGCCTAAAAAACAAATCAGACGAGCGCCAAAATGATTCTTTCATTTTTAATTATTTGAAATTTACTGTTTTTCCTGTGAAAGACATATTTTTAGTTAGGTCTAAATAATCTGGTTAGGTCAAAGAATTTTGTTTTTAATACAGTTTTTCATTTCTAATTTGCCCTATGTCTTCGGTTTCGCTGTTGCTTTTTTAAGAAATAGGTACAGAAGTTATCATTTAAAATGTAGCGTTTGTCTCTTCCTCTTTGTTGTTCGGTTTTCTACTTTCGAAAGTGTTTAATTTTTACGTAGCCCATAAATTTAATACATCCTTCGCTCCCTGGAATTCCTTTTTTGCAAAACTTGAGCTACAAGCAAATGTTTTACGGATTGACTGAATCAAATGAATTGAAAAAAAAAAAATTATCACAATAAATGATCGCATGCTAAGTATCGAGTAAAGATACCAAAAATTTCTCCAAAACATCTTCATGCGTTGCATAAAGTATATGTTTTAATTCCTATTATAATGACTGTTATTTTTTCTCTTTTGGTGGCAGACCAGTCACTTGCGTAAATTCCTCGAATTTCGCGTACTAATGGGTGTCATCGACAACATCGTCGCCAAATGTTGGTAAACTTCCATATTACAATCTCAGGTATGCGTAGACTACCATTATCCGATAAATACTTTTAACGTTGCAGATATTGCGACCGTCGTTGGTTTCTACGCTGTCAGCCTTCCGTTCCTCGATTCATCTCATGGATTTACGAACCTGTCTAAAGACGAACGGTTTAGAGTGAGTTATATTTAACTTGCTTTTGTCTGCGAACCATTCTCCTTATGCCCCTACGAACCCCGATGATGTGCTCCTATTCTTTTAGTTTTACTACACTATGGGACGTATGCTGGTGAAACTTGCCGAAGCCATCGGTAGGCTGGTACTTGCCGGACGTGAAATGACTAGGCTAGCCGGCTTTACGGCCAGAGTGACCGAAATAATGAACGTATTGAACGATGTGAACAAGGGTCATTATGTTAGGAGTATGGTGCAGAATGAATCGGTTCCTGCAATCGAAAATGGTGAGTAGGCCTATGTGTGTATCTGAAATTAATGCAACCTTATTTGTCGACCAACGTTTGCCGGGTAAGTCGCATTGCACATTAACGAATGCAGTATAGCAAAAGAGAATTAGCATTTATAAAGTAATTAATTTCTATTGGAGGTTGCGTCGGTGATTTTTCCCTAAATGCATGAGCGCCAACTTCAGTTTTTTTTTAGTGTTTCCAAATATTGTAATTATAATTTGTAAATGAGTAGAAAATTTCAATTAGAAATTATGAAATTGGAAAAATAATTTTAGGTTTCAGAGAATGAATTTTCAGCAATTTTCAGTGTTGTCCTGCAACACTGAAAATCACTTATACGTTGCCGTTGTACCTCTTACGTCCAGAAGTTGGCCCATACGCCTAAATATGTAGTAAAAGTCTAGCCGAACCTCGACTGCTTCCCCTATAGGCCACAGAAGAGCATAATGTGTGACTGTTTTTAGTTTAAGAAAATACAACTATTGCATTCAGTGCAATGACGGTACCTAGGGGTGGTACCTGTGGAAAAGCGCCGATCCTAATTCGTAGATCACGAATATATAGATCACTCAAATTCTTCTGTACGCAATATATATATATATTTTCAATTTTTGCTCATTTTGGAACTTTTTGAAAGTTTGTGAACCCTCCGCTGTTCAACCTATGACAATGAAATTTGGGTTAGTGTTAGAAGCATTTCTGGGCTACACATTCGTGTTAAAATTTTTGAAATTCATTCATTAGTTTTTGAGGAAGGGGTTCTCAAAGTGTTGCAAACCCAGCGTGTTATCAAGATAACTCCCGTAAATTTGTAGATATTGGCTGCAAATTGTTATGGCAGTTTCAGACTATTTGGGACTGGTTTGGTATTGAATTTAAGCGAAATCGGTCGACTGGTTTTCGAATGGTAGCCATTTTTTTCCCCCACTTTTTGCTCATTTTGTCACTTTCTGAGAGTCTGTGGAGCCTCCGCTGTTTGACCTACGACAATGAAACTTGGTGTAGTGTTAGAAACATTTAAAAGCTACACATCTATGTCAAAATTTTTAAAATTCATCAGATAGTTTCGAAAGAAGGGGTTCTCAAAGTGTTGCAAACCCCCATGTTGTTTTCAGGATAACTCGTAAATTAAACGATTTTGCCTTGAAATTTTTATGATAGTTGGCAACGCTATATCGGTCCCCTAAATTTCGAATGGCAGCCATTACTAAATTTGACATTTTTCTCATTTTGACATTTTTTGAGAATTTGTGGAGCCTTTGCTGTTTCACTTATGGAAATGAAACTTGGGGTAATGTTAAAAGCTTTCATGGGCTACACATTCGTGTTAAAATTTTTGAAAAATTCATCCGTTAGTTTCATAAAAGTGGTTTTCAAAATGTTGCAAATCCACCTTGTTTTCATCACGGTAACTCCCGTAAATTTAAATATTTTGGCTTGAAATTGGAATGGCAGTTGAAGACTATTAGGGACTGATTTGGTATTGAACTTGAGCGAAATCAGTCAACTGATTTTTGAATGGCAGCCATTACAAAATTTGACACTTGGAAAATTCACTCACCACGGCTGATGCTCGGCAGAGATATTTTTCATTTTGCTCAAAAACGGGTGAAGTTACGAGAAAAAAAGGTCGATAAAAAAACGTTTTCTGTAAAATTTTATACGAAAACGGTTCTGACTAAGATTTACTCGAGTGTCGTAACTTGTAGTTGCGGTGCTATAGACCCACAAAATATAGTTGCGCTAGGTATGTTACAAAATACACGTATTCTCAAATTTCATATTTTTGTTGAAAATACTATAATGTCGTATGGAGCATATGCGACTTTTTAACTGGCCTATATTACCGTAACTATGACACTAAGGTAAATTTTGGTCAGAACCTTTTTCGTTGAAAATTTTAAACAGAATATTTTTTACTGGGCTAATTTTCTTGTAACTACAACCGTTTTCGAGTAAAATGATAAAAACTCAAAATATTCGTGTGTTTTGACCAGTCATCTGTGTTGACTTCTTGTGGAGAATCAAGTCAAGTTAGGCTAGGGACTTCTTTTCGTGTACGTAAGAGAACACCCCAACGCATTCCTCGATTAAAAACTTTTGTATAAATTAATTTCTTTGTATCGTTATATTCCGCCTAATCCTCCTAAGCTAATATGTCACAAGTCAGATAATCGAAAACACCATGTATTCACCTCGGAGTTAACAAATGTCAGCGTGTCCAATATCGGAGATTTTGTTCCTTTTTAAAGCATACTTTCGGAATGGTGACGTATCTGATACGTTGCGTGATAAATAAACTGAAGCTAGTGTTGGTGAAAATTCAGCGCAATTTTTAATGGTCCCCCTTTGAGAGTCCTAACACCCGCAGAGTGTTGCTCGATTGTAATGTTATCATTCCACAGGACCAGCGTCAAAGAAATTAGTACCCGGAGCTGGGCGTATCATCTTCCAAGATAATATAATCCGCTTTGATGATGTGCCACTGATAACGCCCAATGGTGACATACTTATCGAAAGTTTAACATTTGAGGTGAAATCCGGCACTAACGTTTTGGTATGTGGCCCTAATGGATGTGGTAAATCATCGCTGTTCAGGATACTGGGAGAGGTGAGATCCAATAATAGAAAAAAATATTTAACTTTTTAGGGGAGAACTAGTTTTGTTTGTTCTCCAAAATCAATTTAATATCCTGTTTGAATTTTCGTTTGTGATCGAATGTTATGTTGCAAACCGATCATTTTCTGAAGTTAATCGAAGAAAATCTCGAATTACATCTGGAATTAATAATAAGATCACGTGATATTTTTAAAATCAATCTATTAATTCAAAAATAACCTTAATTCCCTGGATAAACCTTTGTATCGATCAAAATAGCGAAAACTTCATGAAAATTGAATTACGATTGTCTGAAGAACTGCATCTACCTAAAAGTTCGTCGTTGTATTCACTTGAACTGAATTGCACATCGTTCAAAACTTATTTTCTCATTGTATTATTTCTATTTCGAAATTTGAAAGTGTAAAACTTAACTTTTCTTTACTTTTTTCTCCACACCCTCCACACCCTCCCCTCCCAATGTGGCTCAAACTCAGCGGGTACTTTAAAATTTTCTGATCCTCATATTGTATATCAATCTCAATGGGGTTTTTTCGTTTAAATCCGAAAGAGAGTGCTCGAAGTAGACATGATGGATGGGATATCTAAAAAAATTATTAAATTTAGTGCCGATTGTACCAAATAGTTGAACTTCCGGCGAACAGGGTTTAACTTCATTTTACCACGCGTCTTATCAGTTAAACCTAGTTTATCCACAAGTTGGTACAGCCGAGCCTTAACGTTATGAGGCATTGATTGATTTAACAGGAGTTGAAAGGAGTTAAGTAGATTCTGCTGGTTTGGGTGAAAAGTGTTGTTTTAAAATATTTTTTTACTTCAGTTATGTCTGTCCAATCGCTTCGTCAACCGCGAATTTTTCTTTAGGAATACCGATGAAACCCAATTTATTAACCAGAGGAGCTTCTTTTTTTTTTTTTGTTTTTCTCTGTCTCTGTTGTCTAGGTATTTGACTAATTTAACTGCTTACGTAAAGGTGCAAAAGGGGAGAAAGGTTAAATCACACTTTCGTTTCCATGATCAAATGACTTGTATAAATTGAAACAACTGAATGTGAATGTAAAGAAGAAAAATAATGAAGACATATGTAAAACATGTCTTGGTTTTTTTGTTTGATGTAAAAATTGACCAATTATTATACGGACCCCCGAACTTGACCCCTTTCATTTTGCATCATTAAATCTATCCCTATTTCAGGTATACATCGGTCAAAGAAGAAACAAAACCTGTTTTGCTGTACAAAAGGCAACTCGCTTGCATTAGTCGCGTGATTTCTCAGAAAAATACTATCCCATATGCGTGAGAGGATAAAAAAAATTATTATCAAAATCAACTGTTGAAATTTTAATGTGAATCCGCTTTGTGAGGGCAACCCACGATAGCCATTTTTTAAGGTATAAGTTCATAATTTTCCTTTTAATTAGCTTCAAAAATGGTCTCCATATATGTAAATCATATTCGAGTGAATAAAAATGGAAACAAACTTTTCTACGTTAATCCTGGAGTATTTTCTCTTTATTTGCGAATTATCACGTATTTTATTCTGTTTTGCCGTAGCTGTGGCCTTTATTCGGTGGTACTTTACGAAAACCACCTCGCGGAAAATTATTTTACATTCCACAACGGCCATACATGACTTTGGGTACATTACGTGATCAAGTAAAAAATATTTTACTTTTCTAACATTCGTAGGATTACATTTCAGCCTCTCAACATTCTTTTTGACCTTTGTGCAGGTCATCTATCCACATACCAAAGAAGAAATGCTAAAACGAGGTAAGACGGACAAAGATCTGAAAAATCATTTGGAACGTGTGCAGTTGTCTTATTTATTGAACAGAGATGACGGTTGGAATACGGTTGCTGATTGGATTGATGTACTTTCCGGTGGTGAAAAACAAAGAATTGCCGTAAGAACTGTCTTATTGTATTCGCGTCACTGTTTTGATACATGTCTAGGTTAACTGGATATATTCAACTTCGAAATTTACTCTGTTGCGCAGATGGCTCGTCTTTTTTATCACGCTCCTCAGTTCGCAATTCTGGACGAGTGCACTAGTGCGGTCAGCGTTGATGTCGAAGATTCTATGTACCAATACTGCAGAGAATGCAATATCACTCTATTTACTGTGAGTCATCGACGTTCCTTGTGGAAACATCACGAAGTAAGAATTTATAAAATTAAAACTCGAACATTAATTTAACGCCAGTTGAACAGCTATGTATACTGACAATAATTTTTATGGCAGTATTACTTACAAATGGATGGAAGAGGATCTTACGAATTCAAAAAAATTGAACCCGATACAGAACAGTTTGGTTCGTGAGTAATTGACGTCAAAAATTAACGATTATTAATCGATGGTGGTGAAAACATGTGATATAAACACCCAGTATAGTTGGAAAAATGTTTCTTCCGCTAGTTACCATATTTCAGTTCTGGAAAATTATATGTATTTTTAATTTATTTATAATTCTTGAAGGGATAATATATTCATATCTGTTTTTTATCTTCTCATTGATTTTCTTCGTACCACTTCATAAAATATTCTTGTGATCGGATTATGTCTTCAAAGCCATTATGTTCAGCGTTTGGAGATCGATATGGATGGGCGGGGACGAGGAGAAGGAAAAAATGGGTGATTCTCCCCGGACTTTCTGAGAGAGTTCAAAGTGTTTACTCAAAAAAAATATTGAAAATGTTTTTTTCCTTGGTTCTCTTGTGAAATGGTTTTTATCAATACTTCTATGGAAAGTAAAATTTTCCTTCAGAATTTTTTGGAATAGCGCTGCTTAAATGACCCCTTTAGCTGGATTCTTCTTCTTCAACCCTGTGGATAGGGAGAGTTAAGGGAGAATTGATCAGGATTGCGTAACAAATGGTCCTCCAATGTGAATTTTTTAATCACTTATGGGCGCACCAAATGAACGTAGAAGCGGTGGGTACATCGCCATTGTGGGTTAGGATTTTGACGGGAGTAGGGCTGTTAACATTTTACGTGTTGATTGCGTGATGACCCTTGTTTCATTAATTAATGTTAAATCTTATTTTTGATACTTTTATAGGACTATGTTAATGGAATATCTATCATTTAATAGATTTTTAGGTATATGGATTGAAAGAGATTTATTTTCTTACCAGGTGCACCTGAAGGTTAGATGAAGTTCATCCAAACAGCGCTTAAATATTCTTTAAACATGTTCACAATTTTCCTGTCTTAACTATTTTAAAATGCGTTTCCTCCCGCGATTTGTTAAAGTTACTTCGGATTTGTTAAAAGTTAGAGTTAAATTTTCAGTGTTCTTTTTATTTATTTTTTCGTTGTGATTGATTTATGTGTGTTACGTGAGATTTCTTGCATGACTTTGAAATTAGATCTGAATTCTGGTTGAAGTAAGGTCCTTTCATTTATATTAGAGCACAGTAGGTAGCTAATGGGGCGTTGGTTCTGTTTAAGTTCAATCTCGATTATTGATGCTCATTTTATGGAACAACGAACTGCGTCTAAAGATAGTAAAATCTGTTACCTTTAAATTAAATCGTAAACTTGTTCTCTGATGTACTCTTAGATGATAAGCGAGTAAAGGATGAACGAGTATGTGATTTTTTATATTAGTTTGTCATCAATAAGATACATATTTAAATGGAAAAATTCAAACAATAATTTGATGGGTGAACTAATTTTTAGTTAACGTTGTAATTTGAAAAACTTTCATAATTTTGACGGTCGAGAAAACATGAAAATATTTTTTCCAAACCTTTAGTAACAGAAATAGGAAAACGGCCTATCGATTATGAAAAACAGAATTGAAAAAATAAGGGAGAATTTTGATCATGCCAAGCTAAATTTTAATTTAAAAATAATATTAATATTTAAAAATTTCTTTAAATTTATTGGTTCCAAGACATCTGCTCGTTGTTTTTTCTTCCCTACGATACTTCGCCTTAAATGTTTAGTTTATGTGAAGGCAGGAGGCACCAACGGCTTTTCTTCCCTCTAGAAAAAGTTGTTCCGGCTAAAAAACCACAATCATTTTCTAAAAAACTCAGATATTTATTTGTATTCAATGTCTCATAGGAATTACGGAAGTACGTCGTAATTCTCGATCTACGTCGCGTTAGCAAGTGGAGAGTCGAACGGATGAGAAACGTCTTAGACATTAAAATGGTTTTTGGTAATGAAAGCTCTCTTTCTAAACAATTAGGGTTCGTAAATTTTTTCGGAGGAAAATGAGTAGGTAGGTCCTTTTCGATTAAAAATTGAAAATTGGAAAAAAAAAAAAATGTTTTTAATTCATTTTTGGACACTTCTAATTTAGGTTTGCAAATGAGAGAAAAAGTTAATTTTGGTGAAAATTTGGATACTGTATTATATTATGCGGAGAAAAAAGAAAATTTGTACCTTAACAATTTTAAAGCAAAAGAAAGAGTACTCTTTTTTTTTTCTTTTTTTTTTTTTTTTTTTTTTTGTCAAAAAAAAGTGTATTCTGTGAACTTTGGTTACAGTTAAAAACGCGAAAAAAGTGTGGCATTAGAAAACCGTGAGCAATAATAAAGGAAAGGAAAACAATCATGTCATTTGTGATGGAAAATCAGGACAAAGTCGAAAACTGAACATTATCAGCAGAAGAAAGAAATCCTTCAGATGTTAATATTGGTACTTCGACTTGTCTCTTGGCACATTTTCACTGAGAACCTAGCCTTTTTTATATTGTAGGTTTTCTAAGAAAAAGAATAAACTTTCTAACTTAGTAGAGTTTATTTGTTCAGTGTTTTTTTTTTTTTTTTTTTTTTTTTTTTTTTTTATTATTATTTTCAACTGTAAAAAAAGCTAATAAAACCTTACGGGAAATTTTTCATCATTTGTTGGACTTGGAGGCTGGAGCGCGTTAGGAATAAAAAAAACCTGGTTAAATCTTACCTCCTTAATAATATTCACATGTTTTCTTTTGGTTATCACTTTTATTTTGAATGGTGTAGAATAACCTGTTGTTGTGATGTCATAGAATTGACGTTTTTGTATTTTGCATTATCAGAGGTTTCTGGTTTCAATACATCTCATTAATACTTTTGGTGAAAATTTACTGAACAAAATTGACTTTAAAAAATGACTTTGAAGCAAGGGTGGGCGCACATTTCATTTCAGGACCCAAGAAAACTTTTGGCACAGAAAGCTCAAAGTCTAAATTATCACCTAAGTAAATAAGATTCAGTAAGTTTGGGTTTCTATCTGTATTTATTTTTTGTACTTCCCACTGAGGTAGAAGGTTAAAAATTTGTATGAGGGTGCTTGAGTATCAAATCAAATTTTTTTTTTTTTTTTGAAATCCCAAAAATAAGAAAGGGGCTTATTAATTTAATAATTTTATTAACTTCAAGAATAACTTTAATAATAAGATTAAAAATAAACATAAAAAATAAAAATAAATCAATAAAAATATTTATGGGCCAAAAATTCATTTTCTTGGAACTTTCATCATATATACACTGAAATTGTCAAACTCAACACAAAGATGGTATAATATTGTTTGTTTATGCCTTAAAAAAATATTTTTTGAGGTACTGATTTCAAATTAGACCTTAGGTTTTTTAATTTGATCAATATTTTGACCCAAAGGGTCTCAAAAAAGGGGCCAATTTTGTTTTTTTACATTTTAGTATGTAATACATCATTTGTAATGTTTCTTGAGGTGCTGAGTTCAAATTTGTCTATAGTTTTTTAATTTGATAAATTTTTTGACCCCAAGGGACTCATAAAAGGGCTCAATTTTGTTTTTTTTTTCATATTATTATGTAATACATCATTTGTAATGTTTCTTGAGGCACCAAGTTCAAATTTGACATTATTTTATTCATTTGACTCATTTTTAATCCCCAAGGCTCAAAATGAGGAGAACTTTTGACTTTTCATATTTTGTAGTGTAATACATCATTGGTAATAGTTTTTTAGCTGCTGATTTTGAATTTGATGTAATTTCTTAATTTTACCCATTATGTGATCCCACAGGGGCTCTGAAAGGGGCTAATTTTGAATTTCCCTATTATATTATGTGATTCATTATTGGTAATTTTTCTAGACTCGAAGTTTTATTTTGACGACATGTATTTCCTCATTCAACTCCTTATAATGTGATTCAAAGTGGTTCAGATATAACTAGCTAATTTTGACTTTTCAAATTTTCTTGTGTGATAGCCTATATTGTTTATAATGTTTTACAAGTTTCTGAGTACAAATACAAAAATCTTATTTTTCTCACAAGTAAGCTGGGCAAGTGGTTTTACTGAATTTTGTTGTTTTTTGTTGGTCTCAAAGAACATGGGCATCCAATACCTAATAAATCACTCAATAATAAGTGAAGATATAATTGCAATCCCTTTTTTGGGGCCACAGGAAGAAAAAAAGTGGTTCAATCTAAAAATAGATTGTAAATATAATTCAGTCCCTCAAAAAATATTATTAATGATGTATCACTTAATAATATCAAAGAATATTATCTTAACCCCTATGAAGAAAAAAAGTGGTTCACTCTAAAAATGGATTGTAAATATAATTCAGTGCCTCAAAAAATATTATTAATGATGTATCACTCAATAATATCAAAGAATATTATTCTAACCCCCTATTTGGGGTCACAGGGGGCCAAGCAGGGATTCAATCTAAAAATGGGTTGCAAATATGAACTCACCCCTCAAAGTAAATAACTCTCCAGGCACCACCAAAAAATTTTTTTCAAGGCTGTGCTCTAATATAAAAACAAATAAGGAATAATTGGTTTTTTATTGTTTTTCAATGTTTTGAATTTGTCTATAAATTATGGGGTAGGGGTGCAAGTGCACATCCTTTCATCCCCTCCCTCACAGTCACCATGAACTTTCTAAATTGATGAGCTTAACTAAACCAATGTACAAACACTGGAGAGTGAGGAATGAATGAATGAGAAACCTGTGAAAGAGGTGAAAAATTTGCTGATGTGTCAATTCTATGACATCACACCCACTGCTCAAAAAATATAACGTTTTTTGACAACTCAACTTTACCATTAATTTTCCCCCATTCTATCCAACCAATTTTAATGGGGTTTTCACTGATATTTTTTTTTTTTTTTAAAGAATTTGAAAATATGTTTACTGAAGATCATGTCTGGTACCCTATTTCATGTAGATTATATAGAAAATAATACTGATAAGTAATGAGGCTCCAGGGATATATATATGATGGAGATGACATGCTGCTGTTTAAAAATGGGATCAATTTGTCGTTAACATCCACACTGAGCACATGTACACTGGCACACAAATTACCTCACATCAGGGGTGAGATAACCAAACCAGAAATGAATCAAGTAATGTAATTTAATGATATTTTAACTAGTAACGTTACTATAATGTTAATAAAAATTTTAGTAATGTTATTACCATAACAAAAACAAAGTTAGGCTGTAAGTATGATCAATAACATTAACACAATTTTTTTTTTTTAAATACCATTGCTATAACAGAAACAAAATAATCTTGTTTGGTTTCTATTAATTCTAAAAAGTCAATTTTTCCATAATTTTTCACCTTGGAGCTGTTTGTTGCATATCTTATTTGTACTTCAGACCTTCAATAAGCTTTCCTTTTAAGGGAATTGGAAGATTTTACATTCAATTAAAGTTTGATTTTTGTCCAAATACTGCAAAGGAGAAAGTTGGCCCAAAACTTAAATTACAGTCGACTCTCGATAACTCGAACCTCGTTAAGTCGAAAACCTCTATAACTCGAAGTCGCAGCTATTTCCCTGCACCTTGCCATAAGAGCTGTATACAAAATTCCCTCTATAACTCGAAATAAAACCTCGATAACTCAAACAATTTAATACTCAGTTTTAAATTTTATAAAAATATTTTTTAATTAATTAATATTTTTTCTAAAATAATTTTATTAGGCCTCATTTGACAATTCAATTAACTTGTAGAAAAAATGAATGTAAAAAGATGAGTTCTTTCCAAGGTATATTTTAAATTTTGATACAGCAAAATTTGAGAAGTTACACCCAAAAAAGCAAAAAAATATTCTGCTGGGCAGTTTACCACACTCCCTTGTACTATATCTACATTTCAAAAAGTTAGAAGAAATAAGTCATCCAGCACCAGTTTTTACTCAACTAGGTATATACTCTCGAATGTACAATGGAATTTTGTGACTTTAATAATACACAATTCTCTTTAACTCGAAATTTGGCCACGCCTCCTCTCGATAACTCGAACCTCGTTAAGTCGAAAACCTCTATAACTCGAATTTTTTTTACTTCTCTTCGATTTCGAGTTATCGAGAGTCAACTGTATATAAAATAAGGTTCTTGCTCAACACTGAATTTGCAGTAATATAACATTAATGTAACAAAATAAGAACCATTTATTAAAATTACAGAACAGAACCAAAATCTGAAAGTTACTAATACCTGAATCAATAACAAACCATTTGTGTATTGAATACCAGTACCTAATCACAGTACTGTTTTAAGGTCAGTAACATTACAGTTAACAAAAATGAAACTGAAAAATTGTCTCACCCCTGCCTCACATCAATTTGACATCGACCAATCAGAATAATCATCACTTGAGTTTAGATGGCAGAAAATAATGGTTGGTGCTATAAAAATCTAAGATTCAAGTCCTTATCACTTGTCAGATTTTGTTTTCAATTCCCTGCTTTACATTTATAATTACTGAATATCTTTTTAGAGTATATACATATCACAATATATTATTTTATTGATTTTGATCTGATGAAAATTTAATTGAAGTAAAAAATATTACTTCATTTGTTACAAATAAAATTCAAAACCAATTAAAAACAGATGCAAATTTATTTCAACGAAGGACACAACATGAATTTTGCAGGATGTTTCACAAGTTGTGATTAAAATAAAGAAATGATATCATGGAAAAAAAAAAAGAAGATAAATACGCTCAACTACAAACCTTAATTCCCTCTTTAAATTAGTGATAGAGTCTTGGTGTCCAATGTTTGGTTATTAAAATTCCTTAATTCCTATTGATAGGATGTGAAAAAAAAAAAGTAAAAAGAGAACACTATCTAAAAATAAAAATGAACTTGAATAAAATATTTTTCTCACTGAATCCCAATTTCCAGTATCCTATTAAATCCTATTATTTGAATATAAAATATAAATGAGAACTGATAAGGACATATATATATCCTGGAAGTTCTTTACATATTCTACGTGTAGAATATGTGTTTAGGTGTAGAATCTAATTCTACATTGCCATCTCTGGTGGTTACATATACATACATACCTACATATTGACATAGATACATATTTACATACATACATTCTATTGCTTGTATGTACTCTAGTATATATACTATTTGTCTTGTTCAATCACCATTGCCATGACTGCTTTGAACTATACGGTTATCTTGAAAGACAAAAAAACTCAACAAATTAATCAAATTCAATAATTTCACCTACAAATTTCAAAACTTAGAGCCTTCAGCAATTTTTTAGTTTTAATTTTTGATGTTTTTTTTAACAAGAGTTCAATACTAAGCGTTTTCTTAGAACCTGTCTTCTATAATGTCATTATTTTTGTCTTATTTTTTGCCAAGAAAACACATTATTTGAACTTGCTTAAGTCCTCAAATTATAGAAGTTATGTCGGTGTCTGTATATCTACAGAATAAGAAAACTGCAGTCCTCATAACTTTTTGTATAAGATTAAAACCAAATGGAAATGGGAAATGAGTGATGAATTCTGTACATGATGCAAAAACAATTAGTGAATTATATTTATCATTAAATTATAGGTTTATTGTAAGTCTGATTTGAGAATTGAGAATAATTTCAGCTTGAAGTATTTTTAGGCTGTTTTATTCTCACCTATGTCTTCAAAGTCAAACCCAAATGTTGGAGTTTTTGTCTTGATTTTGCATCGTGTATTGAATTCATCACTCCTTTCCCATTTTCATTTGATTTTGATCTCAAACGACAATAATTATTTTATTTTACTATACAAAATATCATCGCCAAAACATTACAACTGGCTGTGTAATTGACTAATGGAAATACCAAGTCACTGTTGAATATATTTTAATTTAAAAAAATGATAAAATAATGATATTATAATATAAGATTGGTACAAAGTCTTTATTGGATATACAAGTCATTTCACTTCTTATCTTATCATTAAAATGTCTGTATCCTGTCAATTACTTCCACATTTTGCCACCTCAGAAATTTTCACATAATATCAAGCTACAATGAGGCAATGTCTCTGCAAAATTTCAGTTTCCTAAAAGCAACGGTTCTTTCGCAATTTTTTCAGAACTTCAATTGTAATGTAATTATATAGAATAAAATGGAACACTCCATCAAATGTGTGCTCCAGTGGTGATTTATGAAACTAAATTTGATGGACCTACTTTTTCAGGGAGTAAAATGATGAGTGTCTTGTGAAGGAAAGTTTTTCCAGCAGGTTTACATGTTATAACATCATGTTTGAAGTTCAGTTGAAATGAGAGCGTCAAATATTCATCTATTTATTGTTGAATACATGAAATTATAACAATATCTTTCAAATTGGTTTGTGGCACCAGGGATAAGGATGTGCGTTAGCATTCTGCAGGTTGCAGGTTTGAATCCTATATATTCTTTTGAATTTTTTTATTTTATCTATTTTTGTTTTTTTCTATAGTTTTTCAGCCATATGGTGAAGCTGGTGTATGCAAAGCCCGCCCACTTCTTCTATTTTTTAAATACAAAACAAGTAAGTTTTTGTTTTGTAGAGAACGCACAGATAATAATTCCGATTGTAAAAAAATTTGAAGGAATTAAAAATTATTTGGAGGTTTTGCAAGAGAACAGTCATTCATAAATTTTAAAGATTATTCTTTGTGCGTCCTCCACAAAACAAAAACTTATTTGTTTTGTATTTTAATAAAATAAAAAAAACGGTGTCTTTCACATGCATTAGCTTCACCACATGACTAAAAAGTTAAAGAAAAAAACAAAAATAATGAAAACAAAAAATTCGAAAGAATATATAGAATTTAAACCCAAAATCTGCAACATGTTAGCACTCACCCTTATCTACAGTGCCACAAACTTATTAAGAATTTTTGTTACTTTATAAATTACATTCATACAATCGAGTCTTGACTTCAAAATCACTTTTCACTTCTCAAAAAATACAATATTACCATTGTGAAACACTTTTTAATAATAAGAATTTGCACATTAATATGGCCATTACAATGATACAAACCAAAATGATGAATAATTAACTGACTCAATTTGTAAAAACAAAATCACAGAGAAAAATATAAGAGCCAGGAAACTAGGTAACTTGGTAACTTTGTGAAATATTGACTGCAGACTGTAGATAGTGGTACTTGATGTATCGATATCTAACATATTATAATTGTTGTTCTACACTCCATCTGCACTTGCTCATTAACCTTTAGGCCACTACATTCAATAATACATACTAATACTTTCAAGTTGTGCAGACACACATAACTTTTAACTCTCGAGCAATGTAAATTCTGAAACACATTTCCCACTTGAACCTTACTTTTGTTATGGAGGGAGATCATTCATCATCCTCAAACTTCTAATTTATATTCTTGTTTAATGCATTATAGTATTTTGAACTAATTTGTTCTTTCCTTGGAAGTAAACCTCACTTCAATAATAATATTATTTCATGTGTTCAACATAAAAATAGACGGAACCTCAAATATGACGTCCTAACATGTAAACTGTTGGAAAAACTTCCTTCCACAAGACGCTCGTGTAAAAACGACTAAAGGCTGGTTCACAATTAAGGGAAATGGTAATGGTAACGGGAATGTAAAAGATAAAAATTCATATTCAGGTGGAGGCATTCACATAAGGGCGAGAGTGAAAATGGGAAAGATGATTCAAGTTCATATTTTCTATTCTTGTTCCTGGATTTTTTATACTGCGCATGAGCTGTTTCAGCAGTTGATTCCCATTCCTGTTCCCATTAACCTAGTATTGTGAACAAAATCAGCTACGTTCCTGTTCCATTTCTGTTACCATTCCCATTACTGTTCCCATCACCATTGATTGTGAACCAGCCTTAACTTGTACATTCGATAAGGACTTTGGATCATTTGAATGGGTCCTTCGAGGATATATATCTGATGGAGACGATACGAACCATTTTAACATGGGGTTGAGTGTCCAGACATGCCGCCTGTTGGCATACAAAGTACCCTAGACTGAACAACCTGTTGTTCTACACTCCACCTGCACTCACTCACTAACCGTTAGCGCTACTACTTTCAACAACGTAAACTAACACTTTCAGGTTGTGCGAACAAACACGACTTTTTTCGTTTGTTCACCCGAGAACGCTGAAACTCGTTTCCCACTCAAACTGTAATCTCGTAATGGAGGGAGATCGTTCATCTTCCTCAAACTTGTATTTTGTGCTTTAGATCATTGCATTAAAGTATCTCTAACTAACTTGTTCCTTTCCTTGGATTTCAACCTCACTTCATGGTAGGCAGAGCTGCGATTCCTGAATAGTTAGTACAGAGTGATACTTAATCTTTCAATTTAATTTTTTTATAGTATCCAAAAGTTTAAGGAACTATAAGCTTTTACTTACGTTAAAAGTTAATTTTTTACGAAGTATATTTTAATTCAAGAGTTGTTAACTCAAGTGAATTTTTTTTCGTTTAATTTTTCGAAAAGTTCATTGAAAATTATTCGAGGTTTATTTGAATCACATTGGAGCCAAATTAATTTAACACCATTTTGATCATCTTCCAAAAAATACTGGATCGTCTTTTTGCGGTAAGGTGAAATCAAAGAATTTTCGCCATGGGATTGCAGATTACTTCAGACCTGGATCGTCTGTTACAGCAAGGTGAAACATAAAAAAGTTCAAAAAATCAGAGACCGCTGTTACATCGAACACAATCATCGTGATTTTCAAACACCATCATTATCATCGAAATTTCGTCGATTGAGTGCTGCTGATTCAACTGTTTCGTATGCTGCCAAGATTGAAATTTTCTGAGGATGACCTGAAATTGATCCAAGTGCTGACCCACGGAAAAATGCCGATTACTGACAAACTCAACTGGAAGATATTCAACGGAATTCCGCAAATAACAGGTAATGTAATTTTCGATACTTTCAAGTTATTTATTTCATTTACTATTGCGGAAAACAATGGGATATATTCAGTGATTTTGTGGGATATTGAGCGAAATTAGTTATATAAAAAATTCCTTTTCTCTTTGAGAATTTTTTTTTTCCTTCAATTTCCAAAACGCTTAATTTCAAGAACCCCCTTTAGTTCAGTAAAAATCAAGTGAAATTTCACAGGAAGATTAAGCTTAAAAATAAGTTCGAATAAAGCAGGTTACAAATGATAAGGTTTTGGAAACAAATTGCCAATTGCACATCAATCTGTGAAGGAACAATAGAAATTAAAGAAAAAGATTATAAAAAATTATTAAATACTTTTGAAAACAAAAAAATAACAGAAGTGAGAATTAATTTAATTGAATTCCCACTCTGGAAAACATTTTTGGGAGAAATAGTTTTAGAAACTTTCTCAGTAAATGTTGGTGGAATAATTCATTATAAAAGAGGTATTGAAGTTGCAAAATTCATAGAAATTTCAAAAAATATTTTCAGTATTCAAGCTTTGGACTCGATAGAATCTTTCAGAATTTTTCTTGAAAATTTTGAGAGAGAAAATCCTCTTTAAAAATACGTAAAAATACGAAAATTAAAAAAATATAATATAATATTAGCAAGTAAAACATTTTCATATTTGAACAAATTTCATGTTTTAACAATTTATTGTCATAAAAAGAAAAAATCCTTTGTCATATTGGGCAAGTTTAATTGTGAAATTTCATGTCACAAAATTCCTTTGTTAAAAATACTAATGCACAAACTTGAAAACTTATTACAATAAAATATGTAAGCTCTTTAGAAAATAATGAAGAATCATGTAGACACATCTTTCATCTTTCCTTACTTAAAATCCATCAATAGATGAATAAATTACAAATCTAGTATATATATGAGAGATCTCTGCAACTCACTATATCAGCGAGTGCGAAACACAGACAGAAACTGTGGTTATTTTAAGAATGTGAATACATATTCTTACATCCCTATTCTTCGAGGGGGAGCCGCACTAGGGAAAGAACTGAGCTGATCGTTTACTAATTAGCATTCCGTCTTCCTCAAGATCATCCCACTAGCTTGGCATGTATTGATGGATTTGTAAGCTCTTTAGAAAATAATGAAGAATCATGTAGACACATCTTTCATCTTTCCTTACTTAAAATCCATCAATAGATGAATAAATTACAAATCTAGTATATATATGAGAGATCTCTGCAACTCACTATATCAGCGAGTGCGAAACACAGACAGAAACTGTGGTTATTTTAAGAATGTGAATACATATTCTTACAAATATTACAGATAATATTAAAGGACAATTTTCAATAGATCCTTTGTTATAAACAATCTCAAGGATTCAAATTTAAACAAGATTTATTCAAGTTTATTTTTGAAATATTTTCTCAATTGGAATATTTTTTACTTTTCATTTCTTTTTCTTTTTCATATTTTAAAACATTAAAAATACATACGAATAATATTACAAAAAATTAATAGTTTAAATAAAAAAAAAAATTTTTTCTCAAAACTAAAATAAATTTTTTTTTGAAAATAAATTTTATTATTTTTTTTCAAAATTGAGTTATCGGAACTAAGTACATTACCAAGTACTCCAGAAAGCATGAATACAGCTAGTGAGAGAACCACTACCCCATCCCCTCAAGGAGGATCATGCTCTGGGAGTACACACCCTCAAGTACATTATGTCATGCCAGCTGATGAAACCATACATCTGATACAAGGTCCAAGTGGGAAAATATTTGATGGTCAATATTACTTGGACTGGAAACGTATGATAATAGCTTTAATAAGAGGTTTGGGATATTGGGATGTTTTTGGCCCACACCCTGAATTAAAAATTTATATCAAAAATATGGATAATCTACAATATAGACCATCTTCAAATTCTGCTAAAGCATACTTTAAAAAACAAGAATGTGCAAAAGCATTTATTATGGAGCGAATGACATATAATGTATCAAAGCAAATTAGGGAATGTAAAACAGTAGATCAAATTTTTGAAAAATTTGATATAACTTACGGTTCTAAAACAAAAATAGTCGCAAATATGGCAAAATCAAAATGGACTGCTTTTAGATTTACACCAGGTGGCAATATAAGAGGTTTCTTAAATAAATGGGACATATTAGTACAAGAAGTTCGTGATGCAGGGAAGGAAGTATCTGAAGAAGAGGAATTAGAAAACCTTCAATTGGCATTAGGATACGAACAAACCATAGCAAAAATGCAATTTGATAACCTCCCTGAAAATAGAAAAAATCTAGAAGTATTTAAACAAATATTAAAAGAAGACGGTGATCAAAAAATGAGAGATAAACAAATTAAATTACAATATCAATCGTCTAACAAAAAATTTGATAATAATGGAAATAAATTTAAAAATAATAATACGAATTATAATAATAATAAATACAATAGATGGAATAGAAATAATAATTATAGACGAAATAATAATACAAATGGTAATAATAATGGAAATAACAATAATAATAATTATAGAAACAATCATTCAAGAAATGAAAATAATAATCATAATAATCAAAATAATTATAATAAAAACCAAAATAATAATAGAAATAATGATCAATCACCTAGAAAAAATAATAAAGAAGAAAGATGTTTTATATGTAACCAAACGGGACATTATAAAAATAAATGCCCTGATTAAAAGGTGGAAAATAAGGAACAAAATAAGGAAAAACCAAAAAATAAAGATAAAAAAGAAGAAGAAAGACCAATAAAATTATCATACATGGTAAAAAAATACAATAATAATGAAGACTGGCTCTTAAAAAAATTAATTAAAGATAATACAAAAAATGAAGATTATATACACCTAAAAAAAAATGTTACTTGATGGGGGGGGGCGGAAGTCCATCTCACATCAAATATAGAAAAATTAATTAATGTAACAAAATTTAAAATTCCAGTAAAATTACAGTGTGCACTTAAAGACACGTATTTATATGCCACACATATGGGAAATATGAGAATATTAGTGGAAAATGAAAATAAAATTTAAACAGCAATTGAATTATTAGAAGTCCATTATGTACCAGATCTGTCATTAGATATTATGTCTAGAATTAAAGTGACAGAATCCGGAATATTACATATGGACCAGGGAAAAGAAAAAATACAAACATATTTCATAGAAACTGGAGACATTCTATTTACATCCTATAAAATTGATGGTGTCTTTCAAGTAAATTACGATTACATAAATACACCAAAAAAATGTATGCCCGTCACACAAAATCAAAATGATGACGAATGGGATTCCTTTTCTGTCGAACTAGAAATAGAAGAAGAGGAAGAAGAACCCATTATTAATAATAATAATTTAGAAGAACATAATGATAATAATAATATAACAACAGAAAATAATAATGAGGATAGTAATAATAATAATAATAATAATAAAATAAAAACAAAATAATAGTATTTCAGATAATTCGTTAGAAATAATACAAAATAATACAAATAATCATAAAAAAATTATTTGGCATAGAAGATTAGGCCATTTAAATGGAAAATACATGAGATATTTACACAAAGTTACAGTTGGAATTCCAAAAACAATTAATTTTAAAGATGATGATTTCATCAATTGCGAGATCTGTAAAATAGCTAATAGCCAATGTCTCGGTCATAATAATGTTAGAAATAAACCCCAAAGAAGACTGGAAATTATATCATCTGATATCATGGGACCATTCACACCCACAATAGCCAATCAAAAATATATATTAACATTCATTGACAACTATAGCAAATACACCTTCGTGATACCAATATCAAATAAAAGTCAAGTATTTACAGAATTTAAAAATATTTTTCAATCAATGAAAAACAAATTCCCCGAAACACCCATAAGTCAAATAAGATGTGATAATGCAAAGGAATATACGGATCAAAAATTGGTTAAATTTTGTGAAGAAAATGGAGTACAAATTGAAAATGTAGTTCCTTACTTGCCAGAATTAAATGGAATTGCTGAATGTCAAAATCAAACTTTGATGAAAAGAGTAAGAAGTTTACTAATTGATGGTTATCTAGATATTAAATATTGGGCACATGCAATAGCTACGGCTGCATATTTAATAAATAGATCACCAACAGAGTAAATTCAGAGTACAAAACTCCATACAAAATTTTTGTTGGTAAAAAACCAAATTTGGATAATTTAAAAATTTTTGGATCATTAGTTTATAGGCATATTCCATTAGAAGTTCGACAACAGAGTGCAACTAAATCAAAAAATAGAAATGAACAAAAAATAGACTCAAAATTTGCACCAAGGGGAGAAAAAGGTATACTCATGGGATATACCACTACGGGATATTGCATTAGAGACCCATTTTCAAATAAATTCAATATATCTTGTGATGCCAAGTTTGATGAAAATAAAAATATATCAAATTTAAAAAATTGTGAACAAAAACTGGTACTTAAATTAGCAAATTTTGTAAAAAATTTGGTCAATATAAATACTTTTAATATTACAAAGACTATAGATAACAGGTTGATCGAAGATTGTATACCAACATACTATAAGGATGTTAAAAATAATCCATTTAGAAGGGAATGGATGAAAGCTATTGAAGATTAATTTATTTCATTGGGGGAAATGGACGTGTGGGAAGAAATAGATTACGATAAATCTTTAAAAATGATAGATACAAGATAGGTCTTTGTAACAAAACCAAACGATGAAGGATACCACCAACCAAAAGCAAGATTAGTCGCTAGGGGTTTCAAAGATAGAACTGAATATGAGTTAGGACAAGTATTTGCCCCTGTAATTCCAAATTGGTTAGTAAGATGGTTCCTATTGATAGTCAATAAATATGATTTAGAAATGGTTCAATATGATGTAAAAACGGCGTATCTGAATTCCCCTGCAATAGTTCCTATATACTTAAAGCCCCCGGAAGGTTTATTAATGGGAAGCAATAAATTATTAAGACTTAAAAAATCTACTTATGGCCTAAAAACATCGTCTAAATCATGGTACAATTTAATAAATGAATATATTTTAAAAATGAACTTTGAAAGATCCAAAACGGACAAATGTTTATACTTTAAAAAATAAAACGAAAAAATAATTTTTATGATTACATACGTTGACGACATATTAATAGCGTCAAATACCCCCGAATGGATAAAAAATATAAACGATTCTTTTCAAAAAAGATTTACCATGAAAATAATTAATAACCCGAGATTTTATTTAGGATTTGAGATCATCAGAGATAGAAAGGAAAATACCATTACTTTAATACAATCACAATATATTGAAAAAATTTAAAAAATATATAATCAAAATGAATCAAACTTCATAAATACCCCAACAGAAACATCTTTAAAAATTGAAGAAGATGAAAATTGCACGGATGATACAGAATATCGTTCAATGATTGGAGCCCTATTATATCTGGCTAGAATAACAAGACCAGATATTTCATTTGCAGTAAATTTTTTCTCGAGATTCCAAACGAAATCAAACTCCAAATTAAAAAATCACGTAAGACAAATATTTAAATATGTAAACACGACAAAAGAATTCTCAATTAAATTCACATCCGGTAGTAAAGGCATACACTCTTTCGTTGATGCATCTTATGCCCCACATGTAAAAGATCATGAAATAAAAATATCAAATTTAAATTTGGGAAAATCTATATCAGGATTTTTAATATATTTAAATGGGGATCTAATTAATTGGAATGTAAGAAGACAAACAATTGTAGCCACAAGCTCAACTGCTGCTGAAATTATTGCGGTATTTGATGCTTTGGATGATATACAAGTCACCTTTCTATTACAAAAAGAAATATTCCAAGAAAATGACCCAGTAAGAATATTTGAAGATAATATATCAGCCCTTAGAATAATGTCGGGAGGAGCCCAAAAATGAGCAAGGGCCTTAATGATAAAATGTTATGCCATTACACAATCGGTAGAGGATAAAGAAATTAAATTCAAAATTGTAGGTACAAATTCGCAATTAGCAGACATGCTAACAAAAAGTCTCGAAAAACAAAAATTTAGAAATCTAGTCGATAAAATATTAACAACATCAAATCTCTCACAATAAAATTCATTAAATTCACAATAATTATATTGGGAAATCGTTTATTTTAAAAGGGGAAGAAATATAAGTATTTAAAGTCAATAATACGTCAAATCACTGAATACAATAATCTCGTCTTTTGTAATATAGTATATGAAAAATATAATGTTTGAGAAATAGAAAAATTACATGTTCAAACAAAATTAATAATATAATATATTCTTTAGGCCAAAAAATACTTGTTGAAACCAAATTTATTTTCGTGTAGGTATTCATTGTCATCTCTGCAAATTCAGCTTTTGAATGAACAGAGATTTGAATACAAATCATTGACATGATTTCACACGTTTAGTTGATATTAGTTTATCACATTTCGGAACACCCTTATTCAACAAGTACTAAACAAAATTGAACGAAATTTTTCTCGAACAACATGAAATATTGAAAAATATCAGGAACGGAATACGTTAACCTAATATAATGCGTCGATAAATAGTTTTGAAGATACATCGAAATATATGTTATAATCTAGACATTGTTCATTATTAATTAATTTTATGTAATTTGTCTTATTTATTTTTGTTTGGGAAATGAATATAAATGTGTAATAATATTGTAATTCAAAATTTTCGTTCTCGCGATAAATCATGTTCGCTTGTTTCATTGGACTGCGGGTGGGTGTTGTTCTACACTCCACCTGCACTCACTCACTAACCGTTAGCGCTACTACTTTCGACAACGTAAACTAACACTTTCAGGTTATGCGAACAAACTCGACTTTTTTCATTCGTTCACCCGAGAACGCTGAAACTCGTTTCCTTTATATTTAATTCCGACACCAATTACGAACAACTGAGTTCAGATTAAATATGGTTTCACTTGATTAAATCATAAAAATAAACTTGAAAAACGTGAGAAAGTAACTTAATTTATTGAAAATATAATTAAACATAATTATAGTCTTATCGCCATATTGAATAAGATTAGAAGTGAGCGTCACCTCATGACCAGAAAACAACTTATGATATAGCAGCACAGATCGGTGATTTGCTTGAACTTGATGTTTCTACTTGATTCGACGAACTACTTGACGGACTTGAGAACAACGTAGATGAGATATCTTGACTTAACATACGTAACGGTATTATTGTATCTTGATTCGGGTCGATGGATGGTAATGACAATTGGCCTGATTGAACCTTCTTGACGATTTTTCCGGAATCCGAAAAGGTAACAATAATTGTCGGTTCAGCCATAGTACTCGACGTAGTCTTGATTTCACCAGCCATATCTGACAATTCTTGAACAAGCGGTAAATCTTCAATTTGCACAATCTCGTCTAGGGTATCGGTTGTCACTGTATTCACGACCGGATTGAATGACACCTTCTTGATTTTCAATACCTGTTTCTTCTTCGTGACTGGAAGAGCAGGAGCTTGAGATCGGCTTTTACGTGTTTTTGGAGCCATAAAAAAAAGACAAAAACGACAAACACAACCTGCAAATTTCTTGACACACGAACTTGAAAAATTAAGCTATCTTAATTTACGTACTTGAGGTTTTTCGTAAAATAAAATACGAACGTGATTCTTGACGATAACAAAGGCGCGAACACGCGAACACACTTGAACTCTGCTATCACTTTATATTTAATTCCGACACCAATTACAAACAACTGAGTTAAAGATTAAATATGGTTTCACTTGATTAAATCATAAAAATAAACTTGAAAACGTGAGAAAGTAACTTAATTTATTGAAAAGATAATTAAACATAATTATAGTCTTATCACCATATTGAATAAGATTAGAAGTGAGCGTCACCTCATGACCAGAAAACAACTTATGATATAGCAGCACAGATAAAAACAACGAGAACTTGACTGTGAGAGATCTTGATTGCAGTAGTACCAACTACTGACATCTAACAGTTTCCCACTCAAACTGTAATCTCGTAATGGAGGGAGATCGTTCATCTTCCTCAAACTTGTAATTTGTGCTTTAGATCATTGCATTAAAGTATCTCTAACTAACTTGTTCCTTTCCTTGGATTTCAACCTCACTTCACAACCCAACCAATCAGAATTGAAAATCGGAGTAAAAGTGAAGTACTTCGTACGCTAGTGTTTATAAACAAATGCACGTTGCGAGATTTTCCTCCAATTGGATATTTAGTTGGAAGTACACGTGTTTGTAGTTTGTAGAAGCCCTCTCTATAGGCAGGACACCAAAACAGCCCATGTGTCGATTCCATCATATATATATCCTCTAAGGATGGGTCCTATAAAAACGCTAGTAATGAAGCTCTAGTTGTTTTTAACTTATTGGAGGATTCAATAAAACAGTAATTAATCACGAGAAGAATATATTTTGTATGTTCACCATACGAGATAGAGAACAGAAGTGAACTCATCTTAACGTGAGTTCCTGACATACAGAATTTACATGATTACGTGAGGTCACACAGAAATATTATAGTTTGTGAGGTTGAAACTTTAAACTTCAGGAACTATCATCGTGCGAACTGAATTAAGTATGGAAACGAACGAATCAAACTGAGAATTATATCACCATTGAATAAAAGAGTAAAACGCATAAAAACGACAAAGTATAAAAATGACTAGTATTTAATATGTTTCGGCAACAGAGGCCATCAACTGAATGATTTACAAACATAAGAAAAGGTTAAGTACAAAAACGTTACGTCCACAGACTAAGTGGGAATCACAGACAGTATGATAACAAATATTAGGTACATTTGAATTGGTATAACCAACACCCCTCCTCAATTCAAAGTTGGTCAAAAATTACTACAAAATAAAAATTGTGTAAAATTAAAAATTTTATAAAAATTGACTTCAAAAGAAGTCATACATAAAGACGAACAAACAAATTCAAAAAATTTGATAAAACATACAGTTACAAAATATTCAGACTTTGAACAAGCTTAGCAAAAATTGGAGTATAAGACCTTTTGTAAAGAGGTCCCCCAACTGGTCAACGGTATTAATATAAACATAATCAATAATTTTGTCGGAATATATTTGACAAATAAATCGATATTTTGTGTCAATGTGTTTGCTACGTTTCGAATTCCAACGTGCTGATTTAACTAAAGCGAGACAACTTTGATTGTCCTCAAAGGCTATACAATTACCTTCAACGTTTACATTAAAGTCGATTAATAATTTGTGTAACCAGATAGCTTCAGTGGTTGCTTCGCAAAGGGCGATTAACTCACTTTCTGTACTGGATAATGCCACTGTCGGCTGTTTCTTACTTGACCAGGAAATTAAGTTTCCATACACACGAGTACAGTAACCTGAAATGGATTTTCTCAGTGTGGTACAGTTAGCCCAATCTGCGTCAGAATATATTTCAAGAACGTTTGTACTAGAATTACGAAAATACGTTAAGCTCAAATTTCTAGTCGAAAATAAATACTTTAAAACTCTTAATGCGTAAGCAAAGTGTTCGTTGGTTGCTGCTCCCTGGAATTGGCTAAAGTAGCTAATAGAAAAGCATATGTCAGGTCTCGAACCAATCATAATGTACATAAGACAACCTGTAAGTTGTTGGTACTGTTTATTTATTACATTATTACCATTCAGATCACGATTAAGTTGTAGACGAGTCTCAATCGGATTTCTTACAGGGTTGCAGTTCTCTACCCCAAAACGTTTAGCAATAGTTTCAATTAAGTGTTTTTGATTTATTTTTATGGTACCTTGACCTTTATCATAAGAAATTGTAAGACTAAGAAAATTATGGACTTCATTAAGATCTTTACACTTGAATTTTTTACTTATTAGATTTTTAAAATATGTTATTAATTTCAAGTCGCTTGATCCAATCAGAATATCGTCTACATAAATCAATAAATATACAAGCGAACCATTTTTCTTATATGTGTAAAGACAGTCATCGGCATTACCGGAAACAAAACCAATTGATGTGATAAAATAATTAAATGACGTATTCCAAGCTTTAGGAGCTTGTTTCAGTCCATAAATAGTAAGATTTAATAAAAGGACATACTTAGAACGATCTAGATTATTATTTATTCCATCAGGAATTTCTACGTAAATGTTTTCTTTTACTACACCATTTAAAAAGGCAGCACAAATATCTAATTGGTGAACACTAAATTGTAGTTCGTTACAAATTGCTAAAAAAGTTCGGACCGATGAAAGTTTTGCAACAGGGGAGTAGATCTCATCAAAATTGAACTCTCTTTCCTGTTGAAAACCCCTTGCTACAAGACGTGCTTTATAAAAAATATTATCTAATTGATCTAACTTCTGAGTAAACACCCACCTACACGTAATCGTAGGTTCGTTAACAGGGCGCTTGACCACTTTCCAAGTAGAATTAGAAGTTAAGGCATTAATTTCACATTCAACAGCCTCCTTCCACTTAGAACAATCACTAGAATTCATCGCATCTGAATAAGACTGCGGGTACAACAATAAATTAGACAAGTGATAACATAGGTCCACACTACCTAAATCGCCATCGACCTCAATATTGGCAACATTATTTTCATCGACTTCGGTTAAAATAACATCCGAATCGGAATAACGAGAATCAGAAACACTCTCTTCGTTAAATTCGACATCACGAGATAAATAAATTTTCTTAGTAGCAACGTCTAACAGCTTGTAGCCACCAGGAGCATAACCAACAAATTTCAACTTTTCGCTTTTTTTACCAAATTTATCCGAACTGTGAATATAATTCAACATATACGCGTCGCAACCAAACACCTTGAGTTTAGAATAATTAAATTTTTGATTGTGCCATTTTTCATAAGGGATGAAATTTTTATGTGTAGGGCAGCGGTTAATCACAAAGGCAGCACACATCAAGGCCTCCTACCAATAAATTTTTTCAAGGTTGCTTTCAAAAATAAGAGTTCTAGCTCTTTCCACCAACGTTCAATTTAATCTTTCCGCTTTTCCATTCTGCTGAGGGCAGTTTTTAATAGTTGGTTCAATTTGAATACCTTTATTAATGCAAAATTCCCTAAATGGCGCATTGAGATACTCCGTACCACGGTCACAACTTACACGACAAATATTTCTATTAAAATGATTTGTTGCAAGTTCAACATACTCTTTGAACTTAGACAAAACCTCAGATTTGGCTTCCAACAGAAAAACATGACAAAATCGAGTATAATCGTCTAGGAATGTAACAAAATATTTTTTATTATTATGGCTCATAGGATTAATGAACTCATAGACATCAGTATGAACGAGCTCTAAGGGATGCCTCGTTTCATTAAAATTTCTCCTGAAGGGATGACGATGCTGTTTTCCCATGATACAGGGCTCACAAAATAATTTATCTTTAATATTAGTCTCAGGTATAAGACCTTTTTTAGAAAGTAATGACATATAAGTGTTTACATGTGCTAATCTCTTATGCCACAAGTCAATAGGATTTTTTTTAGAAAAATTAGAAGTCAAATTACAAGACTCTACTTTAATTCGTTGAAAATTAACACAATATAGATCAGACAACATGCATTTACCAGAAAAAATTATCTTATTATTATTGTTGTCCACAACATTAACAAAATCATCATTAAAAATAGATGATAATCCTGATTTAGCCAGACATTTCACTGACAATAAATTCGTTGGCAAATCCTTGGCAAAACGCACATTTTTTATAGTAATATCAGCACCAAATTCAGATTTTACTTCAACTTTACCAATAGCACTGATTACAAGACATACACCTTTCTTGGCAACCATAATCATCATAGGTTTTTTCAAATCAATAAATTCACAAAATAAAGTTTTGTCATTAATTATGTGTGCCGTACAGCCTGAATTGAGAATAAAACTTACAAAGGCAGGTACATCGTTAGATAGCAAACAATTATCAGACATTAAGAAGCTGTAAGCATCAGACTCTAACTGATTATCAACGAAATTAGCAGCAGGATTCACAGTACTTGATCTATTAACATTGTTAAAGTTTGTGTTACTATTGCTACGATTTTTCTGTCTACAATTTCGAGCAACATGCCCGTTTTTTCCACAAAAGTGACCGACAATACTTTTATAATTTGGATTTCGATCATGACTATAATTTTGAAAAGATTGACCTAAATGATTTTGACCGAATCCGTTTCCGTTGTTAGTAGAATAAGAACCTGAATTATTACGATCGTAGCTGTTTCCCTGACTAACAGATCCCTGATAAGATCCTGAATTACAAAAATTTAAATTCCCACAATTAAAACATCTAGTAGAATTCGATCGATTACGAAAATTTCGATTATTCGTACGATAATTACCTCGATTAAACATGTTACCTAAATGAATTAGGATTACTTGCAGCTAACGATCATTCAGTATCACCCCGATGTTCGATGAAAGTCTTCGAATTTGCGGGCACTAACGATGAATTAGTAGATGATGGATCAGCGCAATTCCATTCCCGTTCGATATCTCGATGAAAATCGATTAATTTACCACTAACTAAGTCCCACGAAACATCGATAGCATCTTCTAACGGCATCTTCACAGGTCGAAACTCTGAAGGCAAACTTTTCAGGAACTGAAGGATGAATTGTTTATTAGTTGTAGGATCACCAACTTCCGCAAGTCTACGACATTTATTACGATAAGACATGATATAGGATTGTAAATCTTCACCAAATTTAAATGTAAAACCAAATAATTCAGAACGCAATTTGATCATTTTGTGATCAGAAACTCGTTCATTCAAGACAGTGATGGCATTGAACATTTCTCTCGCCGTTTCATGTCCACGAAGTGCTTCCAAAAAAGTATCATTGCTAACAGTGTCAATGATACTTTTTTGGAAGCACTTTGTGATCAGAAACTCGTTCATTCAAGACAGTGATGGCATTGAACATTTCTCTCGCCATTTCATGTTCTCGAAGTGCTTCCAAAAAAGTATCATTGACACTGTTAGCAATCAGGAACATTGCTCTGACATTTGCATTCTCCCACGCCATGTCACGTTGTTGAGGAGTAGAAAATTGATTGACCACATCGTAAGCTTTTTCTTTTCGCAACAGCAACTCAATACGAAAACACCAGCTCTAATAATTTTTGCCATTAAAAGGCTCAATAACACATTTAGTTGCATCTGTCATCACAGGTAAACAGGCACCAGGCCAAAAATAAAACAAAGGTAACAATAAGGAATCATGCAAGAACTGACATTACCAAGTTGCAGCTTTCAACAGCAGAAAGTTGCACGATGACGAACACAGGTTCCTGGGCCCATAACCATTGTGAGTTTGAAACTTTAAACTTCAGGAACTATCATCGTGCGAACTGAATTAAGTATGGAAACGAACGAATCGAACTGAGAATTATATCACCATTGAATAAAAGAGTAAAACGCATAAAAAACGACAAAGTATAAAAATGACTAGTATTTAATATGTTTCGGCAACAGAGGCCATCAGCTGAATGATTTACATACATAAGAAAAGGTTAAGTACAAAAACGTTACGTCCACAGACTAAGTTGGAATCACAGACAGTATGATAACAAATATTGGGTACATTTGAATTGGTATAACCAACATAGTTCGTATTATTAACTGTAGAGTGTACCAAGGTGGAGACGAGATAGGACCATCATATATAGCTTGAATTCTAACATAGCTGTATTTCATTATCAGGGATCGATTTGAATTTGCATATCACCGAAATTTTGTAAACAAACATTACAATTTTATTGTTTTCATCTGATTTTATCAATGATGAAAGTGGTTGGAAGAACTTAATTTTATATTTAATTATTATTAATTACTATATTAAAAATTTATTATTGTATCGATTCTTGTAATGCTGTTTTGAGTATTTGGTTCATTGAGCTTTTATGTAATCCGACGAAAATTATTTGAATAGCTTTCCGATTGATATGGTCTTCAAAGTCATTTTGTAGCAAAATTTTCATTTTCGATTGCGAAGTAAGTATGCCGTTTATTTGATTTCAAATCCCGGCTCCGTAACTGGTATAGTGTAAAACAAGTCACTTCTACGTATTACTTTTTCAATAACCTGATTTTTACGTGTACCTTCCCTTTCAAACATCTCTTTATGCATGACTATACTCATCAAAAAAGCCTCCTCTGTCAATCCACTGATTATAAATAATAAGTTATATAGACTATAAATAGTCTATATAACTTATATAAGTAAGTTGATTCCATAGTGTGAAATGAAAAAATGAAAAACTTCTCTAATAGACCGAGCCCTCTGACAGCTTTTGCCTGTAATATTCATCGGTCAGAATCGTTGAAAGTGTAAAAAACTTGTTTTGAAAATAATAAAATTTCAGTTTTTCTATACGACTGATTAAATATAGAAGAGGTTATCTAGTCGATGTTAGGTGTAGATGTGATAAATGCCTTTGCGTTATAGTATATTAACGCTGCCCTATCAATTAGGTTTATTTTCCAAGTTTTTGCAAATTTATTGTTTGAAATTTGTTCATGTCAAACTGCCAATCTCACGAAACGTCAAAATTATACTTTTTAGACTAACCATTACCACTTCAGTTGAACTATTGGAAATAAATGATATTGATATTTGATTTTGCCAGTGAATTGTATTTTACTTCTCTCGAAATTAAGTACGGGCTCATTTATAGAAGACTGCATTATATTTTTGCACATGGTGTGCTGCGAAATTCTGTGAAAACTTTGAATGTACGTGCTATGAATGATACGAGGTTGTGAAGCACGATTGTAAATGCCAATACCAATGTTCGATTATTTTAGTTCCTCCTATTGTCATTTGTTCTATCATTCTACAAAATATGTATTCTTAAAATTTTGTTACTACATAAATTTTAAATGAGAATAAACAATTTATTGTTTTGTATTTTCAAGTTAATGGTGTTTTTTTATGTATGTTTAGAATACCCTTCATATTCAACGATGCCGGGCGTGATTCTCGAAAACCTGAGTGGCAGGAAACTATTTGTTCTGGTTTCCGTACTCATGATATTGCTCGTCGCATGTTTCTTAATTGGTGGTATCATTGCTCCAGCACCAACTCATCCTTCCAGTTTTTTAGCAACCAAATGTATCGACGATGGTCAACACCTGTGGTATTACACACGTGGTACTGGACGCTGTAAAGACGTGCACTTCTCCGATGTCGAGAAATTACACGAAATGTCAAACAAGATAGTGTTTACATTTCAAATACCTTTCCCACGAGATAATCAAGTTTTGGATTACTCTCGTTGGCAGCAAAACTTAATTGGTGTCCTGATGTTCGATATTTTTTATGATAAAGTTGTCGAAATGCCCAGTAATGTGTTGCTAACGATGGATGTTAAATTAGGGTATCGCAATGAAGGGGACGCCGACGATGATTGGAAAACCTATGCCGAAGCGACTGTAGAAAGAAGCTTAGATTGTGAACCAGACGCTCATCGCAGTATGTATAACTGCCCTATTGTCCCACTCTTTGAACTGGGTTCCCTTCATCATGACTTCTACTTGTTGAACATAAGATTCAAAATGAACTCGAATTTGGGGCATCTGTCCGATTTGTGGCTGGTGGGCATTCATCAGAATGGCGGGTTCACCAAAGTATGGTGGACGATAAAAAGCGCATTTTTCCCCCTAATCATAATGACAATTTTGTGGTTCTGGAATCGTGTGCATCAGCTTAATCGAAAACCAGTTCTCTTGGAATATATGTTGCTATCTATCGGAGGTGCTCTTACATTTTTGAATGCACCTGTTGAGTTACTAACTTTGTATGTTGACTTACCATTTATGTCATTATTCCAAGACATTAGACAAGGTGTATTCTATGCCAGTCTGTTGTCGTTTTGGTTGGTGTTCGCTGGCGAACATCTGATGATCAACGATCCACAACCGCACCATTTACGTATTTATTGGAAACATTTGAGCGCTGTTGTCATTGGTTGTGTTTCGTTGTTGATTTTCGACCTGTTCGAGAAAGGTTCGCAAGTTACAGATCCATTCTACTCAGTTTGGGTTACCCCGTTGGGTACGAATTTTGCCTTGACCTTTATCATTTGCGCTGGAATCTCGGCCAGCATCTACTTCATGTTTTTGTGCTACATGATATGGAACGTGTTCTGTAATATCAACGTGAAACGTTCGATGCTGCCTAGCATGTCGAGTGTACGTCGCCTTCACTACGAGGGCATTATTTACCGATTCAAGTTCCTCATGCTGGCAACGTTAACGTGCGCTGCAATGACGGTTGTGGGCTTCATTTTGGATCAGGTGTCTGAAGGACGGTGGAAATGGGATGAGCACATTGAAATTGAATACACATCCGCCTTCCTGACAGGCACGTATGGTATGTGGAACATTTACATATTGGCGTTAATAATTTTGTATTCGCCATCTCACAAACAATGGCCTTCGGACGTGGATGTCAACAGTCCAGTAGCTGATGGTATTGAATTGAGCCACATTTCAGCGAATGAACCGAATGAGGTATCGTTGTTGACGTCTTTTGCGAAGAAGGTAGCTCATGACTAAATAATTCACACAGCGCTGGTGTTTTCTTGTAATTTTATTTCTTCCTTTTTATTAAAAATCAAATAATTTCATTGGTTTATAGAGTGTGTGACTGAGAAGGGCATTGAGACAAAAATGATTAAGGAATCTGAGATCGTCGTATTTGTGCCATTGAATCTATCGATCCTTTCGGTTTTCATTATGATTATTTGGACTTCGCACATACATCATATAATATTGAAATGAGATAAGATCATTTTTTATTCGATATAAATCATTTTAATTTGTGACTATCCATCAAAACGCATACTTTGAAATGAATTTTTACCATAAAATATTTTTCCCTTTTTCTTTTTCTCTTGTATCTATGTACCGATTTTTATTATTAAAATGAGAATGCAACTCGTTCCTTGTCGTAAAAATTCATGGTACAATTAGTACTTAATTGAAAAAGATGATACCATGGGAAACAAACTTACCAAAATCAATGATGTTTTTCTTTTGACGAATCTTTGATGATAGCAAACTTCCAAGGGTTTTTTTTTATTAACACCTTTTTTATTTTTTATTTGTATAAATCTGCTATTGCCTTTTCCACAGTATGATGTGCTAAGAAGTCATATTTGATTATTTTACTAGCTGTATTTCCTAATATAGAACATGCATTAAACATAAACCATTCATACATTTTTGCTAAAATTTTTCACTTAATGAAACTTTAATAATGGAAAAAAGATAATTTATTTTAAAGTAATTCATTTCTTTCCTCAGCTTTTTGAAAACCTAAGTGCGGTTGTGCTACTGATTGTGCATATATTATTCAAGATATAATTGAATTAATTTTAATTAGACTTTTGATATAGTCTCCTTTCATTATAATCTAGAGTCCAAGCAAGTAAAAAACTTACAATTTTTTTCATACTTACTCATTTTTTTTCATTTCATTTTTCATTTAACTTATATATAATTATGTGCTCTTGTCTTTTAGTACTAAAAATGTGATATTTCCAGTCGATTACGCATAATTATGAACATTTTTAGACGTTGGTATAATCTTATTGACTCGGATGAGAAGTCCAGCATCAAGGATGATAAGTCGGCATAAGATTTAAGCCATAAGTCGTATGTTTTTGACTAGCTTAGGTCAGCCATAGGTTTAAGTCAAACGTAACATAAGCTATAAGCCATGAGCATAAATCATATTTTTTAGCTGACTTATGTAATTCCTAACCTTTTTTATTTTTATTTTTGTTGAAAACTTGCATTCTGGAAATTTTCATTTTTCCATTTTACAAATCTGAAAATTTAAACACAAATCACACAATACATTCTGTGAAGTGTTAACAGTTAAAGACAGAAAAATTTGAGGCGAACCAAGGTTGTTTTAAGAAATTTCTCAAATAAAAATGTCTAAAGCTGTGGGCCATAAGCTTAAGCGAATCACCTCATAAGCTATTAACTATAAGCATAAGCGATATTTTCAAGGTTGTAAGCAAAAGCCGTAAGTTAAAGCTTTATTGAATAGCTTATCATCCCTGCTTAGCATTCCATTCATTTCATAAGGTTCGTTTCATTATTATTTTTTTCTATTGTGGTTTTTTACTTAATATTAATTTGTTTCATGAGCATTTTAAAATGTTATCATCAGCTCGAATTCTGGACTTGTGGATACCTTTTCATGTTCCCTAATCGACGTTAATATTTTAATAATAATAGGTATTTTAACTGAAGGCTTATTTACTTTTGAAACACCGAAAAAATATGCTGAAACTGTGTAATTAATTCTTACCAAATGGCTAGGTATTCGATGAAAATCATGAAAAATCATAGTTCATCAACAGCCCAACCTTTTTATTTTTAAATCAAAGAGGATCCTTCTGTCATATTTTAGAAGGCAGGTATTGTGGATAATTTGTACAACCGAATATCGGCTTTCTGTCAAAAAGTTGTCTTCATAAATTCTTGATGAGTTTTGCCTTTCGAACTACTTTTCATATAATATCGATGTCGTAATTATGGTGAAAAAGAGAGGACAGGGTATATGGCCCCTAGGAAAAAAATTAATTAGACAACGTTACATCCAAAACTCGTACAATTTGGTTCTAGTAAATAGATTCTTATGTCTGTTTTATAAAAACTTTTTCATCCATTTCTGGATCCTCTACTTTAACCTTTTCTGAAAAAATCCTCTTGTTTGAAGAAAAATCTTTTAAAAAGAAAAGTTATAAACTGACGGCCAGTGTACTTCTTCGTATACATCGTAATTCCATTTTTTTTACTGATTTCGAAAAAAAATAAGACTTGTGCGAAAGCAGAAATTTTTATACGGAGGGGGAAATTTATTACCGGTATTTTTTTTAAGAGAGCGAATTTAAAATATTTTTTGCAGTAAACTTGGAAAAAACGTCACTTTTTGTTTCTTGAAATTTTGGAGGACCGTGCCTCCCTTGGCTAAGCCTATGAAAAACAAGGAGGTTATCAATTGGATCCGTCTATTTATATATATATATATATATATATATTATTTTTTATAAAAATTGTGATATAATTTCTGAGTTTTTTTTCAAAAACTATTCGTTTCAAAGCGGAAATGACGCTACACGAGAATGAAATTAATAGATTTTTTTCAAAAAATCGAACCAATTTCACTAATAAAGGCTAAAAAAATAAAAATAACCTTTTTCAAATGTCTCCAGTTCTTATATTGAGCTGAAGAAATTTTAAAAGGCGTTCATTTTTTCCTTTTCAACACATTTTTTAATGTTTTCGTTCCGTCTTACCAGCAAAACCATTGTTTTTTTTCTCTCCTCAGTAGGTATTATCATTTTATTTATCCGTTTTTTCTTACGAAAGAAAAAAAAAATGTCGCTGTCTTAATCACTACAGTCATGTTGAAATCCAAATTTTTCATTATCTACATCTTCGTAAACAAATATTGCAGAAAGAAAATGACGAAGACCTCAATGGGCCAACTGATTATCTCTGTTACCTTATTTGTACTCGGCAAACAAGTCATCCGAGTAAATAATGAATTTATGGTCGGTGTATTTTATCTTCTTGATGTATGTTTTTTTTTTTTACTTTTGTGTTGTTTCTGATCCATTTCTTCTTGCCCATCGCGTGTATAACCCTTTCTTTGGTTTTTGAAAATTTCAACTGTGTTTTCAAAGTGAACAAATTACACGTTCGTATGTGCTATAAACCATTTTCCGTAGTTGTTTTTTTTTTTTTTTCTTTCAAATATACATTCCTCTGAATTGTATTGTCTGTTTACACGACATACATCATCACTGTGTACTTTGGCCATTGTCGGCATGTTACTCCTGGTTTATGCTATATACGTCTTATTATTTAGTGACCAAGATATTTTCATTGACGCGGCGTTATAACCGCAGCTTTATGAGGCGGTCTACCCTTCTGAATTGTGTTTATCGAGTTAATTTACTCTATTTAAAGGATGCATTTGTACCCTACAGTACTACCATCTACACACACTATTTGTATTTAGGGAACGTGTTTTGTGCGAGTCTTAATTTTACTTTTCCTGTTTACTTTATCGACTTTTTTTTAAAATCTTTTATTATTTTTCTTTTTTTAAATCATTATTACATTTTAAGTTTGGTATATTTTTTATTTTATTACACTCGTAATGTCCAGAAAGTATCATGTGGTTGACTTCCTATTTGATTCCTAAGAACTACTGAATCTGCGAGTTTTTGTTTTTACTTAGAGTGGAGGAGGAAAAAAAAAGTGTACCTGTTGGTGCGTCGTAGTATTTTTATATGTATCTGTTGGTTCCTATGTCAGTATTTTTATTATACAAATTCATTATTTTTCTACAGTATTGTTTACTTTAGATTAATTTGTCATTCTCTCATTTTGTAAGCGAATAAACTGTACAACGATGGATACATTTTTTATTTCTACAAAAACAAATTCTTACAAGAAAGGAAAAATAAAAAGGGAGAAAAAAGGAGGTATTAAGCAAAAAAGAATTAACAACCGACAGAAAAAAAAAAAAAGATTACAGTCTTACAAAATCATTTACGTCCTAAACTTACAAGTACATTTTTTACATTATAACACATTTTAGGGTTTTTTTTTTGCTTTTCCTATTATTTTTTCAATTTTTTTTGGAGGGGGAAGGAAAACATGAAAGTATGCACAGGAATGGGAGAGAAAATTAGCCGTTAAAACTCACGAATTAACGAGTCATTCAACTAGATTTTTATGTTAATATTATTCATTAACTAATATATCACAATAATTTGTTTTTTCTTCGATAATTTTAACAAAAAAGAAAAATAATAATAAAATAATAATAATAATAATAATAATATGGTTTTTTTATTTACTTATTATTTCATCACTTTACCGTCGTTTCACTTTGGTTCTGATTTTGCACAAAGCTTTGCGTGAATTTGTAGAAATTCTAACTTTTCCGTTTCGGTTTGCGGTGGTTTTTCTTGCTGCGAATCAAATTGAAAAATGGTAAACGTTAGTATTTTTATTCAGTGATGAGTAGGTAAAAGTTACCTTATAATAATTATTGAAAAAGTATTCCAAGGGAAATTTGGCGAAGTGTTGGGGAAGAGGGAGGAAGGAGAATGTTAAGAATCCCTTCAATAGTAATCGATTGATTTAATTGACATTTGAGAAAATGTGCACAAATTAATATGGATAATTCACTTCTGAGAATCATCTGGCATGAGACACTTTATGGACGACAGATTTGATGAACTTTGCTTTTCTAATATATCCATTTTCGATTTACTATCCGCGTATTTTCAGCGTAAAGATGATCCATTTTCCAAGCTTTTTAACTGACTTCAAAAAAATGAGATGTTATCAATTCGATCTGTATATATATGTTTTTTGTTTGTTTTTTTTTCTGTTTGTTCCAGCATAACTTTTTAACTTGGGCACCGATTTTGAAATAGACGGTGATTCCGTTAAATTTTTTCAGAATTGAGATAGTTTTTGAGGTACCTTTGAGTAAAAAACTGAAATTTCAAAGTACCTAATATTGCTGCTAATGCTAGAAACGAAAAATCATTTTAAAAATTTTTGCATCAAAATATCTAACCCAATTTTAAAAAAATAAATAAATAAAAATGCTCTAAAAACAGAAAAATGTTTCTTATAAAATTTTTATCAAGGTCTACTGAAATTAAAATAAAACGGAAAAAATTTACGGTAAAATTGAACAAATTTTTTCAAAAAATAGAACCAACTTAAAAAACAAAAACAAAAAATTGAGTGCCGCTTTGACAATACTCATAAAAGATTGACGCGTAAACCTGAAAATATCTAAACAATACTAATATGACAAATTTTGATCTATTAATCTGGGTTTTTTATTAAACTGCTAAAGATAATAGAGACAATTATATGGTTAGTAGATTCATGCAAATTTTCTTCTTTTCAATGATACCAACCTTAGCTCGTTAATTTGAATAGCTCTTGAGGAATCACTGAGTGAAAGAGGAGAGGTATCTAGATTCCAAAAATTTTAAATCTGCCTAAGATGATAGGAAAGTTATATGGATAGTAAGTTAATGAAAATTTTCTCCTCTTTCCAATGATACAAACCTCAGCTATCCTGCTTAAATAGCGGTTGAAGATACATCCTCCCACTGAGTAAAATGGCCATGTAGCTAAAGCCTAGTAAAAAAATTTCTGCACCACCCTTTCTTTTAAGCATTCCGAGTTCTGAGGACAAAGTGGTTTCTTTAATGTTTTTTTTTCATAAAATGTATAAATTAGGTTACAACTTAATAAAATTTCCCAACAAGATAGTATTTTAAGTTTTTAATTTTCAGAAATCTTTGATGGTAACGACGTAAAGACGACCATAAAATATGAGAGCACCCTTGATTACACTAATAATATTATTGTAGTTTGATCATCAGTTGTATTGTGGGTGGAGTAGGTATTTCCTTAGGCCTTCCGTCACCGTCAATTTTACTCCAATTTCATCCTTAAAGCCATTAACCTACAAAAAAATTTTTTAGATTTTCAAATAAAAATTGAAAAACTTATCATACTTTAGTCGATAAGAAGGTATCAATGAATTTTTTATGACGACGAAGTACGGGAAATCTATCAAAGCTTAAAAATAGACGATATAATTTACAGGATTTGTAGGTACTTATCGAAGGAATAGTGGGCAACTGCTAAACCTACTTTTGTTATTTCACAACCCTTTAAAATCTATCCCTATTAAGATTCAAGTTAAAACAATACCTCACCCCACTTTTAGAAGTTTTCCAACATCTTCTACCTATATAAAATTCAAAAACGTCCGGATTTCCGTCCGCATTTATTTATAATACTTCCCATTGAGCTAGAAGGTTCAAAATTGGAGTATCATATCTAGATACGTTTTTTACAAAATTCCGAAAATATGAAAGGGGTAGCAGATGTGGGCCAAAAACACTTTTTGAAGCAGAATTTTTTCCGCTGTCAGTTGGATGTAACAGTCGGAAATTTTTTTTTCATTTTTCTAACCGAATAAGTTCTTACTGATAAGATTTCCTAGAAAGTTTACTGACTGGCGCGAATGTGCTGATTAACATAGATTCTTGATCTCTCCAGTTGCGATTTAGTCATCATTTTTTCACAGCTTTGCGAAGACAGGGTTGACGACAAATATTATTATATTGAACAAATTACATACACCTATGTTGGCTTATATAAGGCTTAAGGTTTCCTAGAAAAATTCATCCTACCTTTAAACTTGTTACCTAGTTTCATAAAATTTTTTCTTGAATACTAAAAAAAATTTTAAATGAAAGATCGTAGATATAGAAATAAGTAGGTATAAATGCATTTAGGTGCTTCATCTCTCAGTCCATTAAATTAATTTATAAACTCATTTGTTTCGCTAAAAATTCGGTAAAATAAATGATGGGTGAATTTTGAGAAAGTCGTAAGTCCAGATTTTATCAATTTTAACTTTTTTTCATCACAATTTAAACTATATATGGGTACTTACATCCGTACGATGAAAACAGAAATTTAAAAAATTCAATAGGAAGGAACGAGGGATCAAAAAGTAGTGCTGGCTGATAGTATCATAAGCCCCTACAGGTATGGCAAACTAAACTATCTAATCAGTGGCGCAGCGAGAATTTATTTTTGGAGAGATTTAAATTTTATTCTACTGTTCATCTTTCAAATTTTTTTCACGCTTTTCGTTTTTTTTTGCACCTATTATTTCTTTTCTTCGTATTCCACGATTTTTTTTTTAATATAAGCTTCGGGGTTTAACACCAAAACCACCCTCTGTCGTTGCGCTACTGATCTAAACTTTTTCTTTTTGGTTCGAACAAAATTTTATTTTTCGGACTTACAACCTTTTTAAAATACATAGGTAGCCTAGAATGTTCCATTATGAAGGTAGGTATCGCCTACCTATAACTATACCTATCATATCAGGCAGTTAAAAAAGACTTCAACTTTTCAACTTCTAAAAAACACTTTTCGATTGTATCATTCACTCTGTCAGTGATCTTCATTAGGCATACAATAGCAAGAATATTAATGCAAAAGTAAATAAGGAGATCGAGGTGACCCAACAGGGGTACAAGAGGATTTGGAATTTTAGATGGTTATAATTCGACCGAAAGAATTGCAAAAAATGTGCAACAAAGATGCAGACAGTTACAGAATTTTTCAAAGGTGAAAATTTTGTTATCTCCCCGTTTATCATTGGCAACTTTGTACAATGTGCCCTCCGGATTTTTGGGAAACGTCTCGATTCTCTCGACGTCGCTCTATGGAAAACGCCATAAAAAATTGAAAGAACGGTACGTTTCAACACAAATTTGTGTGTGTGCGAGCGCGCGCGCGCGCGCCTGTGCGTGTGTGTGTACACGTTGTATATAGGTATGACTAAACCCTATATCAAGACTTTTTCCCATATTTTGCTCATCGATTTTGATGAAAATCACGAAAATTTCGAACTTTTGTTCTATCAACCTCTCGGCTTTCTCTAACAAAAGACACACAGAAGGGATGAAAACGTTGCTTTTTTTTGTGCGTCGATAAAGTCATGTTCAACAATACGTGATGATACAATGAAATCTTTCACCCTTAAACCACTTCTGTAAATCAAATCTCAACAAAGGTATTTTATTCATGATGACACGTAATTTATAGAAAATTAACTTATGACTTTTCAGTTGACCTACTCCAGTTTCTGAGAATTCAAAAACAGAGGCCAAGGACGTTTCTAAAAAATATTAATTTTAATGGTCTGTCATACAATGAGTGAACTATGACATTTTCTCATATTTTCATTCCACATCACATGGTTTGTCATCTACTTTTGAGGTAGAATACATCTCACATTTCGAAAGTGCGTATTGGTTGTCTGAAAAAGTATATACTACACTTAATTTAATAATTCGAAAACTGTAATAAACATTGAGAGAAGCTGGATAAAAGAGAGGAAAAAGTCCAGACCCGACTATTCACGAAATATTGTTCAAGGTCATACAGCGAAATAACGAACACAATACCTACCTACGACATTTTGTTATGAAATTATTATTAAATATGCAGGCCATTTAAATTAACATTTTTCAAATTACCCAACTGATCTTCGAAAGTAGTTTATGGGTTAATGCGGATGTTTTTATCGCAATTATTTCACTTTCCTTCGCTGAATTTTTTTTTCAGGTGATTTGACTGGCTTGAAATTGAATTAAAAGTAACAAAAGGTTTTACACCGTAAATGTGATGCGGGGATTGGCTCCTGAATAAGAGATAAAAATAGGTCACTCCATATCCTACGGTTTCCCCTCGGGGGAAGGGGGTACGAACATGCAACTACTTTTGGTTTTTCCAAGTTTTCTAGATAAATACATGCGATGTATAATAAAAATACTCCAATAAAAAAATGGTGTCCACAACATAAAGACGAAAAAGTTCTGATACGTACATTTTATTCAAAAGTCTCATAGACAGTGGCGGTTTAAAATTTTTTCGTCAGTTTTGGAATCATAATCGCATATTTTCATGTCATTTTTAATAATGTTCAATTTTCACATTTTCGACAATGTTTATTGTGTGGGCCAGACCCACCCTTATACGCCTACAGAACCGCCACTGCTCATAAGGGCTGAAATACAGGGCGGTAAGAGACGATATTCTTTTTTCAAAATCATAATAATCTGTATTATTTTATAATTGGAAACCTGAAAATAGGTGATCAAAGAAATTAATACATAGATAAGTTCCATCAGGATTGCAGTCTATACGCGTCATATTTCATGCTTGTACCTACATGCTGCTCCCTCCCAATAATGGAGATGAACCATCAGAAAAAAAATGAAACAAAATGAAAACATTCGCATGATTTTTCTTATATCATATTTCCATTATTGGTGACACCATGAATATATAGACCTGAAATACGTATTACAATGAATAGTCCACATATAATGATGAAAAATATCTGCAGGTATTCGCATTTCTTTGACCATCTTTACGTCTACATCCATTTTCAACTTCCCAGGCAGAAAATAATGCAGATTATTATGATTTAGAAAAAAAAAAAACTTCTTGACCACCCTCTATCTCTCAGCCCCAATGAGAGTGCTGAAAAAAATGTACCGAAACTTTTTTACCTCAAATTTTATGGACATAATGTTTTTACTGAAGAATTTTTATTGTAAGGGAGTATGTATATCGCATATTCATCTAGAAAACTTGAAAAAACCAAAAGTAGTCACACATTCCAGCTCCAGATCCCGCTGCCATCGCATTTTACGTGTAAAACCTTTTTAACCGATTTCGAAAGAAAAAGGAGGAGGTTATCAATTTGATTTATATATATATATTTTTTTTTATGTTTGTTTCAGCATAATTTCTCAACCTGGACATTCATTTTGATAAATTTCTTTTTAAATGATAAGAGGATGATCCAATGGTGGTTCCACTGAATTTTTCTTAGAATCAATGAAGAAATTTTGCAGTTATCTTTAAATGAAAAAACTGCTAGTTTTAAAGTAATATTGCCGCAAACGGTAGAAACAAAATGTCATTGAAAAATATTTTTTTCAAAAAGTAGAACCGACTTCAAAAAAACAATAAAAAATGAACTAAACGCTGAAAAATATGACTTAAAATTTCTCCAACAAGATCTAGGTCAAGGTACTCAAATTATTGAAGTCGGCGCTCTTTTTCTTTACCATGTAAGCTTTATACCTACATCAATTCCTTCCAGTTTTATGAAAAAACGTTTTGGTTAGCACCAGCTTCAATAATTCCAGTTCCTAGATCTAGATCTTGCTGGATAAATTTTAAAAGAATTATTTTTTACTTTTTAGTGCATTTTTTATTGTTTTTTTTATACTTTAAATTTCATATAAAAACTCGAATTTACTGGGTTAAGTGATAACCACCTATTTTCAACAAAAGAAAATTTCTCGAAAATTGAATTCAATGACCTCTATTTTCACGACACACATTTTTACAAATCGGCTTTTCCGACAGCAAGTTTCACGAATTTTTTTTTAATGACGGTAGGTGAGATGTATAAATTTTTTCTTTTTCAAATTGTTTATAAAATTCCTAGTGATTAGCAGATTTCGTGAAAATAAATGTCTGGAAATTTTTTGTCGTAAAAATGGGTATCGTGATTTTTGGTTTGTGAAAATGACTAGGAATCCTGGGAATCAGATTAAGTACAAGTATTATAGGTACAAATTATTTCATTTTAAGCAAGGTTACGTCGTGGATTATTGAAGACGTTGTTTAAGAATGATGGTTCGTCAAAAAAACTTTTTTAGAAGTGGCACTTACAAGGTTTTAAAATTTTACAGACAAAATATTATTATCTTTTGACGAAGCCTAAAGGTATTTTTTGGTATAAAATGATACAAAAGTACCTAGGTTCTTCAAGATAACAAACACATTTTTTGAAACAAATACCAAAGAATAAATTTTTTTTGCTCTCCAAAATCCACGTTCCCCCTCAAGAAGAAATCATTCCGAATATTTTAATGACTAACTGAACCTACCACCAAATTAATGACTATATAGTTTAGAGCGAATAGACGGCGAACACTTCTACCAATCATCGCCACACTACTTTTCGAAGCTTTCTATTTTTTCGTCGACGTCACGGTTGCTCGACCACTCATTAAAAAAAGACGTAATCGAATGCCGATTTCCCAAAAAGCTCGTTGATATTTCAAGACAATTAATCTAACTCAAAATTAGGCGTTGGTCGGCGCTGACATAAGACTGTCTCGGGTGCCCGACCGTAATACTTTTTAATGTGACCTTTGCTGCATACAGTTTCTTCTCCCCATATTCTAAAGCATGGCGACAATTTCCGTTCGACTATGCAACTTTCACGTCCAGACCGACAAAATTCTCTTTTCTAATCAACATTTTACCTTCCCCCTCCCCTTTTCCATGATAGGTATGTTCTGCGCCCATTTTTCCTACGTAGGTACCAGAAACCTACTAGCGTGCCATTTTTACCTTCTCAAATTCATTTACATTTTGTACAAAAAAAAACTTTCTCGGTTTTTTTGCCTCTTTTTTTTTTCTATTTTGTATTCGAAAAATGATTCTTTTAACCTCTCACCCAAAGGAAGAGAGGATAAAAGACGAAAAAACATTATAGATGGTCTTCTTGGGAGAGAAATTAGAAGGAGGAATGAGGAAAAACTCGTGTCACCTTTTGACATCGTAAATAGTTTCGTGCGTTGGAAGATAATTAGCCCATGCCTATATCTTTTTCTCTGTCTGACGTCTGTCTGTCTAACTATATATTTATTTCATTCTCTTTCTCTTTCTATTTCGTTTATTAATTTACTTCATCGTGAAATTTCTGTTTGTTTGCTTTTTTCATTTTTTTATTTATTCATTATTAATTAATCAATTAATTTTTTTTCCAATTTTACCACTTACGACTCTTATCGGGAATATTCGATTATTTGGCTAAAACTGATATAAATGTTCGAATTTTATAATTCATACCGAAGAATGCATAATCGAATAGCGGAATTAACGGTCGGATGACTTTGTGTCGAAGTCTCCGAATAAGTACGTAGAGGAAAAATATACGACATCCGATGAGAACCGGCCCCCTTTTCCCGCCCCTCCAACACTCTTTATCATCTGTCTCTCTCTCTATCAACACAACGTGCGCGACGTCACTTTCTTTTCACTCTAACGCCCCGAGGACATACACATTATATTAAATCTGTACTTTTTTCCTTCTTTTAAAAAGATTACGTCGCATAAAGCATGAAGACTTGTCATAATTAGTGGACATATTGCCAGCGAAGGAAGATAGAAGAAGAGAAAAAATAAAATAAAAATGTACATAAGGTGTGTCGTGTGTTGCATAATAACCGGCTAGTTACGACGATTAACCCAAAAAGAAAAAAAAGAAAAAAAAACTAGACCTCGTATATACTTAATACCAACTTTTTTATTTGTACATTAAGTATTCTCCTATAAGCAGTAACCTCCCTTACTCTCGAATATAGGCTACAGCTTATTGAAAGTAGCATTCGAAAATAAAAAATAGTAATAATCCTCTGAAGGACGACTGACTTGACTCATCGTTATTTAAAATACGCCGACATCGTTGGAAATAGCACAGATAATAATAAAAGCGTGAAAGAATTTAGAATATATACGTAGACATGACCAACCATCATTTTTTTTTTCTGATAGACAGGATTCGGGAAGAATTTTGGACGTATTTTGTTGTTAGCCCGTAACAGGACCAAAACACAATTTTTAAAAAAATGCTAAATCACTGAACCGTCCCAAAACCATTATCATTGGTGGTGGATGGTGGTGATGGTGATTATGACGATGATGATGATGATGATGATGATTCACTATTATCATCTTAATTAGTTTGACTACATATTACAGTAGTGGCAACCCGCCTCTAGCCATTTATACTTATATATAATGTATTTTAAAGGGAGACTAAAAAAATTACCATTGACACACACCTTTCTCTCTCACTGTGCAACAACGGATTTTGGCAACCACCTCAGCCCGGTCATATGCCTGCCTACATTTCTTTAGCAGACATGTGTCCTTTGCACATGCCAGACACATAAAACTCGTAGGGGTATCCCCATGATAATTACTACCTATGGACTGCTCTTACTGATAAGATTACACAGAAAACTCGCCTGGGCATCATCTCAATAATAAAGTTGTCCTATTTATTGAAGTTTTTAATTTTTTAATTTCAAAAAGGTTGCTCTTAGAGAATAACCTTAGTTTCTAGTTGTTTGATTACAGAGACATACAGCTATGAGATGTCCAATGCTCCATATATGCGGTGGTTTAAAAATACGTGAAGTATAGGGAAGAAGCAAATTCAGTTATAAACTCGGCGCATCCAAAGATGCGAATATTTTGTTCTGAAAACAGACATCTCCATACCAATACACACACACTATCAAGCTACAACACACATATAGTCACAAATATCAGACTTTAAAATGTTTTATCAATGTTATGTTTGACATGTTTTTGATCTAGCATTGGACATCTCTTTAGCTGTAAATCACTGATTGATGTTGACCAGTCAGTTGATCCAAATGCACGAGTCTTTATAAAAATTTTTTGGACACTGCAATTATCAGTAGGAAGCTTGAACGTAGTAATACAGTCAAAGCCTAATTAGCAGTAATTAAAACTTTTGGGTTGAACTAGGAATCCTAGTAACAATAATAAAATGTAATCATGTTTTAGTCATCAAAAATTTCACTTCTAAAATTAGATATGTCCTTTCAAAAATGCCTGTTTTGTACTTAAAAACAGTTATCAAATATACATGACCACCCTTTCAAAACTTTTAATTTCTGCCACCAGAGCCAAATTCTATTGTATTGGACTTTCCAATTGAGATTCAACACCTCAATGGCACGCTAGTATCACTGATAAGAGGCTTGAAAATGGGATGATATACATTTTTTTGCATAGGTTTTTTCAATGATTTTTCTAGAAACATTTATTTCAACAGAAATCATAGTTCACCTCAAAGTGTAGGGTATTTTACATCAATTGATTGAAAATAATATCAATATTCAATATCACCCACATTTTACTCAGAAACAAAAGGGAAAAGTATTTATAGAGGATTTATTTAGCGCTTTGTAGCTCCTTTAGGGGCTAAGTTGATCTCTATGCGATTAGCAAATAATCTTTAGATTTAATAAAAATATAGTTCATTATAAACTTTTATTCTACTCACTGCTGCTATTTTAATTTCATGATTTGAATTATACTCAACTCTGTTAAAATATATGTTTATGCGCATTGCCAATTAGTAGCAACAGGTTATCAGTAGTTTCCGAGAAAACTGAAATACAAAAAATTTCTGGAAAAATAGTTTTTTTATAATTCTCAGAAAACAACTGCAGCAACACTGAAATTTGTATGAAATGTGGATTTCAGATAGAAGCCCCGGTCTGATTTAATATTTCATTAATAATTTTCGCAAATATATAAATTTATATATTGCATTTTCAATGAGTAATATTGTTTGTCGATGAAATCTTTGTTTGTTCAGTCTAATGCGTCAAAATGCACTCTTTTGATTCCCTGGAAAGCAAGGTGATGACAGATAAAAGGTGGGGGATGGGATGTACTCGATTTTGAACCTTCGAGGGCCAAAAAAAGCTTCACATCACGAAATAGTGCATCTTTGTCGTGTCTGTGGTCGATATTGTGGCGGGAGAGGGGGCCACCAAACAGGACAACAAAGAATACACAGACGCCAGACCCTCGTTGATAAGTTGTCTTGTTGGTCGCTCGATATCCTTTCGTAAAACTTTTTTTTCGCCTAGCTGGCAATGGCCTAGCAGTTATATTTTGTGAGTTAACTTGTTCGCTTTTTCCTTCTCAAATCTTTTCTACCCACGATACAGTAACTGCAGTCGTTTTATTCTCTTTTCCATTTATTCCTACGCAATTTACAGATTTCGCAAAATACATTTTAATATTGTTGGCAGAGGTATACCAGCAGAGTTAAACAATCATTATAAATCGTGATCTATGTTCTTATTGTTTTCTTTTTTATCCATCTTACAGCCTACGCCTGCAATAATTTTAATACAACTATATTCTAAATTATAATAAATCTATGTTTAAAATAAAATATACGTAATACCTATAATACACAACTTGGCTTTCGCAGAAAAAAAAAAAATATATAATATTTTCTTTTCAATGAAAGAGAAGAAACCAGGGCATTTACAATTAGTTGTAAATCTTAGAAAATTAAGCTGTTGAAGTAGGAGTGTAGTTTTATCCACCAGAGGCGAGGTATGAAATCTCAAAATGAAGATTGAAAAAGAAGTTTTGTTAATATATGTCACATAATAAACTTCAGCACGAAGAAAAATTGAAGGACCAAATATTAATAGTATAAGCTGTTTCTCATATTGGCTAACGCAGTAAAACAATGCTGACAAAATATAATCGTTCACGTTCACATCTGTTCATTGTTCATCATCAGTACAGTAGATGAAGCTGCTTTATTAAGTTGAAAATTTTAGCCTCTATTTGTGAACTCATAGAATTTTAACCAATATCATCAATTTAATACTCCAAACTTGCTATTCACTAAAAACACAGTTTTAATCAATTAGATACAAAACCGTAAACGTACAAAGCCTCTTGAGTGAAATATTTCCATGTAAATTTTGGTTCTTATTGGGCAAATAAACCTGATAATTTCGAAAACATATTGGTATTGTTAAAAATTTTTTTGATTAAGAATAATTTGCCTGAACGCCGGTATGTACCTATGTCAACAATTTAAGAGTGGAAATGAACTGTATGTCGCAAATGAAACACGAATTTACATGATTTCTGATGATACTTATCATCGACTTCAAAGAAGATACAATCGTTTCAATATTCGAACTGATTATTGAGCAAGTGAAATTTCTGCCTCAAATTTTACGATTCATATGACTAATTTAAACTTTTCTATGTGGCTTTTTACAACTGATTCCAAAAAATGAAGAGGTTATCAATTCGACCAGTAAGCATTTATTTTTAATGTTTATTCCGGCATAACTTCTTACCCTGGACGCCAATTTTGATGAATTTGTTTTTTAAATGATAAAGGATGATGCAATTGAGGTCCCATTCAATTTTTTCCGAAATCTAAGAAATATTTATTGGGTCAAGTATCCTAAAAAACTGTTCGTTTCAAAACAAATTTGTATTTGAATACGACAACATTAAAATATTTTTATCAAAACATATTACCAACTTCAGAAAAAATAAAATAAAATTTCGCTTAAGAGAGAAAAATAATCGTTTTAAAATTTCTCCAGGAAAATGCACTGAAATTACGAATTACTGATGTCGGCGGTAATTGAAAAGTTTTGCAATAAAATTAGACGGAATTGACATACAATGATATAAGCCTACATGAAAATGAAAGAGAGCGCTGACTTCAATAATTTTGTTTATCTTACGGAGAAATTTTAAACTTGTTATTTTTCTCTTTTTAGGACAATATTATACTATTTTTTACTTTCAAGTTGTTTCAATTTTTTATTAAAAATTATAAAATTTGAATAATATTGTTGAATATTTTTTTTTGTAACTTTATAAACTTGTTCGTTCACTTAGAAATTTCAAAGAGAAAATTTTTATCATCAAATTGAAAAATAAAGTCATCCTGTGTCATGTGACTTCATTGGGAAGGGTAATAGTTGTAGTACGAATGTTTTCCGTTCTATTACATTTCAATCTTGATTAGAAGCTTCCCGCAGATTTTATTTTCTTATACCAATCCACGAATTACAGCTTTCAACTGTGGAGAGGAGGACTGAAAAAAAAAATTATTCCGCCATACAATATTTCTCAATGAATACATTCCAATGAACGCTTCTATAACACACTTGACAGAATTGTCACATATAAAGGAATTTTCAGATTCGCTGGAGGTAGGGGAAAGGAATAAAAAGAACAAACATCAATTCATTTGCAAGTCATAAAGTTTTTTGCATTATACAAAAAACTGGACAAAATAAAGCTTTTCTTGATCACAAAATTGACTTGATGTTATCAGTAAAATTTAAGAATAAATATTGTAACACAAAGTGAGGAGCAGTGGCGTAGGAACGAGAGGCGTGGGATCAACTATCCCAAAAATTTTTGATTACCTCTCGTGCCCATAAATAATCTAAAATCAGACTGCGGCCTAAAAAATTTATCAAAAACCACTTGAGTGGATTCAGGGAGACATTTCACCTCCCAAAATCCAAAATAAAACGGTAAAAATTTCAGAAAATACAGAAAAACTGGGTAAAATTTGTTTTTCTAACTTCGTTTGAGCTGAAAGGCATCGCCACTTAAAGACGCTCACCACTGAAATGCTGCTCTGCATCCAGCGCTAGCCAAAATCATCCAGCACAAAAAAATTATGCTCTAGATATGTCAATGGTGAAGAGCAAAACTAAATTCTTAAAAAAATTTTGAGGCATGAAATAGGTAAATCACTGGATTACGAATACTCTCTGCCTCCAACTCATTATACCCAAGCAATGATCATCAGTTATGAGAGTAATGATTGGGTATATTTTTCAAGGCTGTTAACAAAACTGTGTATATAAATATGCTATGAATTATTTAGAAACTTATAAATCCGAAACAAATTATACTGCTAACCTTCCCTCTCAAATGTTATAATTTATATGTATAGGTAGGTAAGTCTTTTTTTTGTAAATAAATAAAAAATGAACCTACTTAGGTATGCACTCGTATAATATATACGTATAATATTCAATACTTCATCGTATATTCTGAGAAACACTAAATAATGAGCGTCAACGAGATGTGCCACATTTTATTGATAAGCTAATTACCAAGGAAATATTTCTGCACGTTGTTATATTATTTGTCGAACGATAACGATTAATAACCCCGGAAAGAAAAACATGACGGAAAAAAAATTTGTCATCATATTTAAAGTTAATACTTTAGGTAGAGGGAGAATCACCAATTGTTAATAAACTCGCATAAATTTACACATAAATTGTAATAATATAAGGTTTAAGAAATATATTCAGATATCGAATTGTGTTCTCAAAAAAAAGTAGCTTACAAGAACGCAGCCTTTATACTATAGTAGGTAGCAAAGGTGGTGGTTGTTTGAAAAAAAAAGAACAGGTGAAATTTCCACTCGGATACGTCTGGTCGAGGGTGTACAATGAACATTGTGTAGTAAAACAAGGTAATAAAGGTGTGCTTAGGTACTCTATAATTTTACAAACTATTGCTCGAAAGGTGGATCGGTTGCCTACACCTATCACGCTTCTCTCTTGGGCTTATTCGATGGGAAAATTGTAAGACAAGACAAGGCTGTACGTCGATGAAAGGGTTGTTTTTCTTTTGACGAACCTGAAAACTGAGAATTTAAAGATTTATTCTTAATGACGACGAAGGGTAATATATTGGGAATGTTAGACTAAAACTACCAATTAGCCTGTGCTATTGACCAAGTGACTCGCATTTTCATTCTGCAATAGGTATAGGTCGGCTTACCATAATTATGAATTTCCAAGCTGGGACAGGGGTGGATGGGTACACTAAAACATTTATTTTGAAAAGTCTCAACAGAAATTAAAAACAAGGGAAAAAAAACCCAATTGTTCACACATAATGACAAGGTAAACTAAAATAAGCTCACGATGGTCTTCGCTAATTCTAAAATCTTCATCTAAATAGATGACTTAGTCCTAAATATGGGTACCTTGTTCAAATAAAAATGAATCAACACCATCACTTGTCAAATTATACGACGAATTTAGAGGTGGAAGAACTAGGTAAGTACTTACTATTTAAATTCCACAAAAAAGTAGATAATTTTTCAGACCATCGACGAATTGAATTGAAACTTTAAATTAGAAGTTAAACTGAATCTCACAATATTTTTATTACTTTTTTATTGATAAACTTGAAAAAAGGGAAGAAAAATGGGAAAGCGGGACATGAAACTCAACTGGCTTTGACACTAGGACTGGAACCTTAAACCGGGACGTATGGTAAGCCTAGGTATAGGCATAGCAACAAATCCTAATTTTGAATCCTGTTCAACTAAATCTGAAACTTGGAGTCTGCGTCTACGTGGCGTAGTGGTTATAAGTGCTACCGTGCTCAGCTTTGTAACTGAAAAGTTACAAGTTCGAGACCAGTCATCCATTATATATATATTTCCAACGGAAAATACCGGTAACATTCGGTTCAGTTCCATTTATGCTCCAGTATGTGATTGAAAAATTCTACTTGATAGATTATTGACCACTGGATTTCGACCATCCCCCCACTTTGGCATTAAAATATATCCTCCAGCAACTGAGTAAACTGGCCACTTAGTTGAAAGCTCATTAAAAAAAAAATTGTATAATTCAAAATTAATTAAAAAATTCAAATTAAGCTGATAGTTTTAAGTTTTTAGCGCGATTTAGCTATTATAATTATTTTTTGTTTGAACTTATTATTTTTTAATTGAACTTTTAATTTTTCTAGAAGGAAATTTATCATTCCTAATTTTAGAATACCCCATCGTTTTCTCATACTATTCTCCCACTCAGCAGGTAATCCAAAATCCTATTAAGGCGGGATATAACCCAAAATTAAGAAGAATTCATATTAAAAAGCCAAAAGTTCAAGAGTTCAAGTCTATAATGACGATTCAGATCAAGAAGACTTCGGAGAATATCCACAAGCCTATAAACACCGAGATCTTGAATTGTTAAATGCCTATGAAGACAATACGTCAAGTAGCAATTTAACTTCTACCAGCAATGCAGGCAATCCAAATAACAGAGAATTCCTCTCGAGTTCTCGATCCAGTTCATATGAAGCCATATACTGGAAAATCAGACACTAGCTAGTTACTATTGTGATATAGACACGAGCTACTGCGCATACACCAGGCGCAGTATGTTTGGCAACAGCACACAGGGTGCTGGAGTCTGTACTGGAGTTGAGACGGTCGCCAGACAGTTACACTTCGGTGAGGAGGAGTGTGACGATGTATTTTACTGTCTTATGGACGTTAAACAAACTAGCGGCTAAGGCCACTATAGTTACTGGCCACTTGTTGGAATATCATTCATACTCATTCCTAACATTAATAGCATTTATCTTATACCTCTATGTATGATAGGGTGGTTAGGTAAGGTGTTTTTTTTTTTAATAAAAAAGAATTTATTGTTTATGTAGCACTTTTTTTTATTTAAAAAATAATAATCCACTTCACCTATCCTCGTTACCGCGCGATAAACAGATCTTTATACATAAATTTATTTGTCTAATTTTTTTTTAACTTTCATTGCCCAATATGGCCAGCCAAGTATGATAATGCCAGAGGTAACGCCAAAATGAAAATTCTGGGTGCTCGAAGTCTCGTCATCTTTTCCTCAAATAAAAATAAGTTGAATTATTTTTTTCTTGTTTTTAACAGCACATATCTTTGAATTTTTACTAGAGAGAGAAGACTTCACCGGGATTTAGAGTCTTGGCTGAACCATGCTCCATTTTAATTTTGCCTCCAAGCAATGCAGATAACCTCTTCCAAATTAACAACATTGCCCAAAATGAAATGAAATGAGTAATAACGTGAATACGTGTTATTTACGGGCATTCAAGTCATTGCCCGGATTAACGACATTGCCCGTAACATGTACATAGTAGGTATAACTTTTCGAATCCAAATCTCGAATTTGTATCAATAATTCATTTTCTTGCTAGATGAAAACTGACTTTTTTAATTCCAGAGGATCTAAAAAACTTGTGCATCTGTACATTATTCAAATTATTTTTCTCATTTTAAGTAAACGAAGAAAGAGACGTCCATCTATGCATAGGCTGTGCTTTACTGAGAGTGATATAGAAAAATGGACACTGATAGGGAGAAAGAAAGGGAAAGGTTCAGAGATAATGGCTGGGATAGGGACTGAGAGGAAGAGAGAGTAGGCAACAGAAGAGGGTTATCGTTCGGCCTTGGTCTTGCACAGTCGAGTCTTGGTCTTGGTCCAGTTGTCGCGGAAAGGGCAAAACTAAGACCAAGTTTGCTCATCAGCAGAGTCAAGGCAGTACGGGATTCACAGCTGCAGTTTGCCTCCAAAACGTTCTTCGACGACGGCAATATGCACTGCCTCAAATATTGAAACAGTTCCAAGTTTTCGACGAAAATTATTTCAAAGGATTATTTTGAACAACAAATCATCAGATAACTACTTCAAATGCCATGACATTAAATACCTAATAACAACTGGATTATGGAATAATAAGCTACATACCTTCGTACTTATTCCAAGTTCTTCTCGACGGTCTCAAAATCCTTTTTAAGAGTTTTGTGATTTAGTTTTTCCAATGCTAAAAATGAAATAATACTTTGTAGGTGAGTGTGGGGGAGGGGAGTCTGATTTGGCAGAATTATCAAGAAAGTAAAAACGGAATTATTTATTTGATTTAAAATTTTAATTCGCAAGGATATCCATGACCCATGCTATTCGGTTCTTCCTGTGATATTTTTAATGAGAAAAATTTTCATTTAATTTAGATTTAGTGACAGAAAAGATTCTGCATTCGCATTGCCTGTAGTGCAAATTTTTCTACTCGGTCTGAGCGCTACACTCTTCGCATATGCAACACCATTTCCTTCATGATGATGGAAATATTTTTCGACGTTGCTGCTGAACTAATTTTTTGTAATATTACAATCGTATTAGGGGAAAATTGAAATAAAAAATTCCGAGTATACCTTAATACGTGCCTCAAATCGCATAAACACACCTTCGAGTGTCAACAACGTATTCGTAGTTTCGGTGTGCACACCTATACCGTGAGAATCGTACTAAATTTTTCCACTCAATAATAGTCAATATAATACTTCTGTGGGTTAAAAAATACCGGTAATAAAATTTAAGGTCACCCAAGCGCGCAAACCAACGTTAAAAATATTTCAACTGCAGTCAGCCAACCAATAAATAATGTCTTATTCCTCGTCATTGTGATTCGTACTATAGGTCTACATGGAAGGCAGCAGTATCATCGAAACTAAAATATGCACGGTCAGCATTGTTAGAGAAAAAATCGGTAATTTTTTTTCAAAATAGGTATATAGCCTATATAGTTTACACTTGTAAATTTAGTATTACTGAAGCCTATGTGTACCCATTCCGAGAAAGTATACTATAATAATGACAATGCACAAGTTGAAAAGGTATATGTAGCCAATAATGCTGAGCGAATAAAGAAAACAAAAACTCCAGCGCAGCAAACTAGGTACGCTAGAAAAGCAGGTTTTCAATAATCATCAAAAATCGTTCATCTTGTTTTTTCACATCTCATCAATTATACATCGCATTTTACATATTTTCTTTCATTTTTTCCAACCTGTTTTTTTCACATTCCTCTTTAAATCCCTTTTAAATTATTAATATGCTTTTATTCTACTTGCTTACCAGTTTCAATTTCAATTTCACGAAGTATTTGTGGTGACCTTCGCATGTGCCAAGATTACAATCACCAAGACGCCAACTATCGATACGAAAAAGTATGGATATTAGTGATCAATGTTATCACTTCTTAATGATGATTTTAATGTTTATTTCGCAGTTTCACTTTCGTTACAAAAGATTATTTTTTAAAATTCATTTTTACTTGACTTATTACTACATATATTTATACATTTTTGTTGGTATAATATAACTTTCGTCAGCTCCATTGCTCAATCGCTAGATCAATTCTCATCAAATTCTATTCAAGTTTTAATTAGATTCCGAACCAGCTACCTATCAAATTTCAGCCCTTTCTAAAGATCATTACGTCTTAACATTTATTGATAGAGCTTATTTTGCTCCTAACCCCTCAACCAATTTTCACCAAACACATCTGAGATTATTCCCAGACGTACCCACATATCAAATTTTAGCCCTATTAGACAAAAACTATCCCCTCTATCGTGCTTATAAGATAAATGTTTGATATATATACATACTATGCCAAAAGTCATGATTTTAGATAAAACGAAAAACTATCATAGTCCCAACCAAGGGCGTAGCTAGAAAATTTTCCAGTGGAGGCAAGCAAGTTTTATCAAACGAGAGACCAGGTAGGTAGTTTAAGAGGCAGTGATACAACTAAGAATTTACCATACAGAAACTAGTCAACATGCCACCCTCAACTGCAACAGGGTTGTACTCAGGATTTACCTCTAGAGCGGGTTTTATAGGGTGACAAATAATATATTTCGCTACGAGAGCGTGAAGTGAATGATTCACGTCAAGTTACAATTTGCAATATGAGCCACAGATGAGTGTTATAAATCGTACGAATCAAGGTTGCTCACCTTGAGCTCAGTTGCAAACGCTATTTTTTGCAATACATGTGCATATACACGATTAGGGAAGGTGCCTGCTTTATTGGAAAGAGGAGTCAAACATTTTGGTTACGGGATTAAATACTTATTTTGCTCCGCTATTGACATTTGCTTCTTATAAAAAATTTCTTCTCCATGATCGGAAATTTTAATTTTTGGTTCTTGAAAACAAATACCTAATTGCCCATTTTGTGATATATATTGCAAAAACAATTATTTTGCGAGCAGAACCATCGAAAAAAATTTTTTTAATGTTTTGGTTCTGGAACATTCATGTATAGAGGGCTGTTTTTGGATAGATGGGGATGTTTCCAACGACTATGGATACATGCGGCCTTGGCCCACATTGTAATTATTATTGTATAAATAATTTGAAAATTAATTTCCATTTGTAATTTTTCTATTCGCAAAACTCAACCACCTGGGAATGAGTACCCCCTTGCCCTCCTAGTTGTGATAACAAGCGAACTTGGAAGTCCAGTTACAGTTGATTTTACTGGTTGTACAAAAAACAGTCATTGAAAATATTTTTTAAATTTTCTAATGAAATTAACGTAAAGAAATTCATAATATTTTCAAGAAAAAAGATATTAGCTATAGTTTGCTTTTCTTAAATAAAAATTTTAGCTTGTTTAACCAAAAATAAGATTTTATTTGAAAACCCATTGAAAAATCATGCTGGATAGCTTAATTTTTTCTCATTATTTTTTCATTTCTACATATCACCCATATTCGGGATAAAGAAAAACATACACATTTTTTTCCTTTTTAGCTGGCCTTTTTTTTTGTTCTGTTTTGAAAACTGAGGAGGGATCAATTTCCACCCTGCCCCACGATGGCTACGCCTTTGATCCCAACCGCAGCTTCGCTAACTCATACAATCTTATATAGCATGTTTGAAAACCTACTAAAAAGGTTGGCAAGAAGTGAAAAAACGAACGGTTATTACTGATCGATAGCGTCGTCACTGCCGGAGTTAAACGAAATTAAATTACGAATTCAGTAGTAGAAAAAACAAAAATCGCCGAAAATAACATCTCATGAGAATGCTGAGTTATGCTGGTACTCGAAAAAAGAAAAAAGATTCGTTAATTTTTATGCCAATTGCCACAACCAGACGTTGCGACCTGTCCTCATGCACCTTTTTACCCAGTTTTTTTTCTTCCTTCTCGACTTCTTTCGCTTATTATCTTTCTCTTCACTATCCTCTACCATGAGTACCAGATCTGGTTTCAGCTTGGTTGTCAAACACATTATCGCCATTTAAAATAATGTATACATACACAGCGGTATACGGTGAACATAAAATTATGAAGAAAAAAAAAGAAAAAGAAAAAAAGAAAAAAAAGAAACAAACAAAACAATGTTGTATAATTATATACATTCCAACGGTCCGATAATAAAAATGTGCAATAAAAACTTGTTGCTCAAGCTCAATATTCCAATGTGAGAATGTATTTTGTGAGTATATATATTTCGCTGATGCGTGTGTATTTCCTTCGTTTCGATGCCATCATCAAAGTGTCATACAACGTCCTCTGATCGCTCATTCAGAGCATGAACATCGATTTTCGATTAAATATATTTCGAACCGAGAGACCAGATGATTTTATATGACGACCAGATTCATGAATATCAATAAAGGCCCAGAATGATGAGGAGAGTAGATGCAAGCGCGGTTATCTTAATGACGAATAAATATCAAAATTTAATCAGCTTTGACAAAATACCTACTTACGCCTTTTCCAAAAATGGGAAAAAATCAACCGACCTGAATAAATTTATTGATCAAGTTCAACATTTATATGAGCATCTTTTGCTTGGTTTGGTGAAAAGAGGGATGCCCAGAGTGGAACTAAAAACAATTGACAAGGCAACAAATATCATAGTCCGCGGTTAAATTAGATTTTTTGGTGCAAAAGGACGAATAGTTTTGATTTTTTGATATGTTCCATGAAATGAGTCTCTCAATAAAAATCCAGCCATATTTTACATGTTTACTCCGCTATAGTCTTTAATAAAACTGACAATTTGAATAAGAATCCGCAGTTTCCTTTTCATTACTTTTTTTATTCATTGTTCATGTTCAAACTCATCTTCCAATAGATTTTTTCTATTTTTTCCATCGAATTTTTTTACTCACATTTTTTTTCAAACTAGAGACGTATTACCTCATATTATATTGACAAGTTCCCAAAATTTGACGAATTTTGCCAACATAAATGTTTTTTTGTGCGAGTCGGCATCCCAAACACCCCTTCAGTTCGCCCCTGCGAAGAAAATACTTTATTGAAATAATTCTGACCACAAATTGCTTTAAATTTTCGTACTGAATACTAAAAAAACTTGATTACCTACTAAAAAATCATGTAGGTACCTATTATGTTACGTCACTAAAGCACTTACATTAACACGAAAATTAGAATATGAGCAAAAACGAAAAAAAATCTCATTTAAGCTTATACAAATCTATCGAGCATATAGCACATCGCTATCCCGTAAAACCGCTCTGCAGTAAGAGGTGTGAGCGCAATCTTAGAAGAGCTACATTTCAAAATCTATTGAATATAAAGACATTTTGGACTCAAATTATAGAGAATTTATACAGCTTCAATGCTAATTATTACCACTTTAGGGTCAATATCAACAGTTTAGAATTTACTTGACAAAAAGCAATGAAAAATAAAAATTTTCGTTAATTTTAAAGGTAAGCGCTAATTTCAAAAATCTGTTACTCAGAAACAGTCGGACGTACCTACAGGGTCCTGAGGAGTAATTGTTTCTGTACAACCAGCCATTTAAAAGGTGACATAAAAAATGAAATAAGGTCAAAAATTTTTCGATTTTTTGAAAATGACGGCGCCTTGTGGAGTTAGAAAACCTGGATTTTTATATTAAGAAACCAAGATAACCAAAAATTTTGGATGAAATGGCCCATTTTTTGTGCTTATTTGACTGGACTTTAATTGGAGTCCTTAAATAGGTAGAATAAGATTCAAAATCAGTGATGCCGACTCGGTAAAATTATTGGGGCGGGCTGAAGACAAAATGTGAATTGCGAAAATCTCTTTTAACATTGACATTGAATTGGTAATAGGTATAGTATACCTATATTAGTACATAGGTATTTAAATTTACAGAAATTATTGGGGGAGGGTGGCTTCCAAAAAAATTATTGAAGGGACGCCCCCCAAAAATAAAAATAATTACTTCAGAGTCTATGTTTAAAATAGGTGTAAGTTAGAAATAGATACGTTAATTTTAACTGAAATTTGAGATGCAGGCGTGACGCAGTAATTAGGTACTCAACATAGTGATCGAAAGGTTGCGAGTTCGAGACCAATCATTGTCACATTCTCAACCCAAAATGGCAGGGTGTTCGGTTCGACGCTATTGGGGCTCCAACAAATGATTTAAAAATTCGTGCTTGATAGACTAATGATCATCGGATCCCGACAATCCCACTTTGTTCACTTCGACAACAATTGATGTATCCTCCGGCGGCTGGCTAAAATTCCCACGCGGCCAAAATCCATAAAAAAAAACAAAATAGGATAAGCTACAAAATAATTTAAAGTTTTTAATGAAATTCGGCAATAATAATTTTTTTTTTGCTTGAATGTTCCATTGCTTTTGAATGAAATTTGCTTCCTCAGGTAAAATGAGGTTATCATAGGTTTAGAACCCCGCTTCAGCCAAAAGAAAAACAAAACAAAATATAAAATAAATATCAGACACCAACTCAGTCTCTGCCACCCACCATACTCCTAAAACCTTCGAATATGTAAGAGAGAAAAACAAAACAATTTATTAAAATCTCCATTCCTAAAAGACGTCATTTCGACGAATAGCTATTTAATTTATTCGATTTAAAGTCAATTGAATAAACTATCTTCAAATTTTAAAGTTATTTTTCATAATTTATTCACCCAGGTGTATGGTCCTTAAAAATACTTTGTTTTTCATCCTTTAATGTTTTTTTAATAATGTAGGGCAGAAACTGGTAGATGTCTAGTAATATTAATGGTAGGTACTAGGTACCTAGCTTCAAAACTTTCAACAGGTCCGATTTTATTTTCTCTTTCCATCATTGATATGAATGCTCTACCAAAGTTTTCATAGACGAGTACACAATTTTATCCTTAAAGGAAAAATTTACCCGTAAAGCAGTTTTAACACGTTTTTAATATATCAAATAAAAAAATGCCTAAAATTCGACACAACCAAAAGTCTTTCATTAACATTCAGTAGATTTATAAAAATTCTTTCTGCAATGTTAGTAGAGGTATATTTTCTTACCGATGAGAAACACTTACTTTGAGAGAATTGTTGTTCTTTTAGACCAAAAAGTATGGAATTAATTTCCAACACTAACGTTTTAAAACAGCCTCTTAAGAGATCTAGTTCCGCAATTTTCTAAACAGAACAGCCTCTTATCAGAAAGTTCAAAAAGTTCTACACTTTTTCCCCCAAAGAACAGAGCATATGTAAAAGAAAAATGGATACAGAATAAAAAAATTTTCAAACAACTTTTCCATACAAAATACAAATAACTTTCGAGTTTCGACAGAATTGAAATTTTGAAGATTCTGCAGCGAGCCTTAAATTACTGTAAGTATACATTGGCTCGTAGAAGGTTTAAGGGGTTAGGAGCGGTCATTCACCCATATTGTATCATCTTAATATTTGTTTTGAAGAACAATGCAAGATTTACATATTTTTTCCTCGTCCTTTTGAGGGACGGAATAAATCTTCATTTGGTGGTATTAACCCCTCAGCCCCCGGGTAACAACATCTCTGCGTAAATAGGAGGCAGAAGAAAAATAGTCTACGTTTTGATTTTGTCACATTTTTGCGTTAACATGAAAATTAACATGAATAGTGAAAAGTTGCAAAAAATTCGTAATCCTAACACCTCATAATACACAAAATTAGGTATGATTTCAAATTTTTAATAATTTTTTGTTTCACACCATCTTAATATCAACTTAATAAATAAATACCTACAGAATAATTATTAAATCAAAAAAGTTATCATAGTTCAATTACTGATTTACATTCATTTTTGAAATAGTTTTGAGGTCCTCTTTACAAAATTTAAATTTTAGACAATACCAAAATAAAAATCTTATTGAATCACGATAGAGAAATTCTTCTGATTTCTGAGAAATAAAATTTTTCATAAAAATTTTATGACGTACAGTGAATCGTAAAAAATCTCGATAATGGAAACCAATTATCTGAAGCATCAATTATATCGATTGCACTTTTTCCACGTGTCGATCGTTGCGATATTTTCAATAATTTTGAAAATTGTAATCTTACACATTCCTGCAAAATATCATAAAAATAGAATTCTTCATCGTACTGACGGATTCTACCAGCTGATAAAATTGAAATTATTTTTCAATGTCATCTACTCCCAAATTTTTGCCAAAAGCCAAAAGTATACCTACCTACACATAACTTTATCATTACATCTTCGATGATTTGCTGCCATAGAAGTAACAAATACGTAGATCAGCAGTTGATCACCATTAAAACACTGAGAGAAAAAATGAGGAGGAGTACAACATTCGCGAGAAAACAAAGTCTGCGTAGGAGAACAAGTCATCAAGAATGTAAGGTGATCAATTTTTATTTTATTTTTACTTTTGCTCCCCTCAATTTTTCACCACAACTTGATTACATTTTTCGCATTAATTTTCACGAACAATGTACAACGTAACAGTGACTACAGGACCCATAGCTTCCTCGCTTTCAAAATTATACTTCGTTTTCTCGTAGAAAACCGCCTTTTTTCTGCTTCGCAAAACTAGCTTCTTCAGCAAAATATGATTTCGCCTACGCGTGCGAACAGTCTTGGCAAAGATATTTATACCGAAATAGTATTTAATGGAACAGGTTTCAAATTTTCAACGGAATTTCCTGCTTCTCTTAACGGCGCGTAAATGTAGGTGGGAAAAATGAATAAATTTCGAGATAATCGAATGAATTTTCGAAGTTTATGATTCCATATGAACTCGTGATCAGGTTCAAAACACACATATCATCTCGAGGTACACGAACGTACACAAAATACGGAACCGCTAAATACCGTCGTATATGCCTGGCCAATAAATTTAAACCTGTTTCACGTTTCATAAAAAATTGTTGATTAATAGACTATTTTCCTCTATCTCTCTCTCTCTCACTCCCTCTCACTCTCTCACTCTTTTTCAAAGAAAGCATGCTCCATAATAGTACAAATGCGTGAACTCATCTCACAATATTTCTCTGCTGAGACGGTATTTGCAAAGTTCGAGTAACCTGTGGTTACTTGTTGTGAATCTGCGTGGCCTTTCTCGTCACAAAAACCGGTTTTATGAATGGCGATGTATGCGCTGGTGATAGTGTGAGTGACTTCGCAGGTTTTCAATATTCGCTTCCGATTTGTATACACAAATGTACGTTACACTCGCAAAATTACGAATCATTTTCGCTTTTAGTTTTTTCGCTCTACTCTTTTTTCTCTGATCATAATAATAACATCGTCGTGTGGTCTGGTAGTTTAAGTAATAGCTAACCGCTGAATAACGTTACGTAACAAAGAGCAAAACAAAGAGAGAGAAAAAACGTCGAAAGTTTGGAATGTATAGTTCGGTCATCTGACAAATTAAAATATATGAATTTGTCCAAAACTATAAACCAAAACCATAGCCGGTGGCAAGGGGAGAGATTTTAGGTTAGACTTTCCTGTGACAAAAACAACGAAACTCTAGCGCAACAACCGCTTCAACTGTAGGGGATGTAGGTTTTTCAAAAACAAGCAATTACAACCAAAATTGGCACTAAATCAATATAGATCATAAATGACAGTTTTACTAAATTTCGTAGCCCGCAGCTACTGATTGAAAATTACCCATTTTAGTGCACAAAATCGGAATGAAATCAAACATAATATCTATATATCAGAAATTCCGTCTGGCTGATCTGCCCCAAAATTAGCAGCATACTATAGTAAATATATCTTCCAAATGGTGTAGCAACTGATCGAAAATTAATCATTTTAAAGCTATAAAACCTCTAAAATAGGAACAAAAATAGACGCCTACCGAAGATACCATCCGATTGATCCGAGGAAAAATCAATATGCCGGGAACATTCGTTTTATAAGTTAAGACTTTAGAGATAAATTCTGCGTATGCCCTCTTCGTAAAACTCTTAATAATCCGAAATCCGAATTATTATTTCAATCACAAATTCGCAACAAACTCTGTGACAGACTCGATAATTTTACCACACAAAAAACAAATAAAAAGAATTATCTAATCAAAATGGATAGACATAGACGAGCGCAAGGGAGAAGGAACATTTACCTGTTGCCTCCATACGTAACAGTATCATATTTTTTTCCTGTATTTTCCCATAAAATTATCTTATTTTAAGCATGGATTCCTCCAACGATTTTCTTCCTTTCTGGTTACCTGCCAAAATGCTGAAATATTGTTTTTTCCATTGCATTTCAGTCACCACTACTTGAACTTTTCGGGTTTTTTCAAACGTCATATATACTTGATCGTTCAATTTTCGAAATTGAACAGGATGGCACTTCACTTTCCTCTTTTTGAATATATGTAAGTTCAAATAATAAAACAACAACAAACCAACAACCCATCTACAACGTATCCTCAATCAAAGCTCTCCGTCCCAGGACCATTTATTTATAATAATATGATGTAATTACATAAGGTAACCCAGCATGCGGAATCTAATCCACGTGGCTCACTAATTGAGTAAGAGTAGTAGGTGCATTACGAATAATTTTCTATCCGCTGATATTTACAAAGAGAGGGAGCATAATTATACTATTTTTTAGTTGATGTTTTTTTTTTCTCTTTTTTCACATCGAAAGACTTGTCGTTTCCAAATTCGTCGGCGTGCATCCGGTTGGATTGGCAGCACTGGATAAATTGACGAGCACTCCCATCTCATACTGTATATAAAACTTACACGTAATTAATGTGTGTTTCCCGTCACTTTTTCACCAACGAGAAAATAACGATAAGCGGAATACATTTTCTGTTTCGAAATTTCAATTTTTGCGGTTTTTTGATAGATAGGTACAACCCAGGTATATACAAAATTCTTCGCGTCACGAATCACTAACAAATCTTTGACATTCCCCTGTGCTCCCGTCACCGTAGACTTCATTCATTAAAGAGACTATAGGTACTTGTACAAATTCTCATCGTTCCAGTTGTAAATGTACAGAAAATGAGCAAAAAAAAAAAACAAACGCGTAATTACTCGCTTTTACGATCATCGATGCATCGAATAAACGTGTCAAAAAAATCGAAAAAAATATATAAAAAAGCAATTATTTGCATTCCAATATGGAAACTACTTTCTTTTCCTAGACCACAATTTTTGGTTACGTACTTGACGACATTCGAAGGCATAGTCTGCAGAAAGGTCGCGGTAAGTTATCACCAAGGGGGGCAGAGAATAATAACTCATGTGATACTAACAGCAGAATACTGGGAAAATGAAGCATAATTTTATTTTCCAGACAATAGTGAAAATATTTGAATCAGATAATTGACGTATTATGGTACGAAACATTAAAAATGCTTTGGAGAGTTCTGCGATAATGGTTGGAACCACGTGCTATCTTCAAGCATGAAATAACTCAAATAATACGAAGGTACGTAACTAAACCACAGATGGCATTCTCGTCAATCGCCAGGACTTGGAGTGATGATTCAATCAAGCAAAATTTGAACTAGTGATCCCCAATATATACAGAACCTGTGACTTCAAAAAAGGATTCATTTCACATTTTTGAGGTATATGATATGAATTATACATGGTTTTCATCTGAAAAAGGATCGCCCCATCCATTGGAAGGGGCATAGGAACGTTTATCGTTTGGGGACTACAAGTTAAAAAATCAAAAAACCATTAAATTTGAAATATCTTGGCAGTAGTGATAAAACCAGGCTGAGGGCTACAGGTAATTATAACTCTCCTTCTCAATTGTTGGAATTATTTTAAAAAACTCTACAGTAGTGATATTTCGCTAGAAAACCCAGTTTACTAATTTTAAATGGCCTAAATATTTTTTTTTAATTTAAAAATTTAAAAAAAAAAAAGAAGAAAAAAAAACTTTTACCGAACTTGCACTCATTTAATAAAAATCCATCGTGAAAATTTCAGCCCGATCTCTTTAGTAGTTTCCTCAAAACCGCAAACCAAACTTTTTTTCCGGTTTCCTAGAAAACTACCAAACAAATAGGCATCAAACTTCCATCAGACTTGCACATATGTATAAGGAAAATCTATTGTGAAAATTTCAACCCAATCCCTTCAACAATTTTCTCAAAATTCTAGAAAAACTACTATTAGGTACAGCAATTTTCTTTTCCAGTTATCTCATAAACTACCGAACAAATAAGCAATAAACTGCTATCAAACTGGCACTAAGATAAGGAAAATGTATCGTGAAAATTTCAACACTATCCCTGTCGTAATTTCTTTGTAATTCTGAAAAAACCAATTTTCAACGATTTTTTTGTTCTCCAGTTTTTTTTTGTTGGAAATCACTGGACTAGTAGGCATAAAACTTCTTTCAGACCTGGTCCTATATAAAGACTGCAAGTCCTGAAAATTTCAACCTTATACCTTTTATAGTTTTCTCAGAACCATAAATCAAAAATTCTCTCCGGAAATTTATTCTTTCCAGTTTTCTTAGAAACTGTTGAATAAATAACACCAAACTCCTATCAGACTTGCACTAACACAAGAAAAATCTATCACGGGACCACCATGAGATCATTATATAGGTATCAATTAAAAAAAAGTTCATGAAAATCGGTTCTAAGCAGGGTTGTCAAGTGGAATAAATAAAGCTTAAGCTAGGTTTAGGCTTTTGGCTTGCTTTTTAGAAAATACAGCTTTGGCTAAAAAATTTCAGCTTTTGGCCTAAATATTTTTGTGGGAACAGCCATACTATGCCTAATACATAATACATTCGCCAGTTATAGTCAGTGGTGAGATGACTGTGCAATTAAGTTCACCCCTTTTAGCTGGCAAATATGTAGGTCCCAGGTTTGATTTCCCAAACTGACAAAACTGACCCTTAATGCGTGCTGCACATGCACTCATCCTAGTGGT